>NW_004624826.1:1383184-1399292 GCF_000247695.1 Heterocephalus glaber | reverse complement strand
AAGTGAAATATAATTTAAAAAAGAAAATATACTGTATCAGGTTTGTACTGGACAATGAAGCTATGGCTACAAGTGAAACTATTCCGAGTGAGAGGACAGGAAAAAAAAGAGTCCCTGAAAGAAGAGAAAAGGGAAATAATAGAGCCACCTAAGTGAGATGAAGGGCATGTGAGGAGGTTGATGTAGAGGGTATAGCATCTCAACAATGACCCCTAAAAATATATCCAGAGCAGAGACTCTCTTTGCCTTAAGCAGCAGATCACAGTCTAAGTTGCCCAAAGGACACAGAGCAACATACTAGTGGTACCTGGTACAGGCTGGATAAGAGGTTTGAAAGACTGTCCATCTCCCAACTGTAGCCTGGAAACTCTAGAATTCAGCAATCACAGAAAATCTAGATGTGTGGTTTGCCTAGAACCACTGAGTTGGCAGAGAGGCAGTTGTGCAGGTGAAAAAGAGGCCAAGATTGTGTCCTTCCTAATTGTATGGGAAGTTAAATGAGCTTAGGAAGCTGTTCAACAACGACACTATTAGGAGCTCATTCAGAGATCACAGGGCTCATGATTGACACAGCCATTAGTAATTGGAGTGGACCTTCTGTACACTGCATAATTTGACCCAAAAATGAGAACCCTAAATGTCTCCCTGTAGAAAGCCCTTTCCTCTAGGCTGGGGCTCAGCTTAAGTCATAACCTCAGACCAAAATGGAATCTATGGTTTTGGGACATGGTGGCTAAGATGATGATTGCAAGCTAGAAAGAAAGGGCTGGCAAATCCTTTTGTTACCATTCGCCACAGCAAAACACTTGCAATTTCCTAAACATACCAGACTGTGTCTTCCTTGCCTTGGAACTTGCAAAGGATGTTGTCTTTGGATCTGACCACTTGCTCATCCTCTTCTCTCCTCCTGTGGGGAGATATCTCTGAACTTCAAGGAAGTCTAACTTCTCTGGCCTTTTGGTACCCATCAATTTCTTGTGATTTCCCTCCACTGTAATTCCCATTCACTATTTAGCTTTTCTTTTTCACAGATTTTCCTCTCATATAGTAAGCTCCTTGAAGATAGGCATATGTTTTACTTTAGCTCTTGGCCTACCCTTGATTTATATTTGTTAAACTGCATGACATTGAATTAAGAGTTGATGCAGCCTCTCAGAAAAGTTGCTGTAATATCCATTCTTCCCCTTGTCTCTTAGTTTCTATTCATTCTCTTACACAGAATTCCTGCACTTTTAAGAGACCCCAAAGTGCAAGAAATTATTTAAACTGAGAATCCCAAGGATATGAGATGATCAAGGGATAGTAGAAGGAGCCCTAATGAAGGCTGAAAACAAACTAGGTCTCAGGGTTGGTTTGATGAGATAAAGAATCACCTCTATAAAGAGATATAAGAAGGTCTCAAGCAAAGATTGTCTGCAAATTAAAGACATGTAAATACACAAAAATCCAATGCTATGCAAACATCTCAGAGTGGACTTTTAAAGAGTCGGCAAGGAGAAAGGAAAATTAATCTAAAGGGAAGTAAACAAACAAGCAAGTGAGGGCCTTTAAAGAGAATAAGCATGACAGTTTGCCATAGATGAAGGTAAACTTCTGCATGTGAGGCCCTAAAAATGGAGCAGGTATAATTTATAGAATTTGATTGGCCTAGACTGATTGAAAAGAGAAAAAACCCTCACAATAAAGAACCACATATATTTAGCAAGAGCAGGTGCTGGATGGAACAGAAAGATGAGAGGCACATACAGCCCCAGCCAGGATACAGAATGAGCATTAAGAAGGAAAACCTTCACCCAGGTTCAGCAGCTCCAGGTGTTCAGCCTGCTTTCCTTTTCACTAGGCCCTGTTAAAAGTGAGAGAGATCCATCTAAAAAGCTCTCTCTAGCTTTACATAATGAGACATTATGTAAAGAGAGAACTTAATTTAGGTGATGGTATTGACCAGAACAAACAGCAATAAAGCAGAAATGATTAAAAACACGTCAATCACATTTATGCCTTGGAGCATACAATGTGTACACAACCTCCCAATCAGCTGTGTGACTCCATACCACTAATGTAGCCTGTCGGTGTTGAAAAAGTCAAAAGATAAAAGTCTAAGCAGCCCCTGGATTTCTGAAGGCACAAATAAAGAAGCATTTCTGTCACTACCACTACCACCATCTGCTACAGATTTGCTCATTTGTGAGAAAAAATAACAAAAGACTATCTTGAAATTTTTCTGCTGTTATGAATCTAATTGTGTCCTCCCAAAGCTCATATGTTTAAGTCCTAACCCCCTAATACCTTGGATCAATGGCTTTATTTGGAAATAGGGTGATTGCTGTTAAGTTAAGATGAGGTCAAACTGAAATGGGATAAGCCTTAACCCAGCAAAACTGGAGTTCTTATGAATAAAGGAAATTTGGACGGAGAAACATGCACAGGAAGAACCCTATATGAAGTAGGGATCTGGTGGTGCTTCTCTTCTACACACTGAGGAATATCAAAGATCACCAGCAAAGCATCAGAAGCTGGGAGACAGACACAGAGCAGATTCTTTCTCATGGTTCTCAGAAGGAACAGACCCTGCCAACACCTTGGTTTCGGAACCCTGAGAACTGCGAAACAATTTCTGTTGTTCAAGCCACTCAGTGTATGGTACTTAACTACAGCAACCCTAGAAAACTATACAAACCCGTGATTAATGAACAAAGAATAATATCTTACCCTGGCAGTAAGGTATAGAACCAAGCTGTCTAAGTAGAGAGCTTGGTTCTATCACCTGGAGGCTATGAAGCCAGAAGAGTATTGCTCAACTTTTAGCATTTCAGTCCTTTCAACTGTAAAATGGGTATTATACTAATAATGCTGCTTTATGGGAGGCAATGAGCTAACGCTGTTCCTAGCACACTGGTTGGCTTATATGCGTGTTCAAGAAATGTTAGCTATTATTAGCAACAAAGTGCATTACAAATTACAAAGCAGTTACCCGTAGTTCATTTCATCTTTCTTCAAATTCCATAAGGGTAGTGTTACCTGCATTTTGTAACTGGAGATGCTGATGCCCCAGGATTTAACTAGAAAATCTGAACAGGTTTGAGATATAGGCAGTTCTGGATTTGAATACCCTCTTATACTAGTTAGCTATGTAACTTTGGATGCATCTATAAACCCTCTAAATCTCTGTCATATCATCTTTTAAATGAATAATTAGGAAAGAGATAAATGTGTGTGGCCAGTGCCTGGCTCATTCTAGGTTTTTAATAAATTATTTTCCTTATTATTAACTTGCGCAAAAGCATACCAATTATTGCTGGAGTCAATGACTGGAACAGCCATCATATACTTTAGGTAACACCTCACCATCTTCCTGACAGCAGAGGTGGACATCAATATTGGGAAAAGATTGCAGGATACGGGGCAAGTGGGTCAGGTATTGGTGAGAATAAGAAGTGGGATAGGTGGTAAGGAATTAAAATGGAGGCGGGGAGAAGGCAGGGGTCTATGGTAATTAATTCCTTATCCAGTGATGATGAGTTTCCTCAAGGAATGGTGTCATTTTAGGGGCTCAGCTTTAATCTCCTTGGCTCAAAGTTTGGATATTAAAGAGAAGCAGTGCATACATATTATGGGGCCTAAGAATAGCCTTGATCCAAGCCATATAACTCTTCAGTTCATGAGCATATTTTTCCAGAACTGAGTAATTAACTGGCTAGCTGACCTCAATAGCCCAAGTCATCTATTTACTTAGTCATTTATGCCTCATCTGTGGTGGATACTCCCTAACAGGTGCTAATATTCAACACAAAGCTCCTCAAACTTTGTGCCATTAGGAAGGTAGAGTAGTGCTCCTTTCCCAAGAATGTTTAAATCTTAGTCCCTGGAATCTGTGAATATGTTAGATTATATTGTACCAGGAAATCAAAATGGCAAATGAAATTAAGGTTGTCTATCAATGGACCATAAAATAGGAAGTATCACTAATTATCGGAAGGAGTTCACTGTGATCACAAGGGTCTTTCATTGCAGAAGAAGGAGGCAAAAGTGTCAATGTAAGAGTGAGGTAGCATGAGAAAGACTGGACCAACACTTCTGGCTTTAGATTTGGAGAAAGGGAGTTATGAGCCAATGAATGGAGACAGCCTGTAGAAAAGAAAGAGGATTCTTGTCTCCAGAGGAATGCAGTTGTGTCAACACCTTGATTACATCCCTATAGGACCCATTTTGGTTATCTGATCTCCACAACTGTAAGATAATAAATTTATGTTGTTTGAGCTACTAAGTTTATGATAATTTGGGTACAGCAGCAATAGAAACAAATACATGCCTCCTCTGATTCTCTCCATTCATGTGACTCTACATAGGACCCCACTCTTCTGCTCTTTTTCTTTCCAGGCAGGATCAGAGGGAAGCTACTTTAGAAAGTATGATCATCCAGCCACACCACTTTCTGTTACCAAAAACTATTCATATTCTCACCATGGTTCCCTTCTCCTCACACATCAGGTGAAGAGAGTTGGGTAAACTGCATGAAGCTCAGTCCATTGAGTGGATTTTTCCTCATCATTATCTTTCAGGACATTTCCATTTTGTGTTCACCCACATACTGAGCTAACTCCTCTATATTAGTTTTCTGTCTGGAGCCACATAAACTATGTAGTTTAACAAATAGAAATTTATTCCTCAAAATTCTAGACATTAAAAGAAGTTTAAAGTAAACATGTGAGCAGGGTGCATTTCCCCACTGGGGGTTCTAAGGGAGAACCCATTCATATCTCTCTCCTAGCTTCTAGTGGCTGCTGGCAATCCTCAGTATCTCTTGGCTTGCAAAGGTATCACTCTGCTCCCTCTTCAAATTAGTCCTCTTTTGTGTTATATTCTCTTTTGTTAATTATGAGGACATATGTCATTAGAGATAAGACTCACAAGGGTAATCCAAGGTGATTTTATCTTGAGATCCTTAACTTAATTATCTCTATGAAAACCATTTTTTCCCAAAATTAAGTCACATTCGTGTTTCAGGTACAAACACACACACACACACACACACACACACACACACACATATAATATAGTCATATCTAACTCACTACATCATCCACAAGCCAAATTCAGCCTTTCTTCCCTTCTACCAGCTGAAAGTAAAGGATTTTCCACACTCCCAAAGTGGTCATTAATATGAGCAGAAGACATGCCAGTACAACAGCAATGGGTAACCTAACAGTGTATTTTTCACAAAAACACTACTTGAGCCCTGTTCCTATTTATCCCCAATTGCAGATGTACCACTTACATTTTAAAATGAATTACTGTTGGATTCATACTACCTTATGATCTAGGAGAAGTGACAGAACCACAGCTCATTATGGACAAGTCTGGCTATATGGTTGCCCGAGGTCTTGTGTTCAGATGTTTCATCTCTGCCAGACCCCAGTAGAGCGTGAAGAGCTATTTTAAAATGATCTCTAGTTCGTTGCTGCAAATGGCTTGGCGATGTGTCAGAACCCCAGGAGTCTGTGTTATGACTCTCTCCTCCTGGAGCTTGATATAAACCAAGCACAGAGTATGGCTTACACCTCTGTTACCCAGCATGTCAGGTCTCATGGCCCAAATAGAGAGACTGCTGGCTATTGCAGCCTGGATTTGTTGCAAAGCCTTGTCCTGTATCCTGCTCAGGGCTTGGAGCAAAGCTGGCAGCCTTCCATGTCACTTGGAAAATGGGACAGACACTATCCTCGAGAATGTAATACTTTACTCCGGAAATGTGAAGAGCCTACTGGGTCAAATACTTCTAAGTGGTGGAAGATGTAAGATGTAATAATTTGTCCTTTCCTTGTAGAGAACAACTCACCTCACTCAGACTCCTGACCCCTAGAAACTTCACTAATAGAGCAGACCTGAATCTTTACAGGGCTTACATCACATACTCTACAGCACATTGTTTTACTGATGCCCTCATCATGCTTTCCACTTCTTCTTTGTCTGATCTGATTAACAAATTGTCCTTGATAGAATTAACTAGCATGATGTGCTGCACAATGGCCCAGATTCCTTTGGACTGTATTGTCACTGAAGGCAGTAGAGTTAACATAACCTGAGACAAGATCATAACTGTATACTATTGTCTGTTCTACTTAATTATGAACTGTTTCTGATTTTCCTTCCTAAGAGGTGAAAAGGGATACCTTTTTCAAATAAATGGATACATACTATGTACCCAAAATTGTGTTAATCATCTTCAGCTCAGGAGATAAAATATAGTTGAGTTAGCAGTAGTCATCTCACATCAGTTAGGATCCATCTTACTCCTATAGGAAAGGGACTGATGAATTAAATGTTGATGTGATAGAGGCCACCAATCATGCATCCTTTGTCTTTAGAGTGACACTCATCTCTTCCTTCCCTCCTATAATACAATCCAGTACTGTTGGAATGTCTTGGCTAGGACTAGATGAGATAGAGGGAAGTTCAGGAGCTTTTACATGATCATCTCTTCTCTTACCATCTTAGCTCTTATGCCACAGACTAAATAATTAATGTGAGGGTTTGGACATGAATATGTCCATTGCAGTTACACATTTTTGTGACTAGAGAAATTGCTATCAAGTAAATCCCAAGCACCCAAAGTACCCTTCTATGTGACAGACTTGAATGAAGACTCCATTTACTACAAGGTTCTCACAGGCCCCCACTCTAATGGGGTAGTGCATGAGGCCACTTCATACCTCTGTGTATCTAAACTTCTCTAAATGTCTTGGTGCTTTCCTTTTCTAGTGTATAGCCACCCAAGTAAATGGTCTAGATCCCTTGGAGGGAAGATCTGGGGGAATAATTACTGCATACCTTTGCATTCCTGCAAGATGCTTCTTCAGGGAAATTTGTCCCCTCCTTAAATCAATGTGTTCCCAACAAAAACAGATCTAGAAACTAGAAAGGGACTAGAGCAAATGTCCTCAGCCTCTGAGCACATATTGTTAATTTGATGGGTTATAGAAACTAACAATGATCTTATGGGGTTGCCAAATATACTGTGCTAAGCACACTGAATCCTATTAATCTATTAGCCTGACATTGTTGCTGATGGCAATAAGTGGGTTCACCTCACTCTGACAGCGTACTGCTGCTACCCTGAACTCTATGACTACAAGGTAATATCATTCCCATTGCTATTCTGGAGTCCCATTCTGTAGCAAAAGCTCCTACATCTGTCTTGGCCTATCAGAGGAGAAGCCATCCCCAAACAGCTCAGTGCCTTTCTACCCAATGCATTCTTTATCACTTTGATAGATGAACTGTCTTCTGAGGTGAGCCCTCCCATAGAATAGAGTCAGATTGTGGATCTTCCCAGCCTTATTTAGTACATCACTTCCAGGATGTCCATTTATCTGAGAGGCCTTCATCTTTTTCTCTATCATCTTCAGAAATAGTTCTTGCAGAGCTACTTTGCTTAGTGTGAGGTATCTTTTTTTTGTTTGGATTTTTTTTGATTTGCAATAGGTTTGTGGTTTCTGTTTTTTTTTTTTTGGGTTTTTGTTTTTTGGGGTTTTTTTTTTTTTTTTTTTTTTTTTTTTTTTTTTTTTTTTTTTGGTACCAGGGATCTAACTCGGGACCTTGTGCTTGCAAAGCAGGTGCTGGAACTACTGAGCTAAATCCCAAGAAGCTATTATAATGGTGTTATGACTATTAATCATGATATGCCAGTTTAACTGGAGAAGAAACATCTAGCAGATTAGACTGGTAAAGCACAGTTCTGGGTGTGCCTGTGGATGATTGATGTGCAGGACAGCAAACTAAGGAGAGAAGACCTATTTAAGTTGTAGGTGACAGCAATCAATAAGCTTGTAGCCTGGATGGAATAAAAAAGGAAAAGAAGAGAAAGTGTGCCCATTTTGAATAACTGTCTGCCGGAGCAGGTACAGCCTCTGCAGCAATTGCTTTTGGATAGATTGCCAGGTATCCAGTTCCTTCAGCCTTCCCACGCACACTCATACTGTCTTCTCTGAGTTTCCAGCCCTTAAATCTTAGACTGGTGTCACTTTCCTGATCCTTCTTCTGTGGCTTCCATCTTTTTGGGCGGAGCTGCTACTGGATCCATAGGCTCTCCAACATGCAGATGGCCATTGTGGACTCTCCCACCTCTGATCCTGTAAGCTTATCTAATAAACACCCTTGTATAATTATACATGTATTTTCTAGCCTCTAGAAAACCCTAATAAATACAGGTGCAGATTTTTCTCCCAGGGTCCTTGCCAGGATGCTGAATCCTGTAACACAAAATAGTGCTCTCTTAAAAAAGCAAAAACAAAAGAAAAAACCTCTACCTCATCCAACTTAATATTCTGTGCCCCTTGATCCAGTATCACAGGATCCAGGATCCCAATGTATACTGGGATGCTGGACATATTGATTAGGTCCTGAAGCTCCTTTGGCATATAGCTCCTTTTCTCAGCAGGTTCAGCATTTTCCAGGCCAGTTTATGCTGTGACTTACTATACGTATTGATATAATTTCCAGAAAGGGATATGGGTATGTGCTGTCTGTCAGGGCAGAGGCTTCCGAGTTATTTTAAAAGCAAAAGTAAATGCTAATTTTTTACCTTTCTGAAGGGCAATTTCTATAAGACCATAGAGTTCAGGAGAATCTGGATGTTCAAGATTTCTGAGTGCATTGACTTATATGTACCTAGCCCAGATTTTAGAGTCCCAGGAATCTAAATTTATCATGGCAGGTATTCAAGGTTAGAATTTGAATTTTCTACTAATTTCTGCTACTCTCATAATTAAGTTCTAGGCTTTATTCTCAGTCTGTCCTTTACAAAGGAGACCTACTGTCTTTCATAGTTTACATTAATTTGGTTATCAATAGCCTCAGTCTTTTCTTGCCTTTCTTGAATGCATCAAAAAGAGTAAATGGCAGTCATTTGATTCTGTAAGTCTTTATAATGACAGTTTCCTCCTAAACTTCCCCAATGTCTGAAATACACTTTTCTGGGACCTTCCCTGTCAGGTGTTTTGGTCAGAATTCAACCCATGGTCTTCCTTTTCCAGATTGATAGATGCATTACAATGCCAACTATGGGCTTACCCCTCTACCATTCCATTCTCCCAGATCTGGTCCTTAACTATCTGATACTTTGAAAGCTTTCTTATTGCCTTTAGGTAGATTTTCTGCCTAAAGCAAAGTAATCAGTCTGAAGTACCTGGTGAGCTTTTGTCTAAAACCTTTTGTCCATGCTTTTCTAATAAGTAAATACTTCTTTTTTTCCCCAATAATTTAGACTGTTCCTTTGCAAATTAGGAATATCAGTTAGCTTTCATGTTTGTTACATATTATTTTCTGTTTGTGGTTTTCTATTTCTGGTTTTACTTTTGACATTTTCTTTCCTTCTTTCTTTCTTTCTTTCTTTCTTTCTTTCTTTCTTTCTTCCTTCCTTCCTTCCTTCCTTCCCACCTTCCTTCTTTCCTTCTTTCCTTCCTTCCTTCCCACCTTCCTTCCTTCCTTTTTTTCTTTCTTTTTGGTGAAGGATATTAAGCCAGGTCCTGTACACTGAGCTGCATCCCCAGCACTTTTCTCATCCTTTATTTTGAGACATGGTCTCACTAAGCAGTAAATTTCCCAGGCTGGGTTCAAATTTTCAATCCTCCTACCTCAGCCTCCCAGACTGTATACCACCAGACCTGACTGTCATTTCTTTTTTGCCAAAAGGCTTTATACAATTTCTTTATGTCATCAAATTGCCAAACTTTATCTACATAAATTTTAGGTTTTCTCTTTTGCGTAAAGCCCAGGCTTATTCCAAGACTATGAACATATCAACCAACGCTTTCTTTTGGAAGTTTTATGAGTCATTTTTCTGTTTAAAACTTTAAGCCATCTGTAATTCCAATTTTATTTTCCACAGGAAGAATAAGGACCATGTTTGAAAAAGCTTCTCAAAATATTTTGCATTTCATCAAGTCAGAAAGAAAAGTACAAAATATCCTTTCTCTTTTTTTAACTTTTAGTTCATTAGTACATGTGCTTAGTATGTAATGTTTACATTCTTTGTGGGAAGTTGGTACAGGTACATAACACATCTTAATTCCCTTCTTCTCCCTTTCTCCTTCTGTCTCTCCCCACTTCACCCATCTCTTGATCTCCTTCCTTTTTTTTGGTACATGTTTGCAGAACAAAATTCTTACCTTCTTTGTCCACTTTAAAGATAAACTTGAGTCATTTGTTGGAAAATGGATCTACCTTGAGACCGTAAAGTTAAGATAAATAAATCAGACACACAGAATATCCTTTCTAATTATCCTTTTTACGTAGTACTTTGTAATTAAACTGAAAACACATCTTTTATGGTAGATAATTTGGGAAATATAGAAAAGTGCAAAGAAGAAAAAAATCAACTGTAAATCTACCAGTCAGACACAATCCCTGTTAGTATTGTGATTATTTTAGGCATAACTATAATTTTTGTAAACTGTAAATACATGACTCTCAATGTTTTAATTTAATATGAAACTGCCAGAGTTTAGGTCTACATCATTATATAGTCCTCAAAACATAATCTTAAAGGGCTGTATAATATTTTATATGCATATAGTATAATGGTAACCATTCCAACAACTTGAGAATGGATAAATAAAACTTAATGAATCAAAGATTTTCACATTTTAAAAATATTTTCAAATAATTATTCTGAAAAGTAATACTTATTTCCACTTCTGCAAACTCTGAGAGCACTCAACTCAAACTGAATATTTTCTTCTTAATTTCTGCCAGTTTAGAAGGTGACAAACGGTTTACTGGTAGAACATATTCATTGTGATTGCCTGGGATGCTATCTGCATAGGATGAATGTTTCAGGTTTAATTAAAGTAAAACTCTTAAAACCCTCAAGTCCTTATCTCTTCTAATCTTGAGGAAGCTTTAATCTCAAATTCTCGTCTATGATTTTTTTCTTTTTTTGTATGTGTAACTGAGGATTAAACCCAGAGCCTGTAGTCTAGGCAATATCCCTAGCCCTTTTATTATTATTCTTTTTAATCTTTAGACAGATTCTCCCTAAGTCTCTACACTGCCCAGGTTGGGCTTGAATTCATGGTACTCCTTTCTCAGACTACCATAATGCAGGGATTACAGCCATGTGCCACCATGCCCAGCTTGTATTTATACTGTTGAACACAGACTCTGAAGAAGGAAATTACTGTTCTTTCCCTATGGAACTAAAGCCACATGTGAGGTGGGGGTATCATTCTTTCCGTCATCGTGACTCAAAGAAGTCATGTATTTCTTGGTTCTAGCTTTGTTCTGAGTAGAAAGCCTAAGCTTAGATCTAGATATACAAGAGACTCACAGAATTATCAAGAGGTAAAGAGCAGAGGAGAGGGAAAAGTAGAAGACAGGACAAAACAAGAAAAATAAGACAGTCATTGGGTCTTACCCAACCATCATTTGTCTCAGTAAATCTGAAGAAGTCCAATGGCTGGAACTTAGGTCAAACTCCAGTTGAAATCTGAAGATGGGAGCCTCATTAGAGAAGCAGCCATTTGTCAAAACAGCCATGTTATGGGCCAGGGATTTAGCTCAGTGGTGCTGCACCTGCCTTGGAAGCACAAGGTCCTGTTTGATCCCAGGTACCAGAAAAAAAAAGAAGACATGTTATCTCCATTTATAAGAACTGCAGTGGTGCGGCCGTACCCTAAAGTGAAATAAATAGGACACACGTGTAAATACTAAGTAATTTCTCTGGTGTGAAAAACTAAAAGTGTAAATAAGGTTCAAAATGTATAATTGATAATGTGAAATAGGAAGAAAAGGTCTAAAGGAGTAGGGTAGGGGAAAGAAAAGAAGAGAAAAGAAAAAATATGAGAACAGGAAAAAATGGAAACAAAGTCTTTGTAAATATGGAAGGGTGGAGGGGGTGAAGGGAGGGCAGGGGAATGGGGAAAAAATAAGAACCAAGATACATCATGTAACGATATACTTCCCAATGATGAATGTAACTGTATTGTATTCCTAAAATGTACCAATAAACTTAATGAAAAAAAAGAACCACAATGGAATAGCCATGAGATTAAGCGATGACAGGATAGGATGGATGAGAGCCATTAAACTAAGATTGTCTCTGGGTCTTTCTGGTGAATAGATTCTTTCTCTGAGTGATTAAAGAAGTCATTCAACATCAACTAATCTCAGAGTTTTCATTTATATAAAAAAGGAAGAGAACAAGGCCAAAGATAATAAAAACAGGACTACCAAAGGCCTTCTATATGTCACTCTCATTTTACGGAAGAAACTGAGGCCTAGAGAAAAGTTAAGAAAATTGACATGGTTCCACAACTAGAAAGTGAATGACACAGCCAGAATTTAAATGCAGATGTCTGAGTACAAAGATCACTCTGAAACCACACAATTCTAATTTCATGCTGAACAAAGCATTTAACTTCTGAAGACTTGACTACCCTGTTTTTCTGTTTTGGTTTTCAATATTTAACATAGGGTCTCCCATGTTACCCAGGCTTGACTACAACTGACAGTCTTCCTGCCTCAGCCTTCAGAGTGCTGGCATTACCTAATTGCACCACCGTACATGGCCTCAACTACCCAGCTTTGAATGCAAAAGAAGCAAAAGTAATCATGTAGAGGAAAGCCAGGGACATCATTTAGTGCCCTGGAACACATATTAATAGTTATGTTTTTGTGTTTTCAGAGTTGTAACGTGAAAGCTTGTGACTCAGTATTTAATTTAGTCTTATGATTACCTATTTATAGCATAGGAAACTAGCATGATCTATAAATAGAAGATAATAAAATCTTGCTGTAAAAATTCATACATTTAAATTAACTAAATACTTTCATATTTGTTTCCATGAGTGATCAATAATTCAGTTAAAATAATGGAAGTCTGATCCAAAAACTCAAGTCAGACCTAAGGCAAAACTTTCACCATGAGGAAGCAAGCCTACAGGGCCCCAGCCTTTGCCCTTTCACTTCTGCTGTTTATGCAGGGCAGTTCTCCATTGCTTTTCCTCCTCTCATGAAGGAAGTCACAAAGATGTAGCATGATTTTAAGTATGGTGCTGCTGGGTATTTGAATGATTTATATTTATTTTAGCTATAAGGTTGAGAGAGGAAGAGAGAGAGGAAGATGGGCTGTTCTGGGCTTTGTCTTTTATGGTGACAATGACACTGTACCCCATGTCCATGACAATAGGAAGCAGAGATGGGTGTGGCAGGACCTAACCTTTCCCCCTGCTGGTGGAACTTAAAGGAACCTATGTGGAAATGTGCACACCCATCTCAGAGAAGTGAGATGGTGATAAAGAGAAAAAGACATTTTGTGGATCTTTTTATTCTCTTTCTCTATAAATATCCTACTCTTGTTTAACACTAATATTGATTTTCTTAATCTAGAATGTTTTACATGTAAGAGAAGATTTTATACATGCCATTATCTATCCTTTTTGTGCCCTTTTATCTCCTTATCTTCCTCCCATTTAAGATTAAAGTATTACATTTGTGTGGAAAGTTTGTGGTAGCTATGTGGCTTCACTTCTTCAAATAAAAAACAAAACATAGATTACCTGGATCCACACCACAGAGTTGCAGAGGTCATAGCGAACATTGTTCTGAGCTCCAGAAGATAGAGCAGAAGTGAACAACAGAAAGAGGGCCTCTCTGAGGCTCCTTGATGAAAACTGAAACCCACTGGAAAAGTGAAGAAAATCTCTGCATTAAAGGCACACCAGACCACCATAGTTGGGGGAGCAGCTGTGTGGACCAGAGCAGCATGGCTTCAAACAGATCCCAGCCAGGGCTCCACCCTGACCCCAGAGGCTTAGGCACACTGGCCCAAGCCAAGGGCCCACCTGGAGAAGAGCTGCACAGGCACACAAGCAACATCCAGAGGTTTGCCCCAAAATCTTCGGTAAGTGCATGAGAACCTCGCCAGAAGCTTGCTCACACAATGGGAACTGGATTGCACAGCCCCCAGCCAAAGGCCCTCCTAAACAACAGGTACATAGGGGCCCTAGACAGAGGCACACCTAGATACCGTCACAAGTGTGCATAGGCCCCAGCCAGAAGCCTGCCCAGACAAGCTCAGGGATTCAGAAGGCCTTGACTCTGAATCCAGGAATTAGTGTACTGGTGAGCAGCAGACTTGTGCTGAGTGGCTTGCTGAGAATTGAAGACCACTGGGTGAGCAAAAGTTGCCTCAACAAAGGCACAGCAGGTGGCATCTGTTGAAATGAGAAGACACATAAACAAGTCTGAAAACCAGACTTCCAGATCACCTAAGGCAACCCTAAAGGGAAATGAGGGGAACAATCTGATACTCAACAACCTGGACTCCCTGAACTGGCAACAAAAGAGGATGTGGAGAAAATGAAATCAGAAATAATTTCTCACATAACAGCAGAGAGTGTGCCCATAGTGCAAGATATGATTAATAAATCTAGAGCAGACACAGATAAAAAAAAAACAAAACAGGCGCTGAGGAACATGATAAAATCCCAATATAGGAAACAAATGGAATCTATAAAACAGATCCAAATAGATTACCAGGACATTAAAAAATCCCTTGAAAGTTTACGCAGCAGAATGAGCCAATGTGAGGACAGAATTTCAGATATAGAAGATAAGATTGCAATTAGTGACCAGGAAAAGAAAAAATTCTTTAAAATAGTAAGGGACCACAAGAAATCAATTCAGCAGCTGCTAGATGATTCAAAGAAGAATAACATAAGACTGATTGGACTCAATGAAGAAACGGGAGAGAGGCCAGATGACGTAAAAAAACTGTTCACAAAAGTGATGGTAGAAAACTTCCCAAGCAGGGGAGAAGAACTTGACATACAGATAAGTGAGGCATATGAGACTCCAACTAGCCTTGATTAAAAAAAAAAAATCACATGAGAAAAGAAAAAAATGGAAACAAAGTCTATGTAAATAGGGAAGGGTGGAGGGGGTGAAGGGCACAGAGGTAATGGGAAAAAAATAAGAACCAAGATACATCATGTACAGGTAAAAGCACACAATGATAAATGTAAACATATTGTATACCTAAAATGTATCAAGAAAAGAATTCAAGCAAAAACCCCCAAAATCTACACATAGGCATATAATAGTTAAGATTCCAGAAACCCAACAGAAAAACAAAATTCTACAAGCAGTTAGAGAAAAGAAACAAATAATATACAAAGGAAGGCCCATCAGAATCACAGCAAACTTCACAACACAAACCCTCAAGGCAAGAAGAGCTTAGAGTGACATATTGCAAGCCCTGAAGGAAAACAGCCTCCAACCGAGACTGATGTATCCTGCAAAATTATCTTTCAAAATTGATGGAGGAATACGATACTTTCATGACTAAAAGCACCTTAGGAACTTCATGAATAAAAAACCACCACTCAAAAAATCTTAGACAGAGGCGAGGCGGGGAGCTCGAGCAGCAACCGCTGCCACGTCTTTCCGGTAATGGCGGCGGAGGTTGCTCCATGGCAGAAAATAGCGGCTTGGGACAAAACAAGCAGTGGAATGTGAAATTCAACAGTGAGGTCAGGCGGAAGATGCCAAATCACCCTGCTGCAGACGGGCAGCCACCTGGTTCCACACTACAAAGATGCAGAGGACACCAGACCACCAGACCACCAGACCAAGGTACTGAGTCCCGCTGCTCCCGGCCCAGAGGTAGGGGCTTCTGAGCCGCTGTCCCACTACTCCTGGTCCAGAGGAAGGGGCTTCCCAGTCACCATCCCTCCCACTGCTCCCAGCCCAGAGGAAAGGGCTTTTGGGCCACCTTCTGTCCCGCTGCTACTGGCCCAGAGGAAGGGGCTCCCACGGCACCATCCTTCCCACCGCTCCCTGCCCAGAGGTAGGGGCTTCTGAGCTGCCATCCCACTGCTTCTGGTCCAGAGGAAGGGGCTTCGCGGCCACCATCCCTCCCACTGCTCCCAGCCCACAGGAAAGGGCTTTTGGGTCACCATCCATACCGCTGCTCCCAGCTCCTGTCCCACCTCTCCCAACTCAGAGGAGGTAATCCGTGCAGGCACTAACAGCTCCCCACCCCAGTCAAAATGAGAAAACATGTAAATAAGTCTCAAAACCAGACTTCCAGATCACCTACAGCAACCCCAAA
>NW_004624826.1:1354238-1364350 GCF_000247695.1 Heterocephalus glaber | reverse complement strand
GGGCTACTTCCTTGTTGCCGGGTAGATCTGCAACAAGCCCGGGCATGTCCGTAATAGGCACTTAAGAATTCCAGCGGGGGGGGCAAGGCCCCCCACATATGCTTATAGCAGACAAGTCACCCATGAAGAAACAAACATCTTCCAGGTACTGGCTTGAGAAGACAATCACCATCTTCATGATGCAGGGCCATAATCTGAGTCCCTGCTAGCCCTCAAGTCACTGCCACTCCAAATCCTCTGAGAACTCATTCCTCTAGGCTTCCTTCCTCTTGTTATCACCTCAGACCTCTTCTGTTCTTATGACTGTTGTCTTCCTGCCCTTACCCAGCAGCTCCAGTCACAGCTGTGAAAAGACAGACTGCTGAGGAAAGAAGAGAACTTGGCTTCCCTCCCAAAGCAAACAATTAGAAAAGCATTAACTTCTTTTAATGGGCAAAACAACATTAAACAGATGGAGCTCAGACCTGGGTCACTTTGCAGAGAGCTCAAGCTGTGATGGGGCTGCTAGTGTTCAAATATGACCACTAAATTGAAACTTAATGGGACCTTAAGAGAATTCATCTAATTAAAGTAGCTGTAATCAAGCAAGAAGAAAAGTCACCTGAATTTTGGACTTTGGGAAAGCAAGAGCACATATAATACGGTCAATACTTCCTATTGTTATGGTTCAGTGCTTATCCCACATAAGAAAGCCCACTGCAGTGGTCTCCAGGCTCTGGCTTCACCATTCGCAAGTCAGAAACTGCAGGACAAATGACAGGACAGAAGTAACGCCATGATGTCACCACAGGGATAAGACAGGAACATAAGAAAGTCCCTTCAAAATATTATGGAATTGATGCTCAAAACTAGAGCAGACCAATTTTCCCTATTCTGAAACCCCACAGTTTTTGTTTTTTCATAAAGCTTATTTGTACATTTTAGGTATAAAATAGTTACACTCATCATTTGGATCTTGTACCTTTACATGATGTATATTAGTTCTTAGTTTTTCCCCATTTCCCACCCCTCCCTTCACCCCCTCCACCCTTCCCTATTTACAAAGACTTTGTTTCCAATTTTTCCTTTTCTCATATTTTTTCTTTTCCCTTCTTTCCTTTCTCCTACCCTTCCCACTTCTCCAACTCCTTTAGACTTTTTATTTCTATTTCACATTATCAATTATAACATTTGAACATTATTTACACTTAGTTTTTCACATCAGAGAAACTATTAAGTATTTACACGTGTGTCCTATTTATTTCACTTAAGAGTATTGCCTCAATGTGCATCCATTTAGCTATAAATGTTTCTAATTTCTCATTCTTTATGGTTGAGTAGTACTCCATTTTATAGAAAAACCACATCTTCTTTATCCAGTCTCCAGTTGACGGGCATTGGTAGTGTTTCCAAGTTTTAGCTATTGCAAACTGTGCCACTACAAACATGGGTGTGCACATATCACTGTGGTATTATTCTTTTAATTCTTTTGGGAAGATACCCAGCAGAGGGATAGCTGGGTCAAATAGGACCTTTAATCCTAGTTTTTTGACGTGTCTCCATACTGATTTTTACAGTGGTTGCAGCGGTCTGCACTCCCACCAACAATGGAGAAGGGTGGAACCCCACAGTTTAAGAGGTTTTCCAGATAAGAGTAGAGATCCATGAAGTTATTTATTTTTGTATTAGAAAATCCAAACAGAAATAGCATAATGATCTTCAAGGCAGAAGTAAAGTTAAGGAAATAGATTCTCAGAGAGATTGAACAATTTTCTCAACATAAGAGGCAGAGCCAAGGCTTTATGTAATCTACTTGCTGCTTTAATAGATAATTGGAAGAATAAAATGGGATCAGATGTGTGAAAATACCTTGTAAGCCATAAAGCATATAGTGAGTAGCTCAAATTTTACATTCTTGGCATGAAACAATGGCATCCCATATCCAACCATCACAATGCAGCTCCTACCCCTCCCAGCCCTTATGTGTATGTTAAACACTGGTGTGGACCTGGTAGCCATACAGTATGGGACAGTGGTTCAGAGTGCAGGCTTTGGATCCAGAATGCCTCAGCCAGAGCCCGGCCCTCCCCTATTTATGAGCTATGTGACCTTTGGTCAAGTTACCTCTCTGTAGCTCAGGTGTCCTATCTGTGAAATGAGAGGAAAAGTAGGCCTATTCCATAGCACCAAGTGAATGCATAAAAATGCATCGAACAGAGTCTGGCATAAAGTGGTTACACCTAAGTGTTAGCTATTACTATCAATCTGCTGAGATGAACAGTCTTTCCCCTACAGCTACCATTCTGGGGAGGTCCCCAAATCTTCCTGTGTGCTTAGTGGTATTTATAACAAGATAATTCCTAGCTGTTCTTCCAGCACAAGCAACAAGTCAAAACGCTGAGGTAATCCTTGGGGTCTTTAGGAGGCTACCATAGGTGCCTGAGGTGCCTCACTAGGCCACATCTGCAGTGCTATTGCTGCAAGTGTAACTGCAAAAAGTTGAGCCACACACAACCCTTTCCTTGTAGCCTATTCAAACCACCACTACCCAGTACATGCCTTTCTGTGCCTTCCGACATCAAGAAAGAGAACACAGCCCTTCTCTGTGCCACACCATCCCAACATAACCTATGCTTATCTAACCACAGACAGCATAAGGCTGGAGCTGCCCAAAGATCTCTTAATGATGTCGACCTGTCTGCTTGTCAGCTCACCACACGATGAGAGCCAATACAGCCTTCCTAACACTCAAGAGTCCAGATCTCACCTAATTCTGTCCCAGGGAAAGGAAGAAGACTAGCCTGGCTCTTTGTATCCCAGGATTAAACTTCTCTAGATGGATCACCGTCTTGAAATTCTTAATAATTCTTAATAATTTTATCATTGAATTTATGTTTTGAGAATGAAGTTTGCCAGGAGAGTGGAACATGTGCTGGGTACTTGCAGCCTCAATTCACATGGGACCTTGCCTCCTATCTACTTCCCTAGGACAGGTTCTTGATCACCCTCTCCTGCTCACAAACCCAAACCATCTTCTCCCTAGAATGACTGGGCTATTTGAGACTGAAGTGAGATGTCATTGTGCCATCACCCTTTGTCCCAAGAAGAGGCCTGAAGTGAGGAAGAGGACAGTCCAGTGTGCACGAGTGTGTGCGTGTGTGTGCGTGCGCACATGCGTATGTGAAAAATTTTGAACAAGGGAATAGTTTTCTAAAGAAAAAATAAACATAATCAAGCCAACCTTTGGGTGAGATCTTTGGCCATGATGCTAGGAGGCAACTAGGAGCCATATCATATTCTGAAAAACAGGTATGACTCAAGGCAACACCTCATTTCATTAGATGCCCCCGTGCTCCCCAAAACGTGTTTCTGTTCCTGCTGTTTTCATTTACACAGGATATCTCTATTTAAAAAGTCAGTGAAGACTCAGTCATCTCAGACAATGTGGGACAGATGAAGAGTTTTCTAAGAAATTTTGTGTTTTTCTAAAATAACCATGATTCAAACTAAACCATTCTAATTCATTTGCTCCCACTCAACCTAGGAACTAAATATTATTATTAATTATCCAGAGGCAAAAAAAAATCCTCATGATGCTTTGAATAGTCTTGAATAGCATTATTGCAATATTTATATGTTAGACCTTTTACACAATTGTACTGGTGCTTTGGTGAAATAAAGTGACTATTCGAATTACCTGATTTTTCTATAATTTTAGCCACTTTTTTATTTTACGTACACCAGCTATATGACTTGGGAAGAAAGGTACTGCTCAAGGAGAGGGTGGGAACAAAATGGACACCGGCTGAAGTACATCTACATGGTTCCTCTAGACAATGGTCTCTACTCCAAAAGAAAAGACACCAGATTCCAGCTAAAAAGCAGCTAAACTCCTAATAAATCCTAAAGAGGAGGGGATTGTAGGGTTTCACCTGAACATCAAACTGAGCCACTCAATAGTAGGAAATGCATTGTGCCCATCCCAGAATCTAGCACAGGGCTGAACTATAGTAGGTGCAGAATAAATGATCATGGGAAAAAAGAATGCATACATCAGTCATCAAAAAATGGTAAATAATGTGTATTTTTCTCCAAACTAAAGATCTCCTCCATTAATTTAAAAGAATTCTTCTGAAATTTATTTTGAGCACGGAACGAAACTTGGTAATAACTGGAGGCTCGTGAGGTCAGACGCCACACCTTTGTCATTGCATTGGGCAGCATGGTGCCAAACACGATAGTAGGTGGTCACTGACCATTCCTGAAAAGAAATGGTGGGGAAAAGGATGAAAAAAATTATTCAGTTGTGTCCTATACATGTACCAACTCTCCATGATGAATGCAATCATTACATACTATAATAATATACTAATAAAAAATTTCTTTAAAGAAATGAAATAATGCTGCCCCCTGGCTGTATTAGGCCAAGTCAGGTTAGCAGTCCCACTGTTTGTCTATGAATTTGGATGCAGGGCTAGGACCATTTCACAGAGTCCTCAAGAATCTCGGCAAAATCTATTCTAGTGAGTCTCCTTTGCCTGTTACTTCATCAGGAACTCCATGTGGCTCTCCATGGAGTGGAGTGGCTCTCCACAGGTCATGCTTTCTTCCTAGCTGAATGAGACCAAGCATGAGCTGACAAACAGATCAGGAATGACCTGTTGAGACAGGAACCAGAGGACTCAGCCATCTCCTTCCACCACTTACTTTCCCACTGTGTGTTCCTTGGGCTAGAAAGGTAACATCAAAGAAGGTGAAATAAAATAGTGATGTTCTGCTTAAATCATGAAAGAGACCCACAAACTCCTAACCTCTGCAAATCCAGGATAAGGAGACACTATCTGGATCTGAATGATCAACTTGGTCAAGATGCTTCTTAATTCAAGAGCTGATGGCTTGAACCCTGAAGGATCAGGAGAATTTAGTTCTGGCCTGTCAGAGAAAGTACACAGACCTTTCCCTTAAACTCTGGGCTGGATCATTCTTATCATCTCCAGGCTGTGGTTGGAGGATGGATACCATTGATCTGTAATACCAAAATAAAAACCAGAAAGAAAGAAAGGTCCAGTAGGGCCAGGACCCCTCCTGACAGCTCCAGACACCCATATATAACTGTTGGAGATAAACTTCCCTGGGACCTTGATGTCTCCTCTCCCCACAACACTTGAGAAAGGCTAACAACTCCCATCAAACAAAAACCCAGGCATGAACCTTTCAGAAGAGCTCTATCAAGATTCTTGAAAACTCAAGGTACTTGTTTTAGAAAATTCAAGCATTTCTCCTTAGCAAATCTATCCCTGTTATCTAAAGAGCAATAAACTGGATGGTAGAAAAAATGGTCTGTGATTTGCATGCTTGACAGATCTCTTGCCTCCAGGGGAAAACGCACACAAAATTGGAAGGATGAAGTCTAGATTTAAGATATAAAGGTTTTTCTTTCAAGGAGTATGTATATTCCTTAGTGCTTCACCCATCAAAGACAGGTAAGAGATATGACCTATCTTCTTTTATGAAAAAAAAGATTCAGCATAAAAAAGGGAGAAATTTAGGACAGAGCTCATTCATGTTCCTTCTGATAGCTATAATACTATATGATATAGGAACCCTTGCTTTTGACATACAGGGTAGCATAATAGACTTCAAAGTATGGCCCCCCACTCCCACCTCAGTCTCACCCAGAACTTGCTACAAATGCAAATTTCTGCAGGCTATTAGGGCCAACTTAATTAGAAACTCTGGGGATGAGACCTAGTACTGATCTGCGTTTCACCGAGCCTCCCAGGAGTTTATGATGCATGCTGAAGTACTATTTTAAAATATGGACTCCTAGCCTCACCCATAAGAAAATACTGATTTCAGTATGGCACGTGATCTGGGCACATAAAATTGTATAAGGCAATTTTAAAGTGCAATCAACTGTAGGAACCACCAAGTTGAATTAACAAGTGATGGCCCACACAGGCCTCTGATAACTCCTTGTATCTGACATGTTTAGCTACTTCCGTTTTGAAAAATAACTCATCTAGGAGTTACTCGTCTTTCAAAAAGTTATTACAAAAGTTTCAATACAAAGGCTGCTACGGGGAAAGCCCTATGCTACATCAGGGGTTACGCAACATACAGTGTTCCCATTTCCTGAATTGTACGGAGGAACTGTGCTCAAAGTCAGCAGATACTTCATCACGATTTTGCTAGCCTTTTAAAAAATAAAACTACCTTTATTGAACCAAGTAAACATCAACAAATAATGCTAGTTTTTAAACCATTACAATGGTACCTCACTTTACGAACTTAATTTGTGTTATTATTTGGGAAAAAATGGCTACATTTGCGTTTGTGTGGGAAAAATGGCCAGGGTTGCATTTGTCACCTGATACTGAGTTTGGGAACCAAAGCAAAATTTTGCCAAACACTTCTGTTTGTGAACTAAATTGTTTGCAAACAGAAGTGTTCGTGAATTGAGGTATTACTGTAGTTTTAAAGGGGATATTTTGGATCGACATTTAAAAGTCTTTTATATGACTCAGTAAATTTCTCTTTTAATTCTGACCTCATTCTCTACCTTTGTTTTAGATTTGAAAATTTTCTCAGCGATTTAACTTCAACTTCCAGGAAGCTCAGCCCCCAAATGACCTTTGGTTGCTGAAATCCAAGCACACTTCTATTTCATTTCAGTCACAGACAATTCTCTGTGGTTTATATTCTTTGCACTTAAGAAAGGAATGGGTACACACACTGCTTTGCCTTGGGTGGTAACAGAGATGGAAAATTCCAAGAGATGCTGGGCCTTGGGGTTAGACAAGGACAAAGGACTGTGGCAGGTCTAATAGTCCCTGCCACAAAGGGTCATGGGATGAGCAGTTGATAGAATAGTGTCAGGTTCAAAGTGGATGCAGAACTTTTGGTTTGGGAAGAGAAAAGCAGAAAGAGAAAAGAACTAGAGTAAGTAAAAAAATCACCAGAGAATCCAAGAAACAAGACAGCAACCATCAGGAATAGGAAGCAGGAGTCTGTGTTAGACAGGATGTGATAGAAAATTCATGTGGTGGACAGAAGAGTAGGCATCGGTGAGAGAATCACAAGTCAGGAACTTAGAACTGGGCCAATTCCAAACACTGTATGGCCACCAGACATTCTTGCCTGCAGTAGAAATGTCCTTGACCCTGATTGTGTTCAAAGCAAGACTTGGGTACTACCAAGATGAGGGAGACCACAGAGATCAAAGCTGCAGAGAGATAAGGTGGCAGCAGGCTGCATGTCACAAGTAGTCAATATTGGTTTGTTGAATGAATTTATGTTCAAAAATATTCCTGGTTTTAATGGGAATGATCACAGAATGCCTGCCACAGCCTACCCTCATCCTCTCTCAGAAATTAATCTATTGTAGCAGTTGGTGTCAAAATGTAAGTTAAGCTATCCCTTGGATTTCAAAAAAAAAGTACCAAGTAATTAGCTGGAAACATGGATTTTTGCCCTGCCTTTGCTTCTAAATAACTGTGTAGCTGTGGGTAAGTCATTTTATATTTTTCACTTCAGTTCTTCTCTTAGAAAATTAGGCAAACAGGAAAGAAATAATGATCTCTAAGGTATTTCCCTATTCTAAAATTCAGAGACTTGTCAAAAAGGTACATATAAAACATATATATATCTTTATATATATATACACATACATGTTAATTACCATATGTCAGATTATATAGGATGCCTGCATATCACTGACTGCGTGTAAACTGTTGATTTCCCAGATATTTTCAAGGTCTCCAGTCAAGGGGAAGTAAATCTGCTTTTTCAAGTTGTTTGTGGGACCAAATGACATACTTGTGATTATACTGATTATCAGGCTTGTGGTCCATGCATCAACTGATTATGTTTAACTGGAGATTTTCAAGTTTTCACTAAAAAAAGTCATAGAGTTTGCTATTCCAGAAAGAAAAGAGGAGATCAGAGGCAGTGGAGTCCCCTATTTGTGCTGAGCTTTGATCTCTGTGCATTGGGGCAGGGGAAGGGAGAAAGGCATTCATTGCACCAGGAGAGGAGAAAATATCTCAGACCTCTGGGCAATGTAGCATAAACAGTCTCTTAAGTCCATTCCTTCTTCATGTCCCCTAAAGGGACATCTCTCACACTCCAGCCAGCTACGTGATTCACTCCATTCTCAGCCAGATGCAGTTGGCCAAGGGGGTGGCCATCTGGACTCTGAAAGCCCATTATAGCCCTAACAGGCAGCTGAATCTAGTTATAAACCAGCCTTTCTTGGCCCAGCTGTCTCAGGCTTGAAATCACACTTAGGAGGCATCTGGTGGGACAAAAGACACAGCTCCCATGGGACTCAGAAAGGAGGAGCTTGAAGCAATGTAGCCCAGGCACATGGGTACTGGCAGAAGGCAGGTTCTGTATAAGATGTGGAAGCTCATGCTGCTCATCCCACAGCCTGCTCTGTTATCTTCTCTGCCTACCTGCAAGATGCATGTATGCACACAACCCCCCAGAATCATCCTGTCAGGGTTGCTCTTGGAAATGGGGCTTTTTAAAAAGAAAGCAGAAGCAAGAAAGGGATTTGAGAACATCCAGGGCTGTCAACTAAAACACCACCTGCACTAGCAATAGTCATATCCTCACACAGCCCAGCCTTAGATAACACAAGCTATCTGGATGCCAGAGGGGTCCCCGGGCTGAGCCATGGCTGGGATGTGCTGTGAGAAGCACAGCACATTCCTCACCTCCACAGCCCTTTCTCCGTGAACCTGTGAGAGGTCTTATGTGGCAGCAAAAGGGCTGATGGCCATTCAGAGGCTGGGAAAAAAGGAGAAATACAACCACTGCTCTGATGGCACAGCACCCAACACCTCCCTTCCCAAGGAGGAGTCAGAGTCTCTCCTCAACTCAAGTCACCTTACTGTCAAAACAGGATCAGGACAACTATTGGCCTTAGAACTCCTGAATGTCCCCCAATTCTAAGCCTGACTGGCTGTGTGCCCTGCTGTGCCTAACAGGTATATGTAGGCTCATGTTTTCTTGCTTGCATCCTTAGCATAACCTGCCCTTCTCAGCAAGAGCACCCCCCACTCCATCACTCCTCACGAACCCTACCAGCAGCACAAAGTGGGGGAAAACACAGCCTCTAAGCATCAGCCCACTTGGGTTCAAATGGCAGCTCTGCCACCCCACCTAGCTGCTTCTTAACCTCCTGCCCCTTACTTTCTTGTCATCTGATGATGTTGACAAAATAGTAGTTAGTTCAAACAGCTCTTTTAAGCAGATTGAAAAAGATAATATATGTAATGGATTTAAAGTAGTCCTGGACCCATAGAGGGAATATTAATCACTATGCCACAAAGACCTCCCAGGTTCTTCTCATCTGCCACCCCTCTTCCCAACAGTTTTTAATTGGAAGAGTCACATTGTTTCTCAATTATGCATTTAGATGCCTTGTCTCTGTCCCTTGTGTTAGAGAATCTGGGAGAAAAATATCCTGACTTATTAACTCTTGCCACCTCCATTACAAAGCATTTAGCATCAAACACGTATTTGAAAACATACTGAATTAAATTGGTTGGAAAACAACTAATAACAATACCTTTTATTTACTGGGTGGTGACTGTCCAAGGGACATTGCTAGGAACTTTATTTGTATTGATAAATAGTTTCTTTAGATTTACTGTCACATATTTTCCTCTTCCTGGCTCATGTCTGGCTCTCAGAAGCATAAAGACTTAAGCAAAGAAAAAGAACTAATTGGCAAAGATATAAAGACAAATATTGGTCCTCAGTACAGAGAGAGGAGTGGGAGAAAACTGTCACCATCAAATGCATCAGCACCCAAAAAGGTGATTCTGTGTGGTCATTTGCAAATTTGGGAAGGCAGATTTAAGTCCAGAAAAAAGAAATGTGCCGCTCAAAGATAAGTCTACAAAAGAATGGGAAGTTCTTTAAAATAATAGAACAGTAGATTGGCACGAACAAATAAATAGGATCCAAAGGGGCTCTGCGCTGAGCTTCAGTTAGAAGTAGCAAAAAATGTGAAGTACTACTCAGCCATAAAAAATGATAAATTAGAGACATTTATAGCTAAATGGATTCACATTGAGGCAATACTCTTAAGTGAAATAAATAGGACACACATGTGTAAATAC
>NW_004624826.1:1221749-1279976 GCF_000247695.1 Heterocephalus glaber | reverse complement strand
AGCTTTGGATTCGTTATGCTCTTCTTTTTCTAGGAGCTTGAGGTTCTGCATTAGGTTATTTATCTGAGTTTTCTGTTTTCCTAATATGGGCATTCACCGCTATGAATTTCCCAAGTAGAACTGCTTTCACTGTGTCCCATAGATTCCTGGCCATACTGCTTTCTTGAGCCAGAAGGATGAGGGCCACACCCTAAGGACAGCAGAGCAGTGACAATGAAGGACCAGATGTTTGATACTTTTGGAGCTGCCATGCCAGACTGAGGATGCCTCTCTCCAAACTGCTTTTAAATGCAAGAAATCTAAGATTGCATCTTGTTTGATTCACTGTCCTTTTACATTCCTGTGTTTCAAATTTTAAAATTTCATTTTAATCAATACCCTACACATGGGGCCGAGGATTTAGCTCGGTAGCACTGTGCCTGCCTTGTAAGCACACGGTCCTCAGTTCAATCCCTGGTACAAAACACAAAACAAACAAAAAAACCCTACACATAAAAGCAAACTTTTCACCCCAATATTAATGTTACCTTGTTTTCAAGTCAACAGGGCTAAACAGCAAATACAGGCTCCCTCTTTGCCAAAATCTTTTTAACATTTTGGAAATTACATTTGTGGTCATTTAATCACATTAGTTTTTTTTTTTCTCATATTGGATTTGGATCTTTCTAGCTCAATAGCATCTTTTAACAGAGAGGAGGACTAACTTCCCCAAATTAACCAAAGGTTAAAACAGTTTCTTCAATGCATTTTCATAGAATGCTAATGAAGCATTCTGGTTTGTAGAATTAAACATTTTTCTAAACTTCATAAGCAAATCATTCCCTTTAGGGTACTAGATGGGTAAATTCAAATAAGGTCTGATAGCCTAAACTTAAGCTTATTGATTTACAACAGAGTTCTCCAAAATGACAAACTTCTTAACTGTTACAACTTCTCAAAGCTTTTACTGAGCTGATGTGGTTTCTACCAAGTCTCTTAGAAAAGGGAAGATAATAGGAAACATTCCTCAAATTTATTTGCCTTGGGGACTGCTTCTTGCAAATGTTCTCAAGGAATTTGTACCCCACAGAACACACCTTGAAAATCATGGAAGATTGATTCATTCTTCATAACAGCTTGGAAAGCAGTGAACATGACACTTCTTAGACCTCATGCTACCAACACATAAAGTGGACTGTCACTCATATGACTTGCCTGGCATGACTTATGTGTTTCAATCTAGATTTATTTTATGACAATGCCTCCTCACAGGAAGCTAAGCAAAGAAAAAAGGAGGCTGAAAAAAAATCTACTCATGATGAAGGTACAACAACAACAAAAATAGCTCTTATAGTTCAAAATAAATGTTCTCATTCCCTTGTACGTAACTCTGTTATGATCTCTTTTCAGATTTAATCCAAAAACCACAGTACTGATTTGATTTTTTTCCCTGCATCTTCAAAATGTCAATCTATTAAAGCTAGTAACTGTCACAAACAGAATCGAATACTAAACGGGAGTTAATTTCACATAGAAAGAGACTTCATATTTCATCCAATCTGCAACATACTTAACTGTGTGTTAGGAAAGGTGTGTGAGGGAGTATCCTTCTCTTCCCAGGCTTAAATGCTAAGGGGGAACCTGAGGATGAGTGAGTGCTCCAAACAACCAGTATAAAAGAGCCTAGCAGCAAGCACCTGGCCTGGGTCATAGAAGGCTGGGACATAAGCTGAGATCTGAGCAATGAACTGAAATCAATCAGGTTAAAGAAGAGTATGAGGAACTTAGGTGGAGGGAACAAGATGTGCAAAGTTCAGCAGCAGAAGGGAGCAGAAAGAAATGAAACTGGGCCACAGTGATGCCAGTGAACAGAGTGGAGACCCAGGAAGAGAAGGTGCAGAATGACAGAGCTGCTCAAGGATACAGGGACCCAACCTATCAGTTTAGCAGCAAGCACCTTCAATGTAACAGTGTGAACTGATTTACCTTTTGCATCATGACATAATTGTTTCCCAGGCCTGTGGTGGCACTTAGATATTTGATCAAAGGATTGAGAGACTCAGGTTTTTGGTGGAAAAGCCATACCTGAAAAGAAAGGGTGTGTCAATAATTTGTTTCTTCTGCTGAAGGTAAGGCAGTTAGAGATTTACAGTCATTGTTTAGCTTTCTTTTCCCTTAATATTCACATAGATTCCCCAACAAGCACGAAGACTATCTTATTTAGAGTCAACCTCAGCTCATGCCACAGTAAAGTGTAGGTCACTGATGTAATATTTTATTAACAGATTAGCATGCACACAGACAAGATTCAAAAGATGTACATGGAATAAAATGTAACTGTCCCTCTCTATCCAACTTTCCATCTACCTAGTTATCTTCTCTGAAAGCAACCACTCTTATTAGTATCTTGTGTATTCTTCCAAAGAAAATCACTTTCACTTGAAAGCATATATAACCTTTTCTTTTACTCAAAATTAAGTATAACATACAGAAATTTTCACTTGAACAATATGCCCTGGAAATATTTTCAAATTAGAATATGTAGAACTGTTTTTAATCCTCTTAACAGCACAGCATTCCATTTTATGGATGTTCTGTAAGTCACATAATCAGTTTCTAATGAAGGGACATATAGGATGCTTTCGGTCTTTGCTATTGCAAACTATACTACAATGATGAATGCATCACTTCATGTAAGTTTTGAGTCCATCTGTAAGATAAATATCAAAGATGGAATGTCTGGGTTAAGGATATGTACTTTTAATATTTTGACTGATCTTGCCAAAGAGTGAGTCCTTATCAGAGCCTACATGATGAGGTGTGATCAAAAAAATATGGTGGATGTTTAAATTAAAAAATTATTACAGTAAAAGGCACATTGCTATTTATCTCCCTCAAAATATTCTCTCTCACTTTGAACACATTTATCCCATTGTTCTTGCCAATTTCTGAAGCAGTTCTCGAAGTCCTCTTTTGTAAGTACGTTTAGAATCAATTCAAAATGTTTATCCTTTCAAGATCATTTAGACTTTGGGGAAGAGCCAAAAGTCACACGGTACCAGATTCAGTGAGTAAGGTGGATAAGGATACACTGCAATGTTTTTACTAGACTACCTTTCCATTAGAGGGCACTGAGCAACATTCACTGCATTTGTGATCACACATCATAAAGACATTCATGAAAGAAGACTCCCAGAGCTGCTTTAGAAAGTGGCAAGAATGATGGGATAAGTGTGTGCAAAGTGAGGGGGAGTATTTTGAAAGGGATTAATGGCAATGTGTCATTTACTGTAATAAAGTTCTATTCAAACACACACTGTATTTTTTGATCCAACCTGTAGTTTACCCTGCCCTGGCAATGTAAAAGAGTCCTTATTTCTGTAAACTCTTGTCAATATGGTAAATTAGCAAACTTTCTGATAGTTGTTAACTGGAGTTGAAAAATAATTTTTCATTATAGTTTTAATTTGCATATCTTTTCATGAGTGAGGGTGAGCATCTTTCCATGCAATTAAAACAATTTAGAAATTTTCTGTTCATGACCTTTGGTCATTACAATATACTGTTCTTCACATGATCTGAACTTTTTAATATACTAACAAAATTAACCTTTTATCTATCATATGAATGGCAGATATTTTTCTTCCTCATGAGATCTCTGAGTTTTATTTGTAGTGGAATTTTCAAACTTTTAAAATTTTTATTTAGTCAAAATCTTCAGTCTTCTACTTTATACTTAGTATAAGTTAGATAAGACTTTACGTACAATTTCTCTTAATAATTTTATATTTTAATTTTTACATTTAATCTAATTATCTACAACACATAGTGATGTAAAAGATGAAGAAAAGATTCTACTCTACTTTTTGGTATTAACATTTGCTAAATAACCCATCTTTTCCTCACTAATTTTGGAATGTCATCTTTATCATATATTAAATCTTTGTACTTTGTGAGCCTATTTTTATTCCACCAATTGATTAATATGCATGTCTGAGCTGTACTATTTTCAATAAGTATTTTCCTTAAAACCTTAAATGCTAAAATATATTGACCCCTTTGCAATATACTTTCTCTCATTTATGTCTATAGTTCCTATTACAAATAATATAAAGCTAAGATTGATGAAAAACCATGTCCAGTGGTTCACAGCCAGGAACTACAGTAATGGGATTTGAATAGTTAATTGCAGCATCCTCACTCTTAAGGTCTCTCAACCTCAAGCTCATGCTGTTCTTTAAGAAGACAAAATCTACCAGAGACTGAAAGAGATACGTGCTCCTCATGTGGTATGCTCATATCTACTAGTATCTGCGGCCATCACCAGTAGTATTTAGGTGATATTTTCCTACCCACCCACATTTGGGGAAATTACAACAAGGTCACAAGGACCCCGAAAACAGCATCATCCTGTCTATCCATCCAAATCTAATCTGTCCTTCAGAACCCAGATCAAGTCCCACTCAGTGAGGAAAGTCTGAACCAGCCCTCCCCACTCGTCCTACTTTCTGATTATTCCTAGAGTACTCACCACCTGATTAGAGAATGTCTTATTTTGTTGCCTATTTTATAACTTTCCTCTTTTTTTTTAGACATAATTCTAGATAATATTCTACTTAGTTAATAGGGGATTTTTGTTTTCTACTCCCCACACTACTGACTCAGAACATACTTGAGCTCTAGACTTGAATTCTAGTACCACAGATACGCAGAATAAATAACTCCTAGTTCCAATTGATTGGCAACTATATTAAGAATTAATTAAAATATAGTATAAAATCATTTCCTTCTACAACCTATTTGTATCCCTACAATAAGTGCAATTGATTCTCCAGTGCTTATCAAAGAAAGAGCATTGAGCCAATTCCCTTCACGTCTTCCTCAGTTAATTTCAATTTGGTCAAGATTTGAGAATCTACTAAGTGTAGATACTACAGTTCTCAGGGTAAAGAGCAAAATCCCACAGTAGCTCAAGGGAGTGAGCACATAAGGAACTGACTCTAGTACCCTGGGATTTCAATGAGATGATGTGACAAAAAAAATGACAAGTCTCACATTGCATGACAATTCTATTTTGCTAGTAGAGGCTGCCAGGGTGAAAACTATACAGAGACATTACTGTGCACAGCAAACTGGTTCATTACTGTCTATCTTGATTTAAGGTAATGCACTATTTCCTTATAAGGGGACAACTTGATCCTCTAATACCAACAGGGGAAAGAGAATCTTCGTATAGGGAAACAGAGATGACTCTGTTGCCCCTACTCTTGTCCACTACCTCTGTAGAAAATCACACCATGACCACTCAGCCACCATCTTGCTTTCCCTGCCCATCTAGTGTTTTGCTACAGTCCCTCCTCCAGCTGCTGGTGCATCTCACATCTACAGAAGTGCATTCCCTATAATAATGGTGACAGTGCCCTAGAAGATATTATCCTTTCAAACTCCACTCCTCAAGTTTCACATCTGGCTTGATGGTCCACCTTATTCACATAGATTATTCTCTTGCTATCTTTTCAGATGAAATGTTTTCTACTACCCATGAACCTAAATTCACATCTGCTAAGTCATTATACAAGCTTTGAAAACTGCAGGAACATACCAGTGCTTCTGTTCCATTGTACGGTGTCAATGTGAAAGCATTTGCAAAAAAGCGAAGCTGAGAAAAAGAAAACAACAGTCATTTGGAGGTGGTTTAGAACAGAGTCACAAAAGGAACTCATTTAAACATTAAGAAATTTTGCATTTCGGATCATACGTCATTTTTGAGAGTCAAAAAATAAAGCCAAAAGAAAAAAAAAGAAGTATCACAATCTCTACCACTCTGGGTCAACTACTTTGTGCATGAAGGCATTTTTACTTCTGATCTTTTCAACATGCCTTCCATTAAGGAGGGACATTTTTTTCCTGACTTGTAACAAGAAAGGGTTATGTGCTAAAGGTAGGATTTTCCAATGTATGCTGCAAGAACAGTGATCTTGCAAGATACTCAAAACCCAAAGTAAAAGAGACAAATAAAAATAAAGTTCTAGGTAATACAAGGCACAGTCATTTCTTTCTTGAGAACTTTTAATGCACATGACCACACTGAAAACTCAAGAGAAGTCCAAACACTGCATTAGGTGAGTTTTTCCAAAATTATCTGAATACAGAACTCTTAGGCTCCATGGGGCATGATCAAAGAAAAAAAGTGAACACTCAGATACCAAGGAAGTGGTAAATACCAGAGTATGAAGCAAGAGTTACATGTAAGTAACTTCAATAACTAGAAGTTAAGTGGAATCCTGTCACCTTCAAGATCAATTTCTTAAATCATTTCTCAAACTTGAAGTGTTCACTCACCAGCCATATCACCGGCATCAGCAGTGTCCACACAAAGGGAGGTATAATTCCATAGGTCATATTGGTCATTACTGTACCTGGGCATGCCACACTGGAATAGAGACCCTGGGAGCACAGAGAGAAGTCGTAATAAGATTTTAATTCAGTATATATTGACTCAGTCCAACTACATGGTACTTAATAAGAGATATACATGTGAGCCAGGAAGCCAGGGATGACAAATTTATGCTCTAAGTTGTCCTTGAAGTTGAGTAGATCATCTTAGTTTAATAATCATGCACTGAGAACCCTTCACAAGAGACATTCTGAATGTAAAGATCAGTAAAATAAAGTTTCTATTCTCAAGAAATCTACACTTATAAAGACCAATCTTAAAGCTGGTGTGGGGGGAGTAGGCCCTAGTGCCCTGGTGACTTGAGTTTTCCATGTTATTGGCTTAACTGAAGATCAGATTATTGATCCTAATAAACACTTAAGATAAAAAGACCCAAAAGAGTTCAGTCCTTGCCTTCAAGAAGTTTCTGATCTAGTAGATGCAGAAAGCTAAGCCTGAAATACATGTTGTTTCCCTATAGGTATGTAAGACCCATAGATGGGCACTTGAGATGGGCACTCCTGGCATCAGAGAGGAAATAAAGGCTATATTGGTGCCATAAAGACCTTCTTCAACTGAAGACCTCTAAATAAGTTCTTTAGTCCAGGAGTCATCATTTTAGAAAGTTCTATCTTACAAAGAGAGCCCCAAATAATACAGAGCTTATGTTAGAAGGGCCATGAGTCATGTGCAGTAAGTCCTGCAGCACAGGGATTGGTTTTACTATTTTATTTAGTTTAATTTTCCCTGTATTTTAACTTATTTTGATATTGATTATTTCAACTTCTTTTTATTACTTGTAACCTTATTTTTTCTTTAAGAAGTGCCAATGTAACAGATCTATAGGCATACAGCACCCTGACAAACAGAGGCTAGGAGCTTTTCTTCTTTGATTGGGTGATGCAGAAGCTTGGCAGTGCCTGACACAGGTCATCTATCCCTGAGAGTCCTCTTGATGAACCAACTGTCCTTGAGAAAAAAAGTCAAGAGCTAGCACTCAACATCATTAGAGCCCAAAAATCTTCCTAAGAAAGTAACATATTTTGTCCTCAAGATAGCTAAGGAAACTTTCTTACTCTTGGAACGATCTAGGAGTTAGTAATGAACTATTCAGTCCTAAACAAGAAATTTTCAAACAAAATTAAGGGTTTTCATCATTTACAACTTTCTGGCATTGATTAGTAAAAGATATAAGGAATCAGTCTTCTCCAAGTGGACTAGCTCTTAAGACTTATGCCTTTTCATAAGGAGGATGATATAAAGTAGAAGTTCAAAAACTTCAGAGCTCCTTAGAAATGGATTTGAATTCCGGTTTTGGATTAGCTTGCAACCTTAGACAAATTATTTAATCTCCTCATGCCTCAGCTTCCTCTTCTGCTTAATTAGAGGCAATAAATTATGATGATCCTGAGAATTTCAATTGTGTCTAGACAGAGACTCGCAAGAGGAAGTTCATCAAATAATCGCACCTGAGTAAGTGACATAAAGGCATTATATGCTCTGAGACGTTTGGTAAGAAATTCCACACAATGTGCTTCCAAGGATGGGACAGCGTATTTCTTAGTATACTGAGTGGTCATGACTGTTTCTGGGACAATTTGAACTTCATCTGAATACAGAAATCTGAGCACCGCCAGGAAGGCGGCGGGCTCCACCTCCCGAAGCTCAGTCTCGCCCACATGGTGGCCATGCCGCCATTGAACATGGCGTCGAAGATGGTGCTGCCAGCCGCCAGCACGAAGCAGTGCGCGGGGATGTGCCGCGGACCTTGCCCAGCATGAAGTGCACGTCGCTCAGCAGCTCCGAGTTGAAGAGGAAGGCTAAGCACTCCTTCAGCAATACCTTGGTCACCTGCCAGTTGTACAGCAGCTAGCACTGCAGAGGCGGTGGCGCAGGCAGCAACTCGGGCGGCCCGGGCTCCCCGCTGGCACCCTGGAGCTGGCTCCCCAGCAGCCGGCCTGAGAAATGGAGGCCATCGCTGCGCTGTGGGACGCACCCTACACCGCCATCGCCTTCTGGCTGATCCTGAGAATTTCTATATAACTTGCACATGGGTCATTACTGGATTATTAAAATCCATCAGGGAGCATCTATAGAACCTGACAACATTTCCAGTAACACAAGACTTCAAAAGGAACCCTCTAATGTGACTCTAAGCTTCTTATTTCCTTAGAAAAGCCAAGGAGGAAAAGTCAAGGGCTAAGAACCAATCCTAACAGATTTGAGCAGGGAGCAGCACTAGCTAAATCACGGTTTGGTTTTGTTTTTTTGTATAAAGATGAAATCCCAAACTTTTCTTGGCAACTGAAACTTAAATAAAATCCCAGCACTTTTTATGAAAGCTAATCCACTCTGACCTTGCCCTCTAAAAGGGAGTTTCTAGAGCACCAAGGAGCAATTGTGACAAGCTTCTGAACATCTCACAAAATGTCAGCAGGTTCATAACTGAATCAACACACTAAGCCCAAGCTTTAATAATAGCCAACACACGAACACAGAACACACACATATACACATGTACACACATCCCGTGTACACTCATTCATGCTCATGTGAATGAGCACACCCACAAGACCCACACATGTAGTACATATGCACCCTCACATGTATGTACACAAGCACAGCTACCACATTCACATACACTCCAACCCATACATGTGTGCAGACATATGCTTACAAGCAAATACACACATTCTGAACACAAAGAAATGCTGTCTGTGACTGCTGCACGGTGATTCCCTCATTCAATCCTCCCAGTAAATCTGTCAGCCAGGCACTATTATTATCCCTATTTTTCAGAAGAGGAAGCTGAGGAATAAGGAAATTAAATAATTTGTCCAAAGTTAAATCCTAGTGACAAAGCCATAATTCAAATCCAGTTCTAGGAGCATAGTCTTAGCTCTTACCACCTCCTTTACAAAAGCCATAGTTCTAAGAGTTAGATCACTAAAGAACTGCCTGATAAAAGACTCTATTCCAGAGAAAGCCAGGTCAAAACTAACACCTAAGATCTAGATTTCTATGTTCAATTCATAATCAGAGCAGTTCCCTTGAGGGAAGACATAGTTTCCTGACAATCTTTTTATCTCCCCTTCTTCTTCAACCCTAAGTCTGGCTGAGTATCCTACACATGAGAGTCTTTAGTAAAAATGTTAGTGGAATTCAACTTCTCCATAGTCTCACACTAGTATAACACAGTGCAAACAAAAGGAAATATCCATGGGAAAGACTGGAGACTTTCACTTAAGAATTTAGACCTGAGCAATCAAAGCATACAAAGAAACAATAGTTTTAGACCACAGTAGCCACAAAGAGCCAGTATAACTGTCAAGGATTACCTTCTCCCAAGAAACATCCTCTAAACCCAGATCCTCATAGAGCCTGAGCTCTAGAGTCACCCCAAAGCACCATTACCCAAAAGGCTTTATAACTCCTGACTGCCTTGTAGACATGTAATGCAACAAACACCTGGAGGCTGTGTGACCAGGAAAGTCCAAGCTGCAAAATCTGATGGTCTTGGCTCAACTCTGAGTTTTCCCATTTACAGTCATGTAACCACTGAGTAAATGACTCAACTTCTTTGAACTCCGGTATTCTCATTTGAAAATGTGAATAATCAGACTCACCCAACTGTAATGGGAAAGGTATTAAACAACAGAAACTGATGAACCAACAAGAACTTAAACAGTGGTGGTGGCCGTGGTCAGTGGTGCTATACTGCTAATACAGATCAGAGTTCCTGAAGACTACAGAATGGTAAATGAATCACATACCTAACAAGTCAGAAGCAAAATATCCGTCCTCAAGCTTTCACGTACATTAGCTGTACATCTAAATTAAAATGCTGAAAGTCAGCCATGTTATTAGGAAATCAACTGCAGTTGATAAAGAAATCACCATCTTGCCACTTCCCATCACCAAGGCAGACTTACTCGTTCGTTGAAGTTCTGGTTCAAAGCCACACTCAGAAGATCAGTGGCATATTTGGAAGAGCTGTAGGGTTCCTGGCCTTTGCTATGCTGCATGTCCTCAAGGCTGAAATTAAATTTCCTTGCATTGCGAGATGATGTCCAGATGAGCCGAGATGGACTGTCACTGTGACAGAGAAGAGGTTCCAGTTCCCGAATCTGAATAAAGAAAAAGAACAAAAAGGTCTCAAAGTCTATGGAGGGCATAGACAATAATAATTTTGAATCTATTATACAATTATACTGGAAAGGAACAATTAAACAAATGGATGGAAGATGGTGGGAGCCAGTTTTGTCATCATTGGAGTGGGTTATCACAGATAAGCAAGAGGAAGAGGCCAGAATGAGCTCAACCATAATGAACAGAGAGACATCAGTACTGACTCATGTCTAGCCTAGCAGAGATATGGATTAGTTGTGTGTAAAACATTTAGATATGTATACACCCACAAGTTAGTAGGTGCATATTTAACTCCATGGTCTATTAGCTAAAAGGGCCTAAAAGCAACTGAAACCTTAACAGTAACAAACACCCAGATCCTCCAATAAGAGGAACTAAATCTCTTTAGAGAAACAGCTCATTCTAGAATGGAAGGACAAATAAACAAGATGAGTCCTGAAGTATCTGAAAGTGCTCAAAATGAAAGCTAAAGTAAGAAAACTGTAGTGAGAAGAGTAAGTCCAAGAGATAGAGGAGACAACAGGAAGTACTACATGCAGTCATATTTATAACTTCAAAGTAGAAAAAATTGTACAGCCCTAAGTCCATATGGACAGAAGAACTAATTAAGTAAAGAAATTCTGAAAATGGAGAAGAGAAATCTCCCTTGCAGAAAAATTCCAAATAATTTCTATAGATAATCCATCATGAGGAGGTTCAGAATAACCCTAAAAGTGTGGGCCATGCATAGTAACTTTCTTCCAAAGATTTTGGTGTGGAACAGGAGACAGGAAAAGTGTAACATCACAATGGAGAGACCTGCCAGTCACCACCTCAAGCAAGATGGTCAAGGTCAATGCCAACACTGATAAGTCACACTGAGAGTTTGTGTTCTTGATATGACATAATGAGAAAAGCACTTTACTTCTGTGGTTTTCTTCCCAAAAATACAACCTCCAGTCTAACCAGGAGAAAAACATCAGACAAATCCCAGTTGAGAGACAGGCTACAAAATACATGAACAGAAATCCTTAAAACTGTCAAGTTAACAAAAACAAGAAGAGTCTACGAAACTGTCATGACCAAGAAAAGTCTAAGGGTACTTGACTACTAAATACAGTGAGGTCTTTTGCATGGGACCCTAAAACTGAAAAACAACATTAAGCCAAAAACTGAGAAAATGAATAAATTATAGGCTTTAGGTAATAATAACACATCACTATTGGATTATTGTTTCATCAAAGTACCATACTAATACAAAATGTTAATATAGAAAATTGGGAATAGGGTATGCAGGAACTCTGTGTTCCGTCTTTACTATAATTCTGTAAATCTAAAACTGTTTAAAATAATAAGATCATTAAACAACAATCTACAAAGAAAGCTTCCAGATGTGGTCCATGCTTGCAGTGAACAAGTAAGTTAAACGGAAGCAAGAAAACTCATAAACATGAGATTTAGAGAACTGGCTCCTTGGAATACCGCACTGCATCTGGAGTGTTACAGGAATTATCTCTACTCTTTTCTCACTCTCCATATTTATCAAACTGGGGATGGCCCCATTTATATAACACATTTATACCTGTACTTAGAATCGAAGTTGTGTTCCATGAAAAGTAGTAAGATTCTTAAACCTAATCTGAAGAGGGCAGAAGGCATGATAAGCCTTCATTGTATTTGATACATGGGTTCCTAAACCCCTGCTTATATGCATACCTACAAAAAGACACACTCCGGGGCCAGGGATTTAGCTCAGTGGTATTGCACCTGCCTCACAAATGCAAGGTCCTGAGTTCGATTCTTTATATCAAAAAAAAAAAAAAGAACATACTCTGACACCTGTGATATTTGCCTTAGAGTCACAACTCTCCTCTGCCATCCCCTAGCCATTACCTAATGTTTGATTTTCTTCTCAAGTTAACTTTTTAAGTAGTAGAGTGATCAAAGAAGACTCTTAATAGCATTAATGAATTAATCCTCTATCATACTATCCAATTTAACAATTCAAAGAGCAAACAGAAAAGAATTGAGAAAATATAGGAAATATTAGCTAACAGATCTCTATAGTTACAAAAAAAGACTGCATAAGAACTCAATCCTATTCTAACTTTATATTTGAATGAACTTACAGCATTGAAAATGTAATATTACATAATCATCAAAACCATATAGTATTAAAAGATACTGAATAAAATATGAATCTCCCACTCATCCCCAAAAGCCTGGTACCCTAATTCATCAAAAGCAATCAGTGTTCTCAGTTTCACTTTTATCATTCTAAAAACATTTTATATATATTATAAATATATATATATCTTTCTGTTTATACAGATGAAAGCACACTACACATACTGCACCCTACACATACTGCACCCTATTTCTTCTTCATAATAAAACACTGGAGGATGTCCCACATATGACATATTGTAAGTACACCTTATAAGTACAAAATATACATATCATTTATTTTAATGATTTCATAATATTCCAATGTTCCATATCTTAATTCATTATAAATATAGGCTAGTCCTCAAAGAGGTTTAATTTTGAGAGAAATTAAGTCCAAGGTAAAATAATTGTAAATATAAATGACAGATAGAGTTCTTTCAGCACCAGGGAATTATAAGCAATTGGCCTTATGGTTGGGCATTACCCATCCCAGATGTCTAGGCTGTCCTATGAGACAGAACCTGAGCCAAGGGCACAGAACATGCTAGATAAGTTACACATCTCACACTTACTTTTATATGTATACCTGAAATTGATTACATTCAAGTATGGAGGGCTACGGAGCCAGAAATCATGAAAATGAAAAGTTAATTACCTATCACTGATCATAATGGCTTGCCTACTGCCCCCATGCTATCTGATCCCAAGCCCAGTCCCAAAGACTACTGAAAACAGAAAAAGTATGCTTTTTCTCAGTTCTGTGTGTTATTTCTGAAGGAATTTGCTTCTCCACTTTCTCTCCATTCTCTAAAGTTGACATAAAAATAAAAAATACTATATCGATAAACTCCTATAGGCAAGTCATGTTTTCAGAGTTAGATGACCACAATATTTAAATATTTAAAGATTTAATGCTAACTATAAACTAATGAGCTTAACAAAACAGCACCGTAATGTTTCCATGCAAGCCCTTAGGATAACAGCACTAAGTAGGGGCTTACTATGGCCAAAGTTGTTTTACCAGGATAAAGTGACCGAAGACATTGGTTTCAAACACCTCCTGGAGCCCATCGGCAGTGACCTTGTCGTGTTGTGTCAGCAGTCCTTCAGCTGTACAGAACATATGAATCATATTTCTGAAACAGCAGAAAACAATGGAATGACTTTTTAAATACTCCCAACCAACTCCCTTGCACACACAAACTATACCTTCCTTGATTCCATAATGAAAGGAATAAAAATACCTATTTCTCAGACTGTATTACTGAGAGAATTAAATGACATGCAAAATGCTCCCTTTCCCCTAATTCACAGAAACACATACATACTTTAGCTCACATTACCAAAAGGAAGCCAAGTCTCTCAAAAATCACCTGCTAACACTCTCCTAACCTTTTTCCAAATCAAGCTATGCCCAAGGCAAAAAAAAAAGTCTTTGCTTGCACAGAGTATGTTTAATTGCTGAAAAAAGTAAGCAGGTTGTTTTTTTCACTAGGAACTCTTAGAGCATTGAACATACTGATACAGTGTTTTGCTATCAGGTCAACTTAGTAGGTCAAGACTAGTGTGTATGTGTAATGTGTGTGTGTTATGTATGTATATGTGTTCTAATGGAAGAAAAGTAAAGAAAACTATCAATGCAGAAAGCAGCATGAATAAGTAAGCAGAAATAAGACTTATTTCTTACTCTGGTTTGCAGTTAAACGTTTTAGAAAGCCACCACATTAATATATACTGATAATTTCTTAGGCATACTGATAGTTTCTTAAGTATACTGATAATTTCTTAGTCAGGTGTGGTCAGAGCTCCTGACACAGCTAGGAAATGCTTCCAACTCAATTTTCCTGGGTATTCAGTCTCCCTGAGAACTCTGCCCAATTTAGGTATGTTCTTGCTAATATGTACATTCAGGCAGACCAAAAACTGATATCCTGATATATCCAACCCGGAAACACCATAAGAACCATGACTTGCAGTGTTCCCCACAAAAGATGATTACTTTCCTTTCTTGGTGTAGTTGCCACATCTTCTTCTTATGTCTTTATCCTCCTCAATATCCCCTTATCTTTCAACCCTGAAACTTAACATACCAAAGGCAAAAGGAGACAAAGAAATGAACACCTTTCTTCTAATCAGTTTATCTAAAAAATAGAAGTTACCTTGAAAAGAGGCCAGAGAAAAGTGCTTTGATGTTTAGCTTTGGATTAGGCATGATCCCAGCATTTAGAAATATATAATCTAATCTTTGAAACCTGCAAGTAGAACATCAAGAAAGATTATTAGAATAAAGAAGATTGTATATTCTATCTGTAAAATACAGAAGGCCAGAGGACAGAAAACATTTTTTGCATCAGGATTATCATATTGCCTTTTCTCAACAGTTTCTTCTTAGGCACAGTAGATATTTGAGTACCTTTTAAAAATATTTTTTTAGACAGTGATTTCAATGGGCTTTAAAGTCAAATCTTCTCTAATTAATAAATCCTTCCTGCTTTGTCCTTCCCCATTAGCCACTGCAGCAACCCTCTATTAATCTTGCTGTCTTTCTGATCTTGCAAAAGTTTTTTGCCTCTTTTTTTTGCTTGTTTGTTTCAAAGAGAAAAAAATATCAAGAAGAAGACGACTCAGTGGAAACTGTTCAGTGTTCATGGATAAGGGTTAGGTCTCATAAAATGGTGAAAGTTCACTGTGACAGAATGATATTATAAAAGCTGGGCAGGGTTAAGATATGGTTGGTAGGCTCCACAATACTGTCATGAACAGAACTGTGAAATACTGACCTAAGAAAGCCTTTTCATTTTTAAACCTACATAAATCTTAATTTAAGTGTATCCCTTTTGAGCTAGGTTTGAAACAGGCAGAGCTTGTTCTCATGATACCCATAGGCACCATCCATGTTCAGAATAACTCCTAGAATTCTACGCTCCCCATTGTCTTTGTTCTCTGTTTAATCCAAGAGAGGGCCAGAGCTACTCAAATTAGGCTTTGAATCACATATAGTTGACAATACAGACCACTCACAAGCACTTTCTGATCATCTCATAAATAATAAACAACCAAACAGCTGTTAACAATACTGCTATTGCTACCATTGGTTCATCATGTAAATGCCAAAAAGACAATCATCTACTGTTGACTGTTCCATTACTTAATTTGCAAACTTTCACCTAAGAATATTAACCTATTTTTTTCTAGGAATGAAGAAGAAATGCTTAGCAAAGAGTGAGAATTGTACCAGAGCACTAAATTAAGCTCTGGCTTCAGTACAAGAATCTACAGTACTTACTACTCTCAAAGATGACAGAGCTGTTTTATTCTAGGTAAAAGAGCATAATTATGCCTTACAAGTTTTCAGTTGTATAAACATAATAAAACAGAATATTACAGATGGAAAGACCAAGTGTCCAGGATGGTGCTGATTTACCACCTGGAAAGAATCCTTCTCAAGCTCTCTTGGCTGTAATTTACTTCGGGTCCAAAATCAATGATATCCATTTGGGCCATTAAATGCAGGAGAGCTTTGACACAAGCAAGAGATCTTTCTGGATAGCTTCACATATTCCCAAGTTTGTAAATATCACTACCTGCATCATTTCCTAAATCCAGGTCACCCATCTACCTCAGAACTATTTGTGGCTTAAATACATCAAAGCTACACTAAAATGTTGATGACACCCAGTTGGAACAACTCACTTTCAATGCTCCTTTTTGTCCCACAGCCTCACCTCATTAAATCTGTGCTAAATTACTAAATATCTCATAACTGTACATTACTAAAATTGTGATAAATTACCAAATATCTGCAATTTTTGGAAGCAATTGAGAATAGTCCATACTACAAATGTTAAAACTTTAAGTCTCGAAAGTGTACTGTACTGAAATGTGATACTAGGAACTGAGGATGATGGCTCTTTTCTGCTAAAAAAGGAAAAAATAAATTTATACAACATAGGCAAGATACCCAGCTGGCTAGAAGGGTCTAGGAAAAGAATGCCTGCAAACTTCTCTCTTGAGACTATTTTTTTAACTCTATAAAGATAATTAATGTGCAGTTTTAGAGGCTTGAAGACTCTGTAAGTTATGGACATGTAGAATATATCACAAATGATGTGGCAGAAAACTCTAGGTGCTCAGCAGCAGAGGAGAAAGAAACCTCATTCACAAAGGCCTAAGGTCAAATTGAGAAGAACTGGAACAAAAAAAAACAGATTTAGATTTTGTTTTGTAACTTGTTCATTTGGAACAGGGAAATGAAAATAACTATGAATTCATATAAATACAATGCAAAGCATTTTTCCCCAGCAAATGTCTTCAACAAGAAGACTTTCCTTTTTTCTATCTTATTTCATTTTACTGGCCAAGGAAATAAAATAGTTCCTCATTTCTTAAGGGGCCTAATTACAAAAATATTTGAAAATTAGCTATTTTGAATTGCCCTGGGGCTCAGCATGGATTAGTGCAGAGTCTGCAACTTTTTTGATCATAAATTCCTCTTCAAATTTAAAAAAAGGAATCCCCCCCCCAATACAGTGTGTACTCCAGTACCCATACATCCAGAAACTCATATTCCAAATATTTGTCAAATCCCTATTACATGCCAATTACCATATAGGTGTGAACAAAGCTTTACTAGTCTGAAGAAAAAAAGTTCTGAAGAAGGGCAAAGAATTGAGTTCTAGAACAAACACAAACAAAACAAAGTCAGATGATTCTATTAGCAATATTACTCTTATTTCTGTGTCACTTGTTGAATGTCAGTACTTTCCCTGCCTCCTTAATGAATTTATGTGGAGGAGATATGTAAAAATAAGTCTAAATATCAAACCTTACTCTATACAATAATATATGTAAAACATTGGTCAACAAGAGACATACCTTTGCTTAAGTTCCTTGGCAGCCCGGAACACTGACTGCAGGTTGCTGACGTCCAGCTGCACAATGGTGACCTCTGCAGTACGCTGAGAGGCCACAAGTGTAGCCCGGACAGCTTCTGCTTTGCTCATGTTCCTGCATGCCAAGCACAGGTGAAGCTCACTGTCTTCGGCCAGCAACCGCTTGCAAAGGCCTAGGCCAATGCCACTGAGAAGACAATTTAGGCACAGGATATGCATTAGCGGAGATGGTGCCAAATAAAGTGATGTTTTTCTTTGGTTCAGAAAACAAACTGTTAATTTGAGCTCCAATGAGAAACCCAAGCAGAGAGGAAATACTCAAACCGTACTTAAAGAAGGAAGGAATCCCCTACTCTCACTGTGACTTGCTCAGGATGATGTCTGGTTTGTCTCTCCCATTCTAAAAAAATTCAATACATAGCTGGTTTTCATCTTATACTTACTATATTGTTCACAAAAGTGCTTCAAAACATGAAAGGAAAAAAGGGAAACAAAGTCTTTGCAAATAAGGAGGGGTGGAGGGGTTGAAGGGAGGGCAGGGGAATGGGGAAAAAATAAGAACCAGGATACACCATGTAAAGGCACAAGTTCCCAATGATGAATGTAACTGTATTGTATACCTAAAATGTACCAATAAACTTAATGAAAAAAAAAAATCACCAGCAAGTGTTGAAAGGGTGCCTTCATAGCTGTTTCTTGTGTGCATGCCTTACTTTGATGTCTAGGTTTCTCAACAACAAGGACTCAACTACTGTTGCTATCACTGCCACTCTGAGGAACACCAGGGCATCCCTATTAAGGGAATGGATAGGTTTTTTTAAAAAGAAGCATCAGCCCCATAGCAGGAGGTACAAATCCCTCTCAACTACCACGACTGAATAACCAACAGAAAGAGGAAAAGCTTAGCATGATTAAGCAGAACATAGGAATAGATACTGAATGTGTCCCAAGAAAGAGGAGTGATGAGTATACCACTAAAAGACTTTCAATGAACTACTTCAGAAAGCAATATAAAACTTCCCACTAGATGGGGAGAGAAGTCAGACCAGCTTTGCTGAGAGCAATGAAAACCGTTTAATAAACAAGTCTTCCAAGACTTAAGCTAACAGCAGGCAAATAGAAACCTGGACCCAAAAGCCTTAAACCATCAGTCCACCCAAAGGTCCTGTCAATAGAACACCAAGTATATCTACGTTTATTCATCCTCACTTCAGATAGCAGGCCCCTAAAGATCAGTAAGTAATTACACATATCACAATATATGTAAAAGAAACAAACATAAAATCAATTCTGATTTATTTACACATTTTCAACATAAGCACATCAGTTGACACAAATGAGAGGGCACACTAGAAACTGCCCACGGACACAGCCCTATATTGCTGGCTTAGTTCACATAGACATGGTTAGATAACTAAAACTGAATAGTCTTAAATAACATTTAACACTCCCAATGTCTTAATCCCTCAAAAGTGCCAAATGTTACAAGTAGAAAAATAGTTTGCTCATTCTTCATGGAAGCAAAAATGAGAAACAAAGCAGACAATAAAGGAGGCTGAATCCAAGTTGAACCCTGGAAAAATGATGTACTGGCTGGTTACTCTGAAGTCGGACTGTGCATTAACAGAAAAAGATTAAGTTTTTCTCTATGTTCCCGCCTATGTTAACGCTGTACTGGATGGAATGAGATTTCCACCCACCGTCCTAATGCTGATGAATATTAAAATTTAAACAGCCAGTGTGTAAGATAGGGCCAACTGGTCAGGACTAAAGTAAACTCAGGCACTGACAGGTGACCCGGAAGTGTAGGGTGTGTGTGTGTATGTGTCTCCGCGTGTGAAGTTCCACTTTCCCCTGATAAACTCAGGCTCATCATTGCAACGTGGATCACTCACTGGCACTCAAGTTTCCTTCCCAATGACAATTTTCAATTCAAAACGCCAGCTACTGAGTGTCTCCTGGGGACTTAGAAAAAAGCCAGGCAGGATCTCGGGCCAAGTCCCCATTGAGGAAAACTCAAGAGCAGGCGCTGCTGGGGTCGTTAGTAGCGGGCCCCACACCTCCGCTCTCGCGGACGCCTGAACTCAGCCTCTGCAATCCCGAAGGCGGCCTCACCTGGTCGCGCCGGTGACCAAAACCACCTTCCGCATCTTCACGCTCTCAGATCCCGAAGAGTAAAGCAGATGCTTCACCCAGGTTTTAGATGCCCAAAACTTGACTCGCCCACCTAGTACCCCAGCCAATCAGAGACAGCCCCTGCTCCGCCGCTCCTGCGTCATGGACGCCACTCTGAGCCGGCCAATCGCAGTCTGCTTTCACTAGTCGCGCCAGGAACGCGTGGGGTGAAATAGGCCGAGGGGCGGAGCTGGGTGACGCAAAGGTCTGAGTCAATCGGGAAAGACCAGACCTCCTCGGCTCAGGGTCCACCCCTGACTGGTCGAGTTCCCTGGCGAGGTCTTTGCCCGGATGTGGGCGTGGCCGGCCCAGCTCAAGCGGAGACCTTGCCCAGGAGTTACAGTTTGGCGAGAGGGGTTTTGTGCGGGAGCTTATTTTAAAGCAAAGGGGTGAGTGTAGGAACCAAAAGGAAGTATCAACTTAAATTTTCCTCTGCTTTTTGGATGTGTAGATCTGGGTTTCTGACCTCCTCCTCTATAGAAAACGTTTTGGGAAAATGAGCATTGATTTCATGAAGAATTTTATATAATCCCTACTTGGCTCCTGTTTTAAAGTTTGCCCTTCCCCAAATTTGGATTTTTATTACAGATCTAACGCTCTTTCAATTATATACTGATTAAATCAGTCCTAAAAAATTTTTATATAAAAGCGTGTCCAGTTTTAAATCTTGGAACGTGGCACAGAATTAGGGTATCTCAGAATTGAAGTACTGAAAATGTGCTGTAATCTACATCAGTGCCTCTCAGAATCTCTGTGGTAAAGGATCTGTTTTTCGTTATTGCTGTTTTGTTTTGTGTTTCGTTTTCTGTTTCCAAGTCATCCTAGATGAGTACTTGTGGAAAACACAGAAAAAGAATTTTACTGGAAAAATAGAAAGCAAAATGCATACAAATTACAAAACTCATTTTTATTAGATTCAACACATACAGTCGTACTCTGTCAAACTGATGTTTCTAATCCTTAGGCTTAGTTTCTATATTTAGAGTAGACTGTTAACCAGTCGTAGTTAAGACTAAAACTGCACATTTATGCATCAAAATCTACTGAACATACTTCAATTTACTTCATGACTTCTTTCAAAGTTATAATTATTTATTGAACAGCAATGATCCCTAAACTATTGAGGTAATCTGTATTGTTTATCCTAAAGATTTGGACTAATTGACACCAACTTGTTTAGTAATCCTTTATTTTATACCATAGAATCAGATTTAAAGAACAAATCTGATGATTTTAACATTTAATTTCCAAGTGTTTTATGATGAGGATGGAACTCACCTTCCTTATCCCACATACAACTGTTTTAAAGAGACTACAATTTACTGGAATTTTCTAGAAGTCTGAGAGTAAAATTAACCCTAATCCTAGCCAGTCATGGTGGTATGTGCCTGTAATTCAAACACTCTGGAAATCCGAGACAGGTGGATCACAAATTTGAACCCAGTTTGGACAATTTAGTGACTGAGCAAAACTCTGTTTCAAAATAAAAAAACAGCTGAGGGTGTAGTTCAATGTGAAGGTCCTAGCTTCAATCCTCAATAATGAAAAGAAAAAAAAAAAGCCAATCTAAAGAGTCTAACTAAACACTCCTTTTAAAATGTCCTAGAGTTCAAAGGTGGCATGCAAAAGGAATAAGAGAGCAGAGAGAGTTGGTAGCTGTCCCAAGGAAAATTTATTTCTACATAGAAGGGAGAAGATCCTAGACACTAGAGGTACTTGTCACCATAACCCTGGGATGATGGCCAGCGTAGAATAGACTGTGAATTAAGGGCCGGCCAGAAGACTTCAGAGCAAGACCAATAGGCTCTCCGCCATGGTGACCTCTATCCAAGGTGAGCAAGGAGATTTTGGCCTCTTTTTCCTTTTATTCATCTGAAGTTGCTGCCCTCAAAGTGCTTTGACCTCTGAAAAATGGGCTGAACTGTTAGGAGTTCTGGAAAGACAAGGAAATTAAAACTGTTTTCAACACATGTCATTTAATTTTGTATTTTAAAAATATTTTATCACATAGAGGACACTGTACAATAACAATTGTTGTATGTTTTTAATCAGAGGTGGGTGGGTAGGTGTGATTGTTTTAATCACCCCAAACTATCTTAGGTTTGTGTTGTTCGGGGGCTCATTCAGTTTTCTTGGAAACCAGAAGAACATTGGCTCCATCTGTCACTGACAAACTGAATAGTGAATAACAACATCTCTACTTTTAAATATCTGTCTACTACTTCATTTAATAAATTTACTTCTGCCCTAAGTGCTGAAACAGGTTTCTGGTTCCTCTTATAGTACTAGCAACAGTCCTTTAGATAAACAAGGATGAGTAAAGGTATCTTTTGCTCCAATAACAGAGCTCTATCCTTGGCCCTTACACATTTCTCCAGAACTAACTTGCCTCTAGTTTGCAAAGTAGGGCAAAAGAACAACTGCCAGTGGATCCAGGAAGCTTCTCTTGTTCATAACTTTAAGCCATTTTCCCTTTAACTCATTCAAAATGGCCCAAAACTGCCTTTGGAGTGAGACTGTACCCAATTAATAAATAAAATGGTAAAATGTTGTGTGTTGCTTATACAAAGGAAATCAGTCTTATGTAGGATTCAAGAGGCACATAAGGGACTGTTTGCAGATATAAGTATAGTGGTACCTCAGTTCACAAACTTAATTGGTTCCACAATTCTGGAGAAGATGGCTGCAGTCCTGTTCATCACCCTATGCATAGTTGGAGAATGAAAGCAAAATTTTGCCTACCACTTCTGTTTGCAAACCAATTGTTCCCAAACAGAAGTGATCATGAACCAAGGTATTATACTGTATATCATTTCTTTATCAAATATAAAATGAATATAAAATTGTAAATGGAAATAAGTTGGTTTATTAGTCCTCAAAACAACAAAATATAGTCTCTAGCTACTAGTTAAATAAGAGTAGATATAATCTCCCCTTATTAACAATTTATATATTCATTCAGATACATGCATAGCATATCTGTACACATATATTCTTTTATGCAGTATGATAAAAATATGGCAAGTGCTTTTTAAAAATTATTACACTAAGACATACTGCCATTAATCTTCTTCACTTTGAACACACTTAGCCTATCATTCTTGTCACTTTCTGAAGCAGTTCTAGAAAGCTTTCATGAGTGTTGTCTTTAGTTGCACTGTGATAGATACCTGATGTCCTGAATGCATTCAAAACATTTACCTTCCATGGGCATTTTGACTTTCAAGAAGAGGCAGAAGTTGCACAGTGCCAGATCTAATGGATAAGGTGGATGAGGACACACCAGAATGTTTTATTTAACACAAATTGCTATAAACATTTTTAACTGATTCAAGACATTGAGGCAGCTGTGAAAAGACACAAAAAAGGACATCAAGAATTGCTTCAGAAAGTAGCAAAAACAATGGAATAAGTATGTTTGAAGTTGGGGGAGTATTCTGAAGAATTAATGGAAATATAGCTTTTACTGTAATAAATTTTATTTTTTAATTTAAATGTTCACACCGTGAATATTTATATATATATGTTATACACAGATACATCTATAGATAATATATATTATATACATATATATATGTCATTCATCCTTATGTTTAAACCTTGGCACGGGTGTTGACAATAGAATTGTACATTTTCAAACCTCTCTGCTGTCCTTGTTTCATTTTTCCACCTTTGCCTCTTTGCCCCTCCCACCACTCTGCTACCTGAATCCCTAAAACCAAACCAGACACTGCAGAGTCTATGAGCAGTCATGAGCCCTCTTGTTCTTTAGAATTCCCTTATCTACCATGACCATTGCTGAAAGAAATGTGCTATCTTACTCAGAAAACTGAGTTAATCTGAGTTTAAACAAACTTCTTCAGGTAAAATGTATTCTTTTGGGTGATTTCATCCTAATCTCTATTGTGGAGTCTGTATTGTGGTTGCCCGTGTATTCTTGGTTTGTACATGTGTAGAGAGTCTGAGACAAACCATGTTTGGATTTAGCAGAGATGTCTGTGTATCAAACAAGACAACTCTGCAACAATAGCAATAAGGATCCCCGTTTAACTCTGGACTGGATTCCCCAGAACTGAACCAATTACTGTGAGGACATAAAATTAGTCTCTAGGCATCTTTACAGTGTTAAAGGCCAAAATGTTTTTCTTCCCATGAACAGTGAGTATGTTAGAAGCCTATTTAAATAACCACCATTTGATAGCCCCAACAAACAGGCATCCACACCACATAATACACCCATAGCTGCGTTTTCACATCCTATCACTTCTCCAAAAATGATGAAAGGAGGAAAAAGCTGAGAACAAGTGCTATTTACACAGAGAAGGATCCATCAGTAGCATGACTCTTTAATCATTGTTATTTACAATTTATCATCTGACAGACTTACAGAGAATAAATAAAGAAAAGAAAATATACAATTGGTAGCATGTTTCTTTTTCTAATACAGAAAAACTTTACATATTCTATTTTGGAATGTCTATGATAGTTTTAAGCAGAAATTAAATCTGTTTGCTATTTACCCATTGATGAAAGACATTATCCTCCAAAACCTGCAGAATCCCAGATGTTCCCTCATCATAGAGTGTACCACACAGCTACAGAAACTCAGTACTCAGAAAAAGTCACCATCAGAAAATGAGAGACAAGCAAGACAGCATCAATAGTAAATAACTATTAAAATAGGCTAAATTAGAAACTTTGTGTGTTTGCAGGAATCCTTGCAACTTTCAATTATTTTCAAGCCTCTCTTTTGGAAAATGATTTTGCACTGAAAGTAATTCATATTCACCCCTCTCTCTCTCTCTCTCCCTCCCTGCACATGCAATTATGACTATTCATGAGCATGGGCTACCTTGGGATTCACATCCCTTTTCCCTCTAGAAGCCTGTAAAGAAGTTCTGGACAAAATATCTACAGGAAAAACTAAAAGGTTTATATCAAATGTGCTGGTTTTAGAGCCAGAGTCTGGACTCTGTTTTTGATCTGATATACTATTAAGATACCTTGCAGTACTGTCTAAATACTATGAAGAATGAAGCATTTCCACTGATCAATTTTTTCATCACCACATATACAAATGGAGGATACACTGCACCTAGTACAAGTCTGGGCATTTGTTTCTTATTTCAAAATAAGCTATCAATGTTAAAGCAAAGCAATTCTTTCTAGATTCACCCTTGCTAGATAACAAGTTTTTGTGTCCATCTTTTATTCATTCAAAAAAATTCATAAAATATTCAGCAAGTGTTCACAAATGTCCTCAGAACTTTACAAGACATACTATTACAATCTTGAATAGGGCAGCTTAAAAATGGTGATCACAAAGTTTAAGGCCAAAATCTAAAGAGCCATTCAACTTCTCCCTAGATTGGGGCTGTGTTTGCATTTAATTTGGTCCAGTGTGATTGCTATTCTAATTAAGAATAGATATTTAAACAAATTACACTTCTCTCTACTCTGAAAAAAGTGTTTTATCACACACATCAGGAATTTATACCATTGTATTCTGTTCCTTCCGTAAACTATATCTGGTGCCATTAAATAAGTGCCACCCAACTCTTGGCCAAAACTCTGGTTCACTCTAAGGTGTTCTCCTCCTCACCAGTGAAAGTCCTACTCACCTGTAGGAATGGGAGTAACCACAGTACTTAGATACTACTTAGATAGTACTTCTATCCCTGCTCTCTACTCAACAAGCTGTGAACAGGTCTTATTGCTTTTGAATTGTCTAATCCTTCTATGTCATTCTTGGATTGTTTCAGACCCAAACAAACCTTAAAATTTAGAACCAGGTTAGGCATGATATTGTTCATTGATAAATGAGCAGATTAATTTGTTCTCTTGAACATTCTGTCAAATTTTATAGAATGCTATCCAAATCGTGTCTTTCATGTTGCATATAAGCAACACCAGGTTACAAATCAGCAAAAAAAGAATATATCAACTAAATGAGCACGTGTAGAAAAACTGGTGACATCCAGATAAAGTCTGTAGTTTAGTTAGTAGTAGTACACCATCATCAATTTTTCTGGTTTTGAAAATGGTTCAAAATGAACTACTGTTTCCGTAGTTTAAAATGGACTGTAAAATACTACCAACAAGGGGAAACTAGATCTAGGGCAAGGCTGCTTTGTAATTTTTTAACTTCCTGTGAGTCTTAAATTATTTTAAGATAACAAGTTTTCAAAAAAGATACAGCAACTAAACAAATACCATTCTTCTGCCACCAAACATTGCAGCTAATTGGAGCAGGGAACTCAAAATGGCAGAAACTGAATCCTCATTAACCACCCCAATGTTTTTCCCTTCTAATTCAGCACTCCAGAAAAGTTACCAAGTGGCAATGACATTCATCTATTTGTATAAAAATGTGAAATTTCAATTCATAAGGATTTCCCAGAGTAGAACAGGATTGACATGGTCCAGAAATGTTAGGGACTTTCTGCACTTCCATAGGATAGAGGCCTCATGGAAAAGACTTAAGATGGAAAGTTCCATGTCTATGAATTCAACTGAGGATCAAAGACTTAATAGCTATATATTGTCATTCTCTTCATTTTTATAGTTTTGGGTAAAACATGCTATTTTGTTTTAGTATATTTCCTTGGCACATCTTCCCTTTCCCTCATTAAGACACTCCCTTCCTTCTGTTCTCTTTTAGTCAAAACACATCCCCAACCCCATCATGCCTTTCTTGGGGGAAGTCTGGATGGGACTGAAAAGCATGTATCCAATAGGGTGCATACCTTTTGTGCAGATATCACACATGATTAAGTCTTGTCTAACTTATGCTTATTATTTCCATGTCTACCTGTAGTCATTTTTGAAAATGGTTTCATTAACAAAAACAGGAGAAGGAAGCACAAAGATTTAGGAACTACCATAAACTCTCTACCTCTAGGTCTCCATGTCCACCTCAATATTTGAAAAGCCAAGTTCAGGCAAAAAGTTGATTTCTTCTCATCAGCACTTGAGTGGGTCTAGAACACACAGGCACTCAAGTGGCCTCTTTCACCCACTTCCTCTGAAATAAAAAGGTCATCCTTTGATGACTATGTGGTTTTATATCCATGAAGGATATCCCCTTTCTTAAAACAAAAAAAAAAAACCCTTCCATTTTTATATACCTCACTTGACTTTTCATTTATTAATAAATATTTTTACAATCTGTATCACCCTGAATTTCCTCTTTCACCATTCATATTTTTCTTTTATCTTCAAGTCGCTTACTTTTTCTAGCTTCTCTCACAACTCTCTTCAGAGAGACTTGCTTTTATGCTTCATCATGGAGTCCATCAGATCCAGGTTGGTGGTTTCCACCTTGCTTGAGCTAAACACATCTTCCCCACATCTTCCCTTCCCAAGCATTCTCACTGCCTCTCCTTTTGGAGCCTCCTTTCTGGCCTTCTCCAGCCTCCCCATCTACACATGCACACATTCACGTATCCACTTTGTTTTGTTCCCCACTTGCACAAAACTCCCTTTGTTACACACCCTTAAACACCCTCAAGTGATTTTTTTTTCACAGCTTCAAAATCACAAGCTCCCTTTGGGCACTTCTTTTCATGCCTGATCACATATGTGACATATATGTCAACATTTGGGTCTAGCCATCAACGCATTGACCAGCAAAAGTATAAATTCGGATCTGGCAATCCTAAAACACACAGTGACATAAAAAAATTCATATATATCATGAAGAGGATAATTTACTGCAAAGATAAGAAAGCCCCACAGTTTCTCATCAATTTTCCTACCTTTTCCAAACAAATCCTAGTTTCATGCCTTTAATTTCAATTTGGGCTACTTTTAAATTCTATATGCTAAGACTTTCCCATTTATTCTGTTAGGTCACTCAGATTTGTGCTGCTACACTCTACAAGTATGACTTGATTAGAAGTTAAGCCTGTGTATAATACAAAGGGCTCAGTAGCAGAAGACAAAGCCTTCTTCACCCACAAAAGGATACCTGTATATGACAACACATATTTAACAGCCACCTAAAACAAATTACTTCTGAGACTCAAACTCAGGGAAATGCAGATATTCTAATTTCCATTTAAACATGATTTTAAAATATGGGATCATTGAATACAGTAAGTTGGAACAGAAGCCTGAAATGTAAAATATGAAGAGATATTAGACAAAGGAAAGCAAAATGACATTCTTTTCTCTTGCTGCATAAGAAGTCGTCTGGATGTAATCCCTCCTGAAGCATAAAGGATAAAAGAGAACAGGCCTGAGGTCTTGATTTCAAATGCTTCTAATTCTAAGGAAGCTAACACTTTGAAATCAGAGTGTGGCAAGTTTGTAAGAGAACATCTTTGACTCTTAACATATTAAATGAAATAATGTACATGGAAATACCTGATAACCATAAAGTAATATACAAATGCAAGTGTCACTATTAGTACTATTGCATTTCCCATGACCTTTTTTACTGGTCCCAATTTTTAGAGCAGGAATTAACTACATTGCTAAATCCATATCAATTTTCTGGCAAACACTGAGCATATCAGAACTAGAAAACTAAAGACTGCAAGACCTTCTAATTCAATTTTCTTAATTTACAGATAAGGAAACAAAATTCTGAGAAATAAAGTGACTTCCCCAAGATGGAACACTTGCCTTGGTGTAGAAAGAGGATCAAAGTTCCCAAACCAGTGCTCTCTTGCCTCACAAACCAATGATTTCTCCAAAGTTAATCCTGGGAGAGACTAAAGTGCATAGTCATAGGACATCCATGGAGAAAGGGTGTTTGCTACAATCAGACATGATCTGCAAAACAAGCCTTGGGGACTCAGATTTATCCTAAGGCTGTGGCTGGAGCAATAGCTATATTGAAGGCCGAGTGAGGAAACATTAGCATTTCTCAAGAGACTATGTGGACTGGGAAAACAATATAAGCAGACTTGAGGAGTCAAGACAGTTTCTCTGGGAATCTTATCTGTAATCTTTTCTGGTTTGTCCTCAATGGAAATTAAAGGTCATCTTTTCCAGCTTTCCACTGAATCTGCGGATTTGTGGAGGATCAAAGCTCAGATTCTGCTCTAAGGAGAATCCTACTCAATACAGCATTCATTTCCATGAATTCTGAGACCAGAGCCTCATGGTTTTATGCTGGTCACATCATGTCATAAGCAAGAGCATGTACACCGAACAGTAGCAGTGGATGGTCACAGTGTGCCTCACTGGAATCAAGGAGTTTTAGGGTTAAAGAACATTAAATATTTTCTCACACCGACATTTATCTTGTGTTTGAAAACCTCCATCTTTCTTGCATAATTTTTCAGCCTATACATGACCCTTGTCAGTGACAAAGGACTCCCCATCTCTACGGGCAAGCCTGTTCATCTTTGTATGTTCAGACTCTGGTTATGTATTCCCTAAGAACTCTTCCTGTAGCTTCCCCTTATTGATCCTAGGTCAACTGTTTGGGGACACTCAAAGTAGACCTCACTTCCTGCTATACATGGCCTTTAGGTATTTATGCCAGAGCGGTTCAGCCCCCAGTGCACGTATCCCACAGAGGTTTCCTCCATTAAAAGCAATAGATCTGGGCAAGAAGGGCCAAAGGACCTCCCATCAAGACACCAAAACAATCAGGTTTTACTGATTTAAAAAATCAGGATTTCACTAAAATACACACTTGGAAATATCAGAAGAAGACAAAGAAGAAGATCCTCACAAATGAACAGTATATCTGTTACCTATCCTCCATAGATTTCCTTTTCTATGTCTCCTACCTATTCAAGAATTCTTCCAAGCAGGAGTCCTAATTACAATTCCCTTTCCTACAGTCTTGCAACAGACATTCTTTCCTATCTACATTCCTGCAGTTTCACATGTGAACTTCAACTTGATCCCTGCCCATGAATGAAGAAAATAGCCATTCTAAGAACTGAAGACTCTTCAAGAATGTACAATACACTCTGACAGAAAAGGAAAACAGGGTGCAACATGTCCAGATTTCAAATCACAAAACCATCTTTGATTAGTCGTAAAATGCTGAGTCTTCAGATTCTCTGTGGCTACCAAGTTATTTCCCTATGCTTCATCTCATGTTTCCCAAGATATGAGCATTCTTCAAATTTTCCTTTATGAAGATATTTTATAAAAGGTGACATGGAAAAATATTGTCAAATCTGCACATTTATAAACATAAGAATATTTAACCTTTATAAATTATCTGTATTTCCTAGCCTTTGTTATCTAACACTTGTTATATCAAGTAAGATTTCTTTTACTATATTTTATTTGTCCTAGGCTTTTTTTTTTCTTTTTTAGTTCTTTAATGTAAAAAAAAAAAAGTATATATGAGTCAGTGGTAGGGAGTGGGGTAGTAGAATGAGGGAAAAGAGGGACAGAGAGAGAGAGAGAAAAGCTAACAAGCCTCGGTCCCTCAGGTCCACTAAATGTCCAGATGGAGTGGCTTAGACGTGGATGAGTGGTAGGTCTTGTGGGGAGGACTTGGGCCATCGGGACATTGGCAGGCATTGACAACATCACTCTTCGCCTTGTTGAAGGAGCAGAAGATGGATTTCTTGGAATGAGGGACGGTGCTTGGTATCTCTTCTCCAGCAGCTGAGCATCAGCTTATACACAGAGTCAGGGCAAATGGCTGGTTGAGGGAGGTAAGTCTTTGGAAACAAAATTTAAAAAGAGAAAAAAAATATTAAGAAGAGGAAACTAATATTTTCATCCTAAGTTTTCCCCCACTCCATGTCCTTGGACTTGATTACTGGCATGGGTGTTGTGTCCATTCTTACAAGAATTCTAAATCACTTCAGCCCCTACTGCATCCCCTTTATATTCTCCAGTTCTCTGGAGTAGGACCTCCTGATGGGGCATTTTTTGACTCCTGCCTTCTTGCAAAAGATGAAACTGAACCAAAAAGGGAACAGATGTTCCGTGGTAGACCACGTTTGATGTCCCCATATGAAGGTTTGCCTTAGCTGAGCATGGCAGACATAGAAAGTTCATTAGTAGCTTCAGTTTTTTGACTGGAATAAAATCTTAGATGAAGAAACCAGGATGCAGGATGTATCCATGTAATTCCTAACCACAATGTTCTCTGTGCTTCCCTTCCCCTACTAGTCCCACATAAAAGGGATTAGCTTTCAGCTTTCTAGCCTGCACCAAAGTCAGTGCCTTTTCCCCATCTCTAGTCCTGCTCTGAATTCCAGATTAGGACTCTATTCTGAAATTGCCAATTACAGATTATTTCAAATAAGATATCACTCTGTTGACTCCTAGGTCATTTTTGTGTCTATAATCTATTGCTGCCACCTCCTTATCCATGTTTTTTAATATCTTGGTACATGAGATGAGAATACTAAATATTTAATGAATTTTTAAATTTTAAAAGTTGATTACAGTAAAAGATACATTGCCATTAATCACTCTCAAAATACTACTCTTCGCTTCAAACACAGTTACCCCATCATTTCTGTCATTTTCTGAAGAAGTTCTGGAGGTCCTCTTTCGTGAGTGTCATTGGTTGCACTGTTGTGTCTGCAGTGTCCTGACTGATTCAAAACATTTACCTTTCATGGTCATTTTGACTTTGGAGAAGAGCCAGAAGTTACACAGTGCCAGATGTTGAGGAATATTTTTATAAGCCTGCCATTCAGTTGGTTTGCACACAGCAGCAGCTTTCACAGTTTTTGATCACAACTCATGAAGACACTCATGAAAGAAAATTTCCAGTGCTTCAGAAAGTGGCAAGAAGAACGTGATAAGTGTGTTCAAAGTGGGGATGGGGTATTTTGAGTGGGGTAAATGGAAATGTACCTTTTATTGTAATAAAAATTTTAAATTTAAACATTCACTGTATATTTTGATCACGTCTCACATTGATATATTCCTGAACCATAACTAAACTTCTCATGCTCTTTGAACCATATACCCATCCATTGCCTTTGCTGAATCCAACATCTGTAGCTAGTTAATCAACCTATTCCTACTGCCCTTCCTTCCCCTATACCAACACCAGCCTACAAGATGCATCAGAGAAGCTAGAATTTACCCAGCATCTGCTTATTTTCTGTGTGCATCAGCTTTACATTCACAAATCAAAAAGGCAAATATCTGTGACTTCTATTGGAATCTCAAATTAGGTCTGACAAGCCTTAACTCAGCATGTTACAGGGTACTATGGCAATAAAACGCCAAGTATTCCAAAAAAATATTCTCAAATAAAGTACAGAATAACAGACACATATTACTGATGGAAATTAAAACTGCTAAGCCCTTTTGAGATGTTTATCAAATAATTTAAAAAACATATATGTACTTTGAGCCAACAGATGTCAATAAAATAGAAATAGTAATTTCAATGATTAAAGTTGCCCTTTTCAAAGTCTTATAAACTTGGCAAATAATTGAAGCTATGTTTCATAATAATTAATATTACATCTATTGAATTTTGTTTGCCTTTTGTAACATCAAACAAATAAAATTTTAAGACTGCATTTGATTTTTTTTTGGTTATTTAATTCCATTTAGACCATATGCATGCAAAGAAAACACCCCCTAGAAATTATTCACATCTTAAGATAAAATTGAAAGGAAAAATGTCAAATACATTTTTAAATTATTGTGTAGACTACCAAGTATTTTCAAGTGAAAACAGAGAATTTAAGATTTGCTTGAGCTAGTAATACTAAGTGTAAAATTCTTTCTAGGTTCTATCGTACTGATATTCTTTTCTTCTGTATCATATCTGCTGTGTTTAATAGGTTAGCAGTGTCACTTGAAAATGAGTTATGTAGCTCTTGCTCAGTCTAGTCACCATAGAATCCAGACACTGATAATGTTGAGAAATTACTCTCCCTGCACTCCAGTGCCAAACTTTTAAAATTTGAATACCAAATTTAAAGAATAAATTTAATACCAATTACATTAAGCAAAATGTAATAAAATACAAATTTAGTAAATTATACTTAATCATGTTTGGTATGTTTAATATATTAAATTTAGTAGCACTTATGCTTATGAGAGTTTTACTTAGCACGTAAAGGTAATATTTGGCTTTGGCATAGTTTCAGTCATATATTCGACTTTACTATTTGACAATTATAATGTATATTTGGTGCACCCTAACGTCTGAAGAAGGAAAATCACTGGACCCTTTCTAAAAAGTTATCTAAAACTAAGAAATATAGAATCTTGGAGATTACTAGAAACTAAAATTTCTATAAAATGAGAAAAAGTGTTGTTGGTGAAATTGAATAATATAACGCCAATCATTAATGTGTAACTTTTTAGTACTAAGAAAAACTATACAATATAAAGAATACTTTTAAAGTAATGTTGACATGAAAGGGTTGGGAGGGCATGCCTTTCTTTGTTGAATGTTTGATGGTCAAATTTTGTTTCATATAATAAAAATTCCCTCTAGCATTTCAGTCACTGAATACATTGAGGAATCCTGCAAGGCTTGTAGCATTCCTACTTTTGCCTATAATTCTAAGATATACTCAATTTTGGAGCATGATTATGCTGCCATAAGATTGCATTTTCTAATTGAGCACACTATCTTTAACTGGCTATGTGTTCTCTCAGGGGTCACTGTGGTGGAAAAAATAAAGTCCAGGAGAAAATAAAGATTTTTTTCTTGATGTGTTTGCTTATTTCATAAACAGAGGAGTACAATTGCCCTTTATTATAGAAGGCAATTGCATCACAACCAAGATAGGTAAATCAGGACCCCTGCTACCAAAATATACAGCACAATATCAAGATAAAATTAAATCCTAGGTTCCCACTCTCATTTCCAACATAGATTATGCATTATTCTTGTCATTCTCTTATCGTTTGTTTGCTTGGGTCTATTTAAACCACAGAGAATCAACTTTTTATTTTCTGCAAAAGCCTTCTCCAGCTATTATCATATTCCTTCTGGAGATGCCATAATATTCTATAGCCAGATCACTTTGAAATGCACATTGAAATGCAATGTACTAGTTTTTGGCAAGTTTTAAAACTCAGATCTCATGGAAGTGTTAAAAATTGAGCTAACCAAAGAAAAGGTACCTAAGAAGTCTAGGAATTGGGATTCCTTGTGATCTGAGGAATCCAGCTTTCCCTGAGTCATGAAAGGCATCATTAAATTGGCCCAAAGGTGCCTTCCAGGAACATGAAGTCCAGGATACACCTGTCCATTTCTGGACATCCAAGTCTAGAAATATGGGTACACTAGGGATTTATTCAGAACTTGGGATTGAACCCAAGGTCTTTGCACTAAACTATATTTCCAGCCCTTCTGTCATTTTTAATTTGAGACACAGTCTCACTAAATTGCCTGAGCTGGTTTAAAACTTGCAATCCTTCTGCCTCAGCCTCCCAGAGTGCTGGGGTTACAGATGTGCACCAATGTACCTGGCTTCTAAGGCTTTAATGAAGGCTAATAAGTTTCTTATTCCTCTTTACACATATACTTTTTAACCAGAAAGACAAAACAGATGATCTAAATCAAGAAATAGATACAATTATTGGTCAAAGAGGTAAGATTTTATTTCCTGCTACCTTTGTGTTGGGAAGGAACCTGACATGACCTTTCATGCTTTCCAAGAATCAATGAGTAGACACCATTGATAGACAGAGTATATGACTACCTGGGGATGAATTTGGTCTTTTTGAATAATCTGGATAGTTAGTGACAAAAGACTATAATCAGATAGCTCGTCATCCAGCTCATGTCTGTCCTGCTAAGTCAGAAGTTTTCTTTCTTCCTCTTCTATGAGCACCCAAATCCATTTCCATCTGCCCCCAACAGTTCTTACCTGCCTCCCTTGGTCTCGGAAGAACTCTCCAGTATTCTCGATAACCTGTTCATCTGACAGCTGGGAATATGGTTGCTCTTGACAAAAAGTGAAAGTCTCCCACAGAGTCACTCCAAAGGCCCACACATCACTTGCTGTGGTAAATTTGCCCTGTTTAAGTACAGAAAAGTAAAATCAGTATCACTGTACACAAGAAAAAATTTATATTCTCATAATCTATAATTAATTGCCCTTCCCTACCAAGGATAAGGAATACTGAAACTGCCAAAATCTGGGTGGAGCACCTAGAAGTAACAATGTGCAGTTGTCAAAAAGCAAGTCACTCTCTCATCCTTGTTATCTCAGCTTAGTTCTGCTTCTTGGAGATGAGAGCCAAGAGCTGAAGGGAAGGCACCATAAACCATCAGACTCTTCAACCGAGTGTGAGAAAGTCAGCCTTGCTCTCAAGTAGCCTTGGGAAGATGTCCCTGGGAAAGCCAAAATTACAGTGAGAAGTCAATTGTTTGTATGTTAGAGACAGAAAAACCTGGTTGAAGTGCCTCGAGTATTCCTCTGTAATGTGAGTCTCTCACTTCACAGGTCAGTGATAGTGACAGCCTTGAAAAACAGGCTTTAACAAGTGAGAGCAATGAGATTTAGATGCAATTAGCATGCATTAAATATGCCTTTTCTATTCGGTAAAGACAATGACATTGACAAATAGATGACATTATATTTTAGATAAGAAAAATGAGATAGGAGAGGTTTACTAAATTACCCTGGTTAATGAGACCATTATTAATGGAAAAGCTGGGATTTGAAGCAAATGCCTTTGAATCTCAGTCTAATATATAGCTCTTAACAGTGTACAATACCTTTAACTAGAACAATGCTCAGTTATCATATTAGAAATAGGTAAAATATAACAACTCAATATATATACGAAAAAGATCATGAGGATTTTTATAACCTGGTATATAACAGCATCATTCTTAACCATAGGAAATTGGAAAGTACTTAAATATCAAATTATAGAGATATTACTAAATTATAGGATACAGCCACACAATGGAATATTATGCAGTTATTAAAATATGTTTTTAAAGGATTTGTTGGAAATGCCAATGATAAAATAGTAGGTAAAAAGTAGAGATTATATGGCATAGTATCATCTCAGTTACATAATATAAATTTTACAGAGAATACACACATAGAAATATATGTATAGGAAAAGGTTCTCAAAGGAAATATACCAAAATATTAAGTGTTTATCTCAATGAGAGGAAAGAGATAACTATACCTTTATATTTCAAAATTAATTTATAAGAACGAGCTGAAAATAAGATTATAAATGAACAAAACCAAATTAACCTCAGGCTTCTCTTTGAAATGTTACATAAAACAAAAGACAAAATTATATGCACACAGCATTGTTGGAAGTAAAAGTTTAAATCTACTAATTGTTTAAATTGGCTAGGTGTTTGGAAAATCGACAATGAAAAGATATATGCATAGTCAGGAATATACCTCCAAGAGAGACATTTGGAAAAACCCATGATGATGCAGAGTACCAAGAATTGAACAAAAAGTATAAATCAAAGAATAATGATTTTAAAAAGTAAATGGTGGGCTGAGGATTTAGCTCAGTGGGGCCACACCTTTCTGGCAAGCTCAGAGTCCTGAATTTGATCCACAGTAACAACAACAAAAAAAGCAAATGGTAATAATATGTAAAACAAAAATGTGAGGATAGGTCCAATAATTAATGAGAAGATAGCTGTGAAATTAATACAGGACAAACATTTTTGGAAAAATTTGTATGGATAACATTTATTTAAATGATAAAGTTTTTCATATTCTAAATTAATTGAGACCAATCAATGGAGGAGAGAGAAAAAGATATTGAAGCCCTCATTGTTAATATTCTTTTCTAAATTTTCTACAAGAGTGCTGCTTTTTTATCAGCAGACATGAATGAGTGTTAAATAATAATTAGTACACAAAGAAAAATTTCTCAAGTGAGAGAAAATAACAAAGTGTTCAGAGCTGCCTCCTGCTGTCTCCAGTCTGGCCCCACCCTGCTTTGTGAGCTACCTAAGCCTCAACTACCCGGACTGGCTTCACAAATGTGAGGAACTCACTCACCAACAAGATGCTCTCCCAGGACATCCAGCGGATGGGGAGCACCGCCCGGCCCTGGATCCGGTAATAGTCACCACTGTATAGGTTTCTGCTCATTCCAAAGTCAGCTATTTTAATGGTGTAGTTCCTACCCACTAGGCAGTTCCGTGTGGCCAGATCTCGATGGACAAAATTAAGAGAGGAAAGGTATTTCATGCCGGAAGCAATCTGGGTAGCCATAAACTTCAGGTTGGCATAACTGAGGAAATATACAAGGAAAATACACAAGAAAGGAGAAAGCATATTGAAACTGGAGGCCATGAGAAGCACACATTCACACTGATATCAACCAACCAGGATTTAAACTTCAACATCCCCTCTGGGATGTGTGTGTGTGTGTGTGTGTGTGTGTGTGTGTGTGTGACTCAGGATTGAACCCAGAGCAAGCTGAGATAACATTCCCAGACCCTTTTTAATTTTTAATTTTTCTTTTAAGACAAAAATCTCCCTAAGTCACTAAGTTACCCAAACTGGGCTTAAACCTGCTGCCTCAGCCTTTCAGAATGCTGAGATTACAGACGTGCACCACCATGCCCAGCCCTTGCTATACTCTTCATGAATCCCTTTGCATTATCCACTGCACACTAATCCTCCCCAACAGCCCAGGACAATAATGAACTTTAGGGGTCACTGCTTCTCATCTTTACAGCCTGGTTACACTCATGACCACAGAGAAAAGATAGAAAACATGGCTGATTTTACCTGACAGTGGGTACATTGCTGGAGCAGGAATTGGGAGGCTCATGGCGGGAAAGAAACTGATTGAGATCTCCATTCTCCATGTATTCCGTGATCATGCAGAGAGGATCCTCAGTGATACACACAGCTAAGAGACGGATGATATTTGGGTCCTTCAGCCGGGACATGATCTTTATCTCCTTAAGGAAGTCGTTCCTTTGGAGGACAGACATAGATAAACCCAGAGGTTCCCAGAGTGAGACTCAAAAGGGGAAAGAATTAACTGTAACATCGCTTCCTTCCCATTCCACTAAGACTTGTTTGCCTTCGGAAGACCTTTGAGGGAACAGAGAAATTGGCACCCAGAAGTACCTCATTCTACTGCTACTGGAACATGGTGGACCTTTATTCAACTGCAATGTTTTTGAGAATGAGGCAAATGACTTATCAACATTTGCATGCCTAGTATTTACAAAATGCCTCCCACATGAAAATATTCAATCATTAATTTTTTTTTTTTTTTTTTTTGGTACCGGGGATCGAACTCGGGTCCTTGCACTTGCGCAGCAGGCGATGAAACCACTGAGCTAAATCCCCGGCCCAATCATTAATTTTTAATATTTGCTGAATCAAGTATATTTATTTAAAAAAACTGCAAAATGAAACTTTTCACTGAAAATCATATCTTGAGTCCACAAGAATATTTACCTTTTAAAAGCTACAAAATCACTCTATTAATAAAGCAAAAGATGTTTTTATAAAGTGGATGACCACCCACTGACCTATATGATGATTCTTTACTTTCCTCTGTTGGCTTTTCTTAATGCAGACTTAATCAGCAGTCACAACATGCATTTAGTAGCCTGTTCAAACACAGCTGTTTAAGGGTCATGGTGGCAAGATGGGGTCATTTCTAAAGAAGTACTCACTTGGCCAAGACTAGTAATTATTACAGTACCTAGCGACAGCCACCTTAGAGCGACTTTTACATCAAGTGAGGCCACTAGCCCATACTCCCAAAAACTGCTGGAGCTGAGTTACAAGTATCCCATGAGTTTTATGGGAATCCTGCACTGAACATCATACTATATCAATATAAATTCTTAGAACCAATTTAGTTCTGATTCGATATCTCCTTTTTTTCATGTTTCCTTTGACCCCAAATCAGGGGCTTCCCTGGCTTGGGAGGCTCTGCAGTCTGAGCCATCCATTGCTGCTAAACCAGGGTAGTTACAGTTGGAGTACAGCAAACCTCTCCAATCAAAACAACAGACAAAGGCTTTATCATATCCTGTGGCTTTTTCTCCTTGCCACTTTTTCTAATCATGTGCTAAGATTAATATAAGGAATGCTCCAATTTTCTATGGGATCCAGAAAATGTCACTTTCACTCACACTAACATCCTTAAGATGGAAATTCTGGGTTATAATTTGAAAATCTCCATCATTCCATTCTCTCATCTTTCTCTCCATTCTATTTCCTTTCCTTTTCAAGGCTTTTAATGAAACCTATCATCATTTTTGGAATTTAACAGTACTTTGGGGAATAGGAATAATAAATTTACTCTCACTATGAATATCAGTGAGACAAGACAAGGCAAATGGGAAAATGCAGATGTTATCCAGATGTGCAGATTTCTCTGGGACTCAGACAACCACCTTTCAACCAGCATGCCTCTCTGGGTGAGGATTAACTCACCATTACTGTAATGGAAAGGGTGTCAGACAACAGAGTGCGGCTGGACACTGCAATTTATGTTGTAAAGGATCCAAGAATTAATAGCCAGTTTGGAAAGCTGCTAAAGACTGTGGATCCTTTTGCTTCGGGGTCCATGGATGCTTTTCCAAGTAGAGGTAGCTTTCATTTTGGGGGTTGCACAACATCGAAGAAAAGGAGCACAAAAGAGAAAAGATGATGAGAAAGTAAATAGAGATGTGAGAAAAAGAATGGAAAGGCTTAGCAAGAAAGATGTGTGTGATTGTGAAGAGTCTGCCAAGAAAAGGTTATGACACTCAGAGTACATCTGTATGTAATGATTGAGGAAGCACACATCTGGACTGTTGTGTGTACTGAAAAGTATAGGTGTATGCAAAGGGAGTTAGGAAATAAATATGTGGCAAATATAATAGAAAATGTACATTCAAAAGAGGTAGAGAAAAAGATGAGGACTTCTGAGTTCATTAGGAAAACAAAGCACAAGAATAGCAGTATGAGGCAGTTCACAGATCTTCCAACCTCAAAAGAAAAATATGCTTAGATGTTTCCAGGAATATTCCTGATCATAAAGATGAAATAAATAAAGGACAATTCAAAATGCGACAACAGACCTGGCATTCTTGTTGGCATCTGCTCGGAGCATTTTCACGGCCACCAGGACAGGCTGGTTGGCACTGACATCTAGGGCAAAATCTTTGTCTTTGAATTTTTCCATTCCCTCCACTTCACAGAGATGAACCTAGACAAAAGTCATCTAGTCTCAGCATCATCATTTCTCCTGAAGATGTCTCAGTACTCTTGCTGGGCATTTCCTGGAGATAAACTAACTCTTACAACTCAGGCAAAATAATCAAAGACAATAATAAGATATGTGCAACATATCTTTGATTATTAATATAGCTTAAAGCAACAGTAAAGTACTCAGCTAAGATGACACTTACTTCCTTATAAAAGAAATATCAATAGTGTTTCAGTATAGCATAGCCCCACAATAAAGTGTTACTCACTATAAAATTTTGAACTCTTGATTTGAGAAAGTATTAGTTACCTGATAATACAAAACATAAAGCAATTTCCTAAAATAATCCCTTAATGTGGGGTTTAACATTGCAAATGCTTCTATATATTAGTAAAAGTATAATGAGAGTGAATTCTCAATGCAGGCGTCAGAATGAATATAAATGATACTACAAACAGATGCCTTGGGCCCCTATACCTGCTGCAACACCAGGTCTATCCAGAGGGAGAGCATGTGACCCATACTGAACACCTATGATATATTTATGTGAAACGAGGCGGGGTTTAGATGGCGGTGCTGAAAAGTTCCTCTTACAACTGAAAACACTGCTTTGAGCTCTCCAAAGCCCATGTGTCTGAAAGTTTAATATTACATGCATCACTCTGAGGGCAATTAAGAGAGGACTCCTCCTTATCTTAGTGGTGATTCATTCCCTAGTGGCTAATTCTGGGATCAGCAGCCTGGGTGAGGTTGTTTTTGACCATTTTTCATATAACTCTCATTAAAAAGGAAAAAAAAAAAAGTGACTATCAAGCAGCAGGGTGTTCCTGGACAATTCATAAAAGATGATCACATCTTGTCAGCCCCACCCCCTGTAACATACTGTAGACATATTTTTTGAAAAGTACTGAATGTGTTTCAGGTTTTCTGATGTCTAACGTTTTGCCTGCCTTAAAAACTCCTGTATAGAAGTCTCAGGCCTTCCACAGCTATTTAACAGAGATGAGGTTGACTTAACGCTTCTCATCCAGAGAATAATCCAAAGAAAGATGAGTAGAGGAGACATTTGGTTGTAAATCAACTTGTGAAATGGGCAATTTGCTGTACTGACCCACTTCCTTCAAGCTACCAAAGACTGGAGGCCATACAGAAAATCAGCTCACCTCCCCGAACTGGCCTTCTCCCAGCTTCTCCTTGAACGTTAAAAGTTTTCTGGGGAACTCTTCCACAGCCACATCTTTTCCTGAGAGCAGGTCCATGGTGACAGCAGGCACTGAGTAGGTGTTGCCTCCGGTCACTCCCTGGAGGTTCACGATGTCGGCCTCAGCATAGTGGGGCACCCCCTCAGGTCCACTGGGCTGGACTGGCTTCACAATGCCACTGCAGCCTGGAAGATAAGGGCCACAGGCCTCAATCCAAGGGACATCTTTGGAGATCTTTTAAAGAAAAAACATCTGAGAAGACAACTAGAACCTGCCGCTATGACAACTTAATCTTCTTCATGATGGTCTTACTTAAAAAAGTTTTGCTTCCCAGGCTCTTTCTCTGGACTTCAGAATAGAGTCTACCATTTTGTTCCTTATTCTTGTCTCAGAATCATTATCATTTACAATTGCCCTGTCTCATCCTGTGGAATTGCATGGCAAAACTATAGGAAGCCTCATGCCCTATCAAGATGAGAGTATTAAAGATGCAAGGTTTGTTAAATCATATTTTCTTACTTTTAGGACACTGTCATTGATTTAAAAGCAAATTAAATCTATAGAATCTTGTTTAAGACATATCCTGAATTTTTAGAAATTTAAAATATGAGGTGGGGAATATTTTAGACTTTAGAAAACAGGTAAATTAGTTCAATCTAGAAAATAAGTTAGTTTATATTCATTAGTCTTGTTGACTCTGAAATCCTGTGAATTAAGTGTGCTCTTTCAATATTTTCTATCTATTAAGTGAAAGAATAGATGTCAGTTTCTTTCTTCCTTCTAGAAGACCCCTTCCAGCTGGCTCCCCAGGAACCCTGTCTTCTGTCATCTTCCACACCTCATTCCATACCTGGCTCAGCCTCGACTCCTCCCCTCTGAACATCACAAGTCCCCTTCCACTGACATGGGTCATTCTTAGGTTGATGACTTTCTGAAAAAGCTGCTCTGAGCTTCAGGGATGATCCCAGCATCACTTCTGATGTCATTCTGGACTTTTTAAAAGACACTGGGATTTGAATCATCTGGCAGTGTCTTACTTAATACTTTTATTGAGAAAAGGCAAAAAATATTTAATCTCATAATACATTCTTGTATTACCCTAACAAATGTTTACCAAAGAGAAATTGACCAAAAAAAATAGATTACTCAATTATCCAGATGGCTACAAGATTGAGAATTTCAAAATATCTCTAGCTTCATTTATCTTTTTTTTCCTCCTTGTGAAACTCCAGTCCTGAATTCACTCATAGTAAAGTGTGGTGTTGCCTGAGTAATTCATCAGAGCCTCTTTACTTTTCTTCTATGTGAAATGAGCAGATTAGACTAATAAAAGTGTTTGAGTTCTTCGGGTTTTAACACCCTAGTAACCTTTTATCTTTTTCTTCATCTTCTGACATGTGGGTTCCTCAGAACACCTTATCTTCAATGGCCAAGGAGAAATCTCAAGTCTAGAAAGAGTATGTGGATTACTAAGGAGGTTAGCATAGAACAGAAAAGATTTGGTTACCTAGAAGTAAGAGTGTTGCACCTATGTATTTGTGTCAAGGCTTCTCTCTCAAACCTCTCCCCTCTATTTCAGTCTCACCTGATTCCTCTTCCCCTGGAGAGAATTCTGGGAGTTTTCGTATCAATCTGGATGGCTCCTGGTAGTCAGGGCGAAGGGGAAAGATGCGATCATAAGTCGAGTTGGACTCCTGTTCACTAGGTGATGAGGAGCGGTTGTTATTGAACATGCTGGACTCGCTTGGCAAGGAAAGGCTGACTGTCATTTCATCATCCAGCATCCTCCGGGAAGCCTGGAAAAGAGCCAGGAGGAGACCACATTGGTATAAAGAGGACCAGCAGTTCCTCCCCTTCTGAAACCCAGCTCTTCCATTCAGTTTTCTCCTGCTAAGCCCCAGTAACACTGTGACAGGGGTGCAGTTTGGCTCCACAAATGCTTGTGTTGTAGAAACTCAAAAAATAATTTCCTATTTCTTCAAGGCAGAATTTGACCCCCTGTCTCTGTATTGTTAACTTTCATTGAGCACTTACAAGCATTATTTATATAATGATATGGGAACCAATCAGTAACCACAGATCTTATGACTCATAGATTCTGCATTTTAGTAAATAATGAATTTTGCTGAATTACCACTTAACTGCTTTGATTGGGGGTCAACATAAATTAAAATATTCAAACTCAGTAACAGTGCTATTACCCAATGGATTAACAGTTCATCTGATCATCCTAGCACTGTAAATTAGGATAACCATCCCCCACTTGGCCCTAGATTTTTATGAACCAAAAATAAAATGGCTACAAAATGAGAAAAGAAAATCTTACTTTACCAAGTCAAACTATATCTATTACAGGAAGAAGACTGAAGTGACTAATTCTTATGGCATACCATCTTTGGTCCCCTGCCTGTTCCAGAAAAAAAAAAAAATTCTAGAATCTGAATATATTTGGATTTAAACATGTGAAATTCTCCACTCCAAGTGGGTGCTTAATGGAGAAACATAGGTGCTTACTTCCCCCACCAGACTACAAGGTCCTTTCTTACAGTAAAAGCCCCAGTATTACCATGCAGCGCAACAAGTAGTAGGTATTCAATAAATGTGGGTTGAATTTCTCAAAGGATCAATGCTGAGAATCCCATCAAAAGTATCCTAAAAATAATACCACAGGCTACAGCATATGTTAAGTAAAGTCCGTGGAATGTATGTGTGTGCTTACAAATTTTACACACACACACACACACACACACACACACAGTTCTAATGCCAGGAAGAAATCCCCCAAGTGTCGTTCCAGCTCACTTTGAGTTATCTTCTTGGGATCTACAAGATTTGGAAGAATTTCTTGAAGAATGAAGTCAAATATTCAAGGCAAAACTTTTGTTCTTACTTTTGTCTAAGGAAAGGTCTTGACATCACCTTATTGATGTCTTGAAACAGTCATGCCAGTGGTCCAGCTCTCTGTGAATTCTGCCTTTCAATTTTCACATGCTATTTATGCACTTACAGCTTTAATTTAGGTAAAATGTCTTCAGACTGAGAGTAGAGATCCTTGTAGGAAGCATGGTGACGTTCTTTGCTGTGAATATTCCTGTGTAAACACTTTAAACCTCAACCATCTCGGAAGCTTGAATGTGGAGCAAGTCAGAAGGAATTGCAGGGTAATTGGGTAGTCCTCTCACTTGTTGGGTGAGAGCCTCTTTTCTCCGGTCTACATTCAGAGAGTTCTGAAGATTCAAGGTCATTCACATGGTTCCCTGGCCCTCCTCTGGAGTATACTCCACACAGGCTTTGACCTCCTCTGAGAGACCCATGAACACAGAGATCAACCAGGCAATGCCCCTTTCCTTGTCCTTTGCCCTCTATAGGCAATTCAAAACCTCACAGGACAGTGTCCAGGACTTCCTTCAGCCCAAGTCCATTGAGAGGAACTCACTGCATAGGTAAAGTGTGTATGGTCTAAGTTGGAACCATCAGCAGCAGTGGATCCCAAGAGAATCCAACATTTAGCAGCAGTGCCCATGAAGTTGTTATCTGGCCTAAGAAGCCAAGAAAAAGATGGGTATGTTCCACTCTCAGTAAAATGTATAAATTTTGGGAGAAAGATTTTAACATATTCCTGTATTTACAAATGGAAAGTGCATAGAACACAGAATACTAGTTGTATGACCTTGAGCACATCACAATTTCTCATCGAAAAAATAATTTAATACAACTATGCCCATCTCATTGTTACTCAGAGATTCATATAAAATGATACATGAGAAAAAAGTCTTTGAAGACTATGAAATATTGGGTAAGTATAATAAAATTATTCAGATCATTTGACCTAGACAGAAAGAAAAAGGACTCAGAGGAACATATAATTACAACCTTCAAATACACAAAGAAATGGGGATAGAGTTGTAAGGAAATTGACTTGGATATTAATGATGTTGAATGTGTTTCTCTTTCTCTTCTCTCTTCTCTTTACTCTCCTCTCTCCTTCTCTCTCTCTCCTCCCTTCCAGCCTCCCTCTCCCTCCTACCTTCTAAAAACAAGTGAAAAACAGAAAAAAAGAGAAAAAACTTCAATAGTATTATCAGATACTTTAACTAGGCATTAAACAGATTATCAACCTTGAATGTGGGTCAGAATTACACATTAAATGAAAATGTACAGATACCTGCACTCCACCTTAAAACCTAGTGAATAAGAATCTTCATGGAAAATGTCCAAGTTGATAGTCAATGTGTTAAGAAAGCTTCTGAGATTCCTAAAGAGGTTCTAAAATCTTGATTCTAAAACTGAGAATATTGACTTATCAAATTTTTTTCTGGCTTCATTCCTATGCTTCCTGGTAGCCTCTTGTAATTCTGTAGCAAATACATTCTTATAGTCTGCCTTTTACTCCTGAGGCAATAGCAGCTCAGAAAAACAAGGTGCAGCTTCCTGTCTTTGTCCATTCTGTACCCCTCACCTTCTCCAGCATTTTCTGCCAGAACTGCCTCCACAAGATGATGACAATGATGGCCAGGAGGATGAAGATGATGGCCACCAAGCAGCCAATCAGGATCCGAGTGTTGCTGTCATCGACTTTAAGCATTGGATCTGAGAACAGGAAGAGAAGGCAGGGAATGTAAAAGCATGAGGGACTGGACTGAGGGAATGGTTATCCTGTTCCTTCAAGATAATTCCAGAAGATATAATATTTCTACTTATTCTTGATCTTGCCACCGTTTTATTACTTTGCTTCTATATCCTACAGTCCTCTTCCATGAGACAGTAGCCTCCCTCTCCCTATGTCTCAGGCTGGATAAGGAAAAATTTTTCCATTTTTCCAAAATTTTGTCCCTATGTTACCAAGGCCAAGAATCTACAGGCTCCCAATCACACCCATGCCAAACAGGTGAGGAACTAGTTTCACTATCCTTATTCCCTGAGACAGGCCAAGGTAGCTGTGTCTCCTCTTTGGAGACAAGCAATCACAAGTTCCCACATTGCAGGCTGGGTGGCCAGTGATTTCCTGAAGCAGAAAATTACATATTCACATACTTATCTCCAACTACAGATACAACCTTTTTTCTTTCTTTTTTTTTTTTCATAGGCTTCCTCCCATTCATTGAAATCTCTTCTATGGGTCTCAGGTATGTCACTTTCCCTTTTACCACCCCAAGTTTACCAGACTTTCATGCTAAGTAATTGGAACATTCTAGCTTCTGCTTCTCCTGCTGAAAATCATAGGAATAAGCAATGAAGAGAGAAAGTTTGTGCCCTTAACTTCAGAGGTGGACTGTCCTACCTTTCTATGTAAGCCATCTGCAATCAAGCCTCCCACACAGACATTCCTTTGCAAATTTCTACCCTTCCTACAAGAGGTGCCTTCAACTTAATTTTTATAATTAGGAACCACACATACCATAGGTTGTAGGTGCCATAGGCGAGGTGGGCAGAGCTCCAGAGTTGTTATACATTGCAGCATCTGTTACAACACAAGAGTAAGTCAGAGCTGGGGGAGAATACAGCCAGGTAGTTGTTTATATAAAGGCAGACTGAAACCTAGAACATTGTGAATCAATAGAGTGGACTGCCAACAGTATTTTAAAAAAAAATAAATTAGTTATTATACAATGTATACATATATGGAAATACCACACAATTATATCAACATGATATAAAAGGAAATAATAAATAAAAATATAACCATTGGGGCCTGGGATTTAGCTCAGTGGTTCCGCCACCTGCCTCACAAGTGCAAGGACCTGAGTTCAATCCGCGTTACCAAAAAAAAAGACCCAAGCAAAAATATAACCATTTACATAGTAAAGCAACTTTTCTTTTGCAAATTTTTTCTTCTCAAAATTTATATACTAGATATTGCAGTGCAAGAGTTAAGAAATGGTGGTTCAGAGGGCTGTGACTACATAGCATCAAAAAGTATGCATAGGAGGCAGGGCAAAAATCCAGAAAAGCATAGAAAATACAGTGAGTTGGTGAGCACTAGATAGACACAATGCTAAGATGCTCTTTCCTTTAAGAAAATTAAATTGTTTTATAAAAGTGTTTCCATTATGCCCCATTGTCCTGGCTCCTTAACTTAAAAGGAAGGCTTCATTCATTCTTAAGATAAATTATTGACATTGGAGTGCTGATACTGTTCAATATTATCCTTTACTGTGAGGCTGTGGCCTCTGAGTCAAGACCCTAAAAGTGTATTCACCAGTCTGGTAATGGCCACTAATTTTTCCCTCTGATTTGTGGAATCAAGGGTCAAGATTTTGAATATGCATTTTCCTCAAAAGAGACACTCCTTCCAAAAATTCTAATTTTTCTTCTTCTTAACATTATTATACAAAAAGGGAGGTATCTGGCATCAATATGTACTCTGATTTCAGATCTCAGGCTCCAACAAAAACTAATATTATCATGGCATAGGATTTAAAACTTAAGAAATCCCAAGAGTCAAAAGCCATAGTCCATAGCTACACCAAGCCAAAATAACTAAGCGCACCAATTACTTGGCCAAGAGAATCCCTAAGGGTGATGGGAATCTATTTGTCCCCTAGTTGACACAGTACAAATGGCACTACTTTTGAGCATCTGAATTTCTGCTCTCAATAGATATTTCATATAAAATAATTAACTCATTTACTCTAAGATTAAATCATTGGTACAGAAGGCATTTGGCACCAAACCTGTTTTCTAAACATGTGCTCTAGTTTCTCTCAGTACATTTTGAAATTTTCCTCTTTAAAAAATCAAATCATAAAGGATAAGTTCCTCCAATTTATTGCTAGATTAGTCTCTCCTTTTCTATTACCTTATGCCTGTGCTTTCTTTCAGGCCTGCGAAAAGTCTTACTCCTTTGTGTTTACTTACTCCTATGTTTTTCACAACAAACTTACTCTCTACTGCCCCTCTCGTGACCACTTATGGTTGGTACTACTTTAGATATGTTTTGAAAAATCATTGTATATTTATCTCCCCATCTAAAATCTCATGGTATGAAAAATGTCTTAAAATGTCTTCTAACTTTTTAAGATTTGGCACAGTGCCTGGCTCCAGTAAGTTCAATCACTATTTGCTCAATAGTAGTACAACAAAGCTAGGTGTATGGTGCACACCTGTAATCGCAGTATTCTGGGAGGCTGAGGCAGAGGGATTGTAAGTTTGAGCTCACCATAGGCCATTTAGTGATACCTTTCTCAAAATAAAAAATAAAAAAATAAAAAAAATTGAAAAAGGACCTGGGATATAGCTCAGTGTGAAGACCCTGAGAGAGGGGAGTCAGAGAGAGAGGGAAAGAGAAAGAATAGCACAGTCAGGAATAGTTCTTAGTGTTTAAAACAAATCCCTAAGAGTTGAAACAAACTGAAGAAAATGAATCTATCTGTGTATCATGTTTATGACATAACTACCCAGAGAAAATCATTATCTGACTCTCATTCTAACTGACATCAGAGCATGGTATTTCTATTGTTTATCCTCATAGGCTATACACTAAAGATAAAGAAAAGGGAATTATAAAGAAATCATAAAGCCTACACAATATTTCTAATATTAGTAAAGGTATTGATGTTGGTTTTTTGAATAGTAGCTAAAGCAATTGTTGCTAATATTGTTAGGGAATATGATATTTAGAATGAATAAACAGATCCAAGTATGCAATCCAATTTAGGTAAAAACCTTATTATCTTTAATTTGAATTAGAAGTAGCAATATGAAATCCTGATATTTTTCTTTTTAAATATATATATTTCCTCACCTTTCCCATTTAAAAAAATCCAAGAAGCAATAACAACCCAATAGCAATGAGCATTGTTATTGCCCAGTCTGTGCTCTCTAGATAACATTCCCCTCTGAAGAATCAAGATTTCTTCAGAAAATGGTTACTTTCACCAGAAAATGGTTGCTTTCACATCTGGAGCAGTAAATAAATGTTCCAGATGAGCATGGTACATCTTTCTCTTTCAGAAAACAAGAAGTTTATAGGAGGCTTATTTAAAGTTAGATCCAAAAACACAGAGATAGCTTAAAAGTGCAGACTCTTGTTAAAGATAGGACAACTTGAGCATGAAAAAGACTAATAATTGCAATTGACTAAACACTGAATTTATAAAAAGCAATGAATGGCTACTGATACAAAAAGATAAAATAGGGGTGAGAACTAAACGTTAGACATCACTGAAGATTGCTAAGACATCAGTTCATGACTCTGAACATAAACAATTAAAGGAGAAACAACATCTATCCTGCCTTTCCAATGTGAAATACATTTCAGGATGAACAAGCACATGAGGAAATTCAGCAGAAATCCTGCTAATAAGTGTAGAAAGAATAAAAGAATTTAAAAATCACTATTTAGCAATCCTATTTAGTGAAATAAATCATTCAGGTGGAGCTTATCAATACAGAGTAAAACCTACACCAAAATTCACAGGAAACTTTCCCACAGAGAAGCAACCACCCAAAATCAGAAATCACTCTTTCTACCACTAAAAGTGAAGGAGTCCAACATTACATTCCCATGATGAAGTTTAACATAAAATACACAATGCTTCTTGACAAAATAAATATTGAACTTAAATCAAATTAGCTAATAACTTCTAGTTTACAGGACCGACACAGGGTAGAAACTTGAGTAAAGTAACGCCACAGAAAGCAAAGGCAACGCCAGAATAAATTTCTTTTAAAAAACAGGGAACTGATTTAGATTAAAAGAGACATCTAGGAGGTATAATTAAGAAAATTCACCAAAAAGCCTTTGTTTGAATCATACTTCAATGAAGACAACTATAGCAAGGCATAATTAGACAATAAGAGATACTTAATATGGACAGGATATAGGAGATACTTAGGAATTATGTACTAATAAATATTATAGGCTATTATAATTATATTATGCCTAGAAAGCCAATGTTACTTTCTTAGAGACATTCCAAAATTTTTAGTAATAAAATCAAATAATATTTCAGATTCTCTTTAATATACTTTAGCAAAAAAAAAGAGTAAAGTAAGTCGTACAAGTGTGGCAAAACATTGACAGTAAAGCTGAGTGATTGATAGAGATACATTGCTCTCTTTACTTCTGTGTATAATGTTTAGAGATTTTCATTTGAACACCTTAATCATATTTCTTAATAGCCTTAGTGTGTATCATTTTTGACATATCATGTTATCATTTTAAAAATTTTACCATACCTCTCTTCTAGACAATGTATGAAGAGTCAAGTAAATATTCTGTTCATTTCTGGTTTATAATTAAATGCCTCCATGATTAAAATTAGCAACACAAGAATTCCTGCTGCCATCCAATGAGAAGCCACCTATATAACCCTGCTCCTGTTGGACACCTGCCTGTGGGAACCTAGATGTTCATCTGCTTCCTCCCTCACCTATTCCTACTGCCCCATGGGATCCCATGCTTCCCACCTGATTGGAAGGTGATCTCACTGAACATCATCCAGGTGTCAGCAAAATGGTATTGGCATTTAATGGCACTGGCCATGCGGTGGTGGAGAGGAACTGTGACAAAACGAGCACTGGGGTTGACGTCATCCAGGACAAGGGGGAAGGAGACAGCACTGGGTTCCCATTCATTGGCTTCTGAGCGGAAGTAGCACTGTACTTCCTTAAAGATCTTCACACCTTTAGCAAACATGTTGTTACAGTGGACCTGGTAGAGAAAGAGGCATGTGAATAACAGGTTGGCCCTGCTAGGTTACATGGGAACATGGTGCAAGCTAACCCAGTAGAAGCCTAATCCTGTCTGTTTCTCTGAGCACCAATCCTGGTGCTCTGCAGTCTTCTGGATCTTTGTTGCCAAGGACTTTGAAGTGATAATGATACGCTGGTCAGGACTTATAAAACCTCGCTGTAAGCCCAATTACCTCTGCAACTGTGCCTGGGCCACTTCCCTTCACCGTGCTGAGCTGCAGTATCCTTATCTGCTAAATGAGAGATGAGCCAGCATTCTCTAAGGTCCTTCCTCACCCTGAACTCTCTTGAGTCCACATTTCTCTCAACCACAGTTGCTATCTAGGCATATTTCAGCTATTTATTCTGAGCCATATTTGAGGATTTGAAGAAGACTGCCATCTTACTGCTGCTAGGTGCTTTCCAAAGCCAGACTGCTCCTTTTCAAAATCTGGAAAAATGTAATATACAAACCAATACAATTTCATCTTTCTTTTTGGAAATCTCATTTCAAGCACACATGTTAGCATTTTTCATGCCAGAGACACAGGCTTAGTCATGTCTCTTAATCAAATTCATCTTAAGTAGTATCATTGGGATAAGAGCATTGACTTTTTCTCATAGATAATTTCTGCAAAGATAAAAGAAAGTCTGTAGGAAGTTCACTGGCATTCTCCGCTGGGACTATTTAACGAGGATATTTGAAAGGCGTTTGGAGACATCAGGGGCAAAGATTCCACAACAATCCATCTATAGCACCTTGCTGTGCTTAGCAACCCACAAAAAAGATGTGTATATATTTGGAACTGAATCAAGGCCCTTGCGGTAGTTCAATAACATTTCCCCTGATTCAATCTCATGTGGAAAATGGATCTTTACTGGGCCACTGTTCCTTGAATTTAAGGACTTCATGGCTTGGAAAGACACAGTTGTCATTCTAGTAATATACTTCCTGTTTCTATTTTAATGTCTTGCCTGCATTGGAGTCACAAGGCTTTAACTGTCTCATCCTGATCCTTCCTTCTGGCTGCTGGATAGTCAACACAGGACTATAATATGGAATTTATTTTTAGCTGAAGAAGGAACAGCAATGACTAAAGACTGGATAAGAGATACACTAAGGATAGAGTATCTAAGCTATTGTAAACATAACGTAACATCACATGTTGTTTGCTAATGAGGTACTGGTGCCCGGAGAAGGTTGGCTTGCGGAGGATCAATCAACAATACAACTGGCTCTATAGCCCTAGACTCCTAGCTCAGTGCTCTTTCTCAGATTATGCCACATAGAAAAGAAGACAATCACTTTTAAATTTGTATTTTTCTTCAAATGTTTTACTGATGAAAACACGTGTTAATATCTTCCTTAGAATGAATTAACTGTTCCAGTTTCTTGAACACAAGTCAATGGAGTAGGGCTAAGAAAAAAAAGAAATAGCTATCTACAGCTTCAATAGATTTTTCAGATGTTTTGAAATCTGCAAAGCGTTGGCTAAATATCCTGTGGGGAAGATAATAATCTCTCCTACAGATGTCTTTGGAATTCTCCTGGAATGCAAATAAATAGCATAGGATTTCATTTTTATATGATCTTACACAGTTATTTAAATAAAACAATACATTTAAAAAAACACATTTATTATTTTAATGGTATCTTTTAACTATGCCTCAAAGGGGAAATGAATAGAAATTTGCTCAGGAGGCAGATAATACTCTCTAGATGACATCAGTTGCCTGAAATTCCTCTTTTTACTTTCTGTCTCAAAAAAATTAAAATATGTTGGAAATCTGTTGGCCCTGAATTTTCTCTGGAGAAGATCCCAGCACCTTCTCATTGCAATTTAAGTTCTTAAATAATTTTGACCTGTGACAACCTAGTTAAACAGAATCCTAGAGATGCAGGAAGATGTCTTTTGACTAGATAGTATAAATTTATTGAAAGTTTAAAATACAGTTCATTATTTGTTGGAATAGGAATCCTCCCAGTGATACTTACTTGTGAATTTATGCACATGTTCACAAGTACATATGGATATAGACAATATTTAGGAATACAAATTTTCTTTCAAAGTATATTTTTGTTATTCAAAATATTAGTTTTGTTATAATTTGTATATCCCTTTCTTTCTTGCCCTACTCCCTACAAAACCTGGGAAGAATAAAGTATTACACATAATTGTACACACTTATGTTTAACAACTGCCAAAGAGCCATCCTTGAAAAATAAACTAACATATTGGGCATATGTTGATCCTTTTGTTCTCATCTTAAATGTCTGGACATTTAACTAATAGCTTTTAATCTAGCTAGGAGATATTATCACTTTAACATCTGGGAGTGAAATAAAAGACACACATTTTCTTTTAGAAACCTAGTTTGTGTGGGGATTAACAAATTTTGCATTATTAGGAATCCTTAATAACAATACAGATTTCCTTCTTCTAGCTCCCATGTGATCTTACATTCCACCTTTGGCAAATAAATAAATAGTATCTTCCCTGATTTGTAATGTGTCCCAAGACAAGCCCCATTTCTCATTTACTTTTTTAAACATAGTGTAATACTACATAGGCTCCAAGTGTAGTTGGTAAATTAATAACAAACAGAAGAATGGATAAACTTAGGAAACAAATATTGAAACTGGGGTCCAAGAATAGAGGCAGAGTCATCAATTTGTTAGTCATTATTATTCTACACTCAACTGTTAATGGGTAAAAAGTATATTTCCATGTGTGAAGTCAAATTCATTTGCCCACTCTTTTTTCTTGAGACATATTGAGGGCACCGTCATGCTCCTTCATAAATCAGTGAGTTATATAAGAACTACAAACAGATCCTGTGGCCTCTTTCTTACATCAGACAGAAGGACTTTCCTCCACATTCCTGAGTCCTAGTTTCTCTCTAGCTAATGAATCTGGTTACTTTTTTTTTCCAGTACCAGGGATTGAACTCAGGACCTTGCACTTGCAAGGCAGGTGCAGTGCCACTGAACTAATTCCCCTGCCCTAATATGGTTACTTTTTGCATGGACTTTTCTACTCTTCCACTCCTTTCTCTCTGAAACAGATGTGAGGTTTAGTAACAGAAAAGGAAAATAGTTATTTGAGCTAAATACCAAGAAACACATCATCTTATTAACAGAGATATTTGCAACTCTAACAAAAAGGTTGGGCTCCCCTGCAAGGTCCTGCTTCAGAGGAAATGGAATTTAGACCTGAATTCTTCTCACCCAGCTCTTCTCAGGTGTCTGCATTTACTGTGGTCCATCATGCACCAGTCTCTAGCCCTCTCTCAAGCCTTTGGCTTCCATCCAACCACTCTACAAAATTCACTTAAATTCTCTTTCAACTCCTATGCAATAGTAAGCTGATAGAATAAGTGCTGTGCCTAATAGATATGTTGCCTCCAGTGTTGGAGGAGAGAGAGGGAGGGAGGGAGAGAGAGAGAGAGAGAGAGAGAGAGAGAGAGAGAGAGAGAGAGAGAGAGAGAGAGAATTACTGACTTAGCCTTACTCCCTTACAGAATTTACAAATGAAGAAAAAAGCCCTTAGAGATGAAATAACCTTGAAATACACGTAACTAGCTAATAGTGGGATTCATATTTGAACCTGGTTCTGCTGGTTTCAGCTCAGGGTTCTTTCTACTACAGCTTTTCTCTCTCATGCTATGATTTTGGTCTCCTTGAAGAAGTTCCACCACTGACCTTCATAGTAGTGAAATTCCTGATGCGGTCAAATTCAAACATGATCTCGATGTAGCCATTGGTGGCGCTCTCATTCCGCCAGCCCACATAGTCATAGCCTGGCCACACGTGGTATTCATGAGTCTGGGTGAAATCATCCAGGCCAGACACCCCATCTGTGAGCTGGCCCAGCCCCTCAGTCATGCTGCTCAGGCCAGGAGAGGAGAAGGAAAGGAGAAAGGAATCTGGAGTTAGCCATGAATTCATGGAAGAGTTTTGATCCAGCTACTTCACCCAAGGTTTTGTAAGAGCTGATTATCTTGGACGTTGAAGAATTATTTAAAAAACAGAATTTATTTTATAGTAGTGATTCATTTATTTTTCCCAAGCATCAAGGGAGAATTAAGAATTTTATATAAATTAATTTTACAAAATGTTCAATGCTTACCACATTAGTGGCAAAACTCTTAATATAATTTTATATGAAAACTTTTGGAGTCTGTAGAACTCTTATATACTGAATATAATGTCTTAATATCATGAATCAATATTATCAAATGCACATGATGAATTAATTCATTAGTAGGTGAATGAATGAAATGAAAGCTATAGTAAATAGTAGCACTTAACCTCTTACTAAATAAGTGTTCCCAGAGCCCACTGGAAAATTTTTCAGACTCTCTTTTGACTATATGTCATCACTGTACAGTGAGTTAATGTTATTTTTAAATTTTTTATTTTTATTTGCACATGTTTGCAGTACATAATGATTACTTCATGGGGAGGTGTTCGTACCTGTATATAACACATGTGAATTCTTTTTTCATCCCTTTCCCTCCTCTTTCCCTCCACTCCCTCCAACTCTTTGTCCCTTTCCCTTTTGCAAAAGTGAATTAATTTCAGAGAAGCCAAACATTCCCTCTTCTTACCTGAGATTTCCAACAACCCAATTTAACTAAGGGCAGAAGAAAAAGGGAGCTCTGTTGAATTTAAACACTAATATATAATTACTTTTAAATAAACATGTAGAATATTAGAACCATGGAGTAAAATGCAGAAATCTCCTGAGAATCTCAGATATTAGATGTGAATTTATTTTCTAGCTTGGCAGCCTTTTCCATTTTTGAACACAAGGCTATTTTGAGGAACTGAGTATGTCTGACTCCTGGATGGGATGTGAGTGTATTTATATTAATTGGCCTATGTGAAGAATATGAAAAGGTGTCCTTCTTTCTTTTCATGGAGGGACAGAGCAAAACCACACCACACGAAACATCTCTTGTCCAGCTCTGTACCACAAGCTGTGGGAGATATGTTAGGAGGCTCCCAAAAGAAGAGCTGCGGCTAGTATCCTCAAGAAGCCTTGGAAATGATCTCTGAAGTTTATAGAACAGGCAGTACGTAAAATGTGTGAATTGCAAGAAAATGATTAAGGTTATGTCAGCCTTAAAAATACATTTTAAAATAAACTTATTTGTTAAAATTTTTTGCAAATTATAAATTTTGTCTGGTTTTATCCAGTGACCAGAGCCTGAACCTCCCTTCTGAGGTTTTGCCTTTTATTTCTTCTCTCTGCAGATCAGAAGGCTGGGTTAACATAAATTTACTTGTAATAAATATAGTTGGCATTGTCCTCAGAAAAATAAATCCCATGAAAGTCTTGTGAAAGCAACATGAATTAAAAGAAATGATTATCCCATTTCTCCATCATCAAAATTAAATCAAATGTAGAATAAAGAAGGAAACTTTCCAAGTTTAATTTATACACTTTAGAAGTACTAGAATTACTAAAATAAGTACAGATTACTTTTATAATTTTTTACTTAGAAAAAGTAAGGGTTAGAGATATGAGTAACAATACAGCACTTGCCTAGCATGCACAAGGCCCTGGGTTTGATTCTCAGCACTGTCAAAAAAATTTTTGTTTTGTAACTCATCTATTTCCTGAGCCCCTTTATCTGGGTGGCTATCTTAAATCTCCTCACTCAGCCATACCACAACCAGATATGCAACTACTTCAGTTATTTCATTTCTATAATTGTTCTATTATCCTTTGGGGTCCCAAGCTGTATTTCCAGCTACTTTCCTTGTTCTCCATGTGAATGTCTTGATTACCCTTTAAATTTATATCCCAAAATAAATCCATCATCACCCTCTGCTAAGCTAACTCTTTCACCCAGGTTTCTAAGTTTTTCAATTGCATTTCAATTTCATAATCAGAGATCAGAGTACCTCCTCTTCCTCCACCCTCTTTTTTTCTCCATTGTTTCTTCCCGGCCCTGAAATTCAAATTCCCCCCACATCCTGCATAATCTGCATTGTTACACTTCTCATCTACTACTCTGCTACACAAATATCACCCGTGGCTAACAAAACTATCAGTTTTCCCCAGATCATCCCTCTAAATTTTACAACCATGGTTTCTTTTTTCTTCATGGAAGTTCTACCCATCTTTTGGGACCTATTTCAGATTTTATCTATTCCATTATTTCTTTATAGGTCCTTCAATCCGATAATAACTTATATATGTGTGGCACTTAACCTTTACAAAATTCTTTTCTTACAAAGTTTTAATCACTTAAACCTTAGAGCAAGCAGAAGTAAGTTTTATTACATGAATCCATCTGCTTTCCCTTCCTACCACAGCATACTCTGTCCTCTAATCCTCAATGAATTAACAATATTTCTTACCCACATCCTTGCATCATAGTAGTTTATGTCCTCACATAACCCCCATTCCAAATTTTGAGTGCCTTAACATAAAGACCAATGATTTTATTGCCTTTGAATGCCTACAATGCCCAGCACAATTCCTTGCACATAGTAACAGTTGATTAGCAAAGACTAATGAACCTAAACTGATTCCATTGATTTCCTCTCTGAGTTCAGTTGATTTCCTCTCTGCCTTGAGTATATGCCAGCTGGGGGTATGGCTGAGTGAAATGATACCAAGACAATTTAGGAAAATAGGAAAGAACAATGACTAAGTGGAGGAAAAGGAAGTGACTAGGAACAAAAGCAACTAGTGGATGTGCTGTAATTACATTCTCCCCTCCCTGAGACATAATTTCTCCACCTCTCAAGCCCTAGAAACCTCATCATCTGGTCTGAACTTCACTGTGGTCTAACTTTTCTCCCAGGCTCAATCTTTGCAGATAAGGACTGAGCTAAGAGGGAAAAGCATTGATGTGGGCTAGAAGGATGATAAAGCTTGGAGTGGAGTAACCGTGATAGAAACTCCAAATTCCTATTGTGTTTAATCATACTCCTCCAACATGGCTCTCCCATCATCCATTTCAGGGCTATCTGTTGGTACTTTCTTTTGCTCTCAGATCTAGTGTTTACCTTAATCAGAAAATTCCTGTCCTTAGCCCTGTTCCCTTTCCTTCTTTTCCATCTACTTGCCCCCTGCTTCAATTCTCATCATTTCTAGAAATGTTCCTTGTCTATTGTAAGTTTTCTTGATTTCCATCTTTTCATAATATATAAATCTACATTTATGGAGTCCTTTCTGCCTGAACTTCCTGACTTGCCTATTTTATTGTAGTTATTACTTCAACTCTTCCAGCCTTTTATCTTACAACCAAGCCAATATTTGAGTCAGAACATACATCTTGTTTTCCAGGTCAAAATTATGACTACCACACTTCTGAATCACACTACAAAGTTTAGCCTTTTATTTATGTAATTTATTGTTGTTTTCTGTGTGCTTACCTTGTCTTCCCAAAGTCAGCATTTTAATTTCCTTGGAAATAAAGGCCACATAGTTTACTTCATCTAAATTATCTCACAATAATTAGTACATAAATT
>NW_004624826.1:1190066-1204624 GCF_000247695.1 Heterocephalus glaber | reverse complement strand
AAAAGAAAAGAAAAAAAAAAATCAACCAATAACAAATGCTGGCGGGGGTGTGGGGAGAAAGGAACCCTTCTCCATTGTTGGTAGGAGTGCAGACTGGTGCAACCACTGTGGAAATCAGTATGGAGATAACCTCAAAGAACTAGGACTAGGGGTCCCATTTGACCCAGCTATTTCCCTGCTAGGTGTCTTCCCAAAAGAACTAAAAGAATCATACCACAGCGATATATGTGCACCCATGTTCATAGTGGCAGTTTGTAATAGCTAAAACTTGGAAACAGCCCAAGTGTCCATCAACTGGAAACTGGATAAAGAACATGTGGTTTTCTTATAAAATGGAGTACTACTTAGCCATAAACAATGAGAAACTAGAGACATTTATAGCTAAATGGATGCATATTGAGGCCATACTCTTTAGTGGAATAAATAGGACACACATGTAAATACCGAATAGTTTCTCTGGTGTTAGAAACTGAAAACATAAATAAGGATTAAAATGATTAAAATGAATAACTGATAATTTGAAAAAGGAAGAAAAGTTCCAAAGGGGTAGGGGAAGGGGAAAGGAAAGAAAGGAAAGGAAAAATTATGAGAAAAGGAAAAAATGGAAACAAAGTTTTTGTAACTAGGGAAGGGTGGAGAGGGTGAAGGGAGGACAGGGAATGGGGAAAAGATAAAATCCAAGATACATCATGTACAGGTACAAGCACCCAATGATAAATGTAAACGTATTGTTTACCTAAAATGTACCAATAAAAGAATTTAAGAGAAAAAAAAGAGAAATATTATTCAACCTTTAAAAAAAGAAATCCTGTAATTTACAAAAACACAGATGAACCTAGAGGACACTATGCTAAGTGAAATAAGCTAATCACAGAAAGACCAATTCTGCATGGTTCCACTAAACATGAGATGTCTAAAATAGCCAAATTCATAGAAACAGAGAGCAGCATAATTACCAGGGGCTGAGAGGAACAGAAACAGAAATTTGCTATTTAACAGATGTAAGTTTCAGTTAGACAAGATAAGTAAAATATACAAGTCTGTGTCTATAGTTAACAATTTTACACTTAAAAGATCTTTTAAGAGAAAAGTTCTCATATTAAGTGTTCTTATTACAATAATAATTTTCTTTTAAATTGACTGCATTTTATACCCTAAGTACTTCCTTAGCCTCCATCTAGGGCACCTTTCGCAGCAAGCCAGGACCCTCTATTAGCTCTACTATCCAGCAACAAAAAGGAACGAACTATTGCCACATGCTATAATGTGAATAAATTTTTAAATAGCTGTGCTGAATGAAAGATGCCAGACAAAGAGGATACATATTATAAACCTCCATTTATATATAATTCTAGCAAACCTATTGTGACAGAAAACATATCAGTGGTTTCCTGGGGGACATGGAGTGGCCAGAAGAATCCCAAAGGGGCATAGTAAAGTTTTTGGTGGTAATGATTTCATGGGTTTAAACTATACAAATATCAAAACTGATCAAATTGTGCATTTTAAATATGTGTTTACTGTGTGTTACTTATACTTGAATAAAGCTGTTTTTTAAAATAGTAAACTATTGAGATTTTGACTTTTGAATTTTCACTTCCCTTTTCAAAGCAGGTAGCTAGGCTTTTGCATGTTTTCACCTCAAGGATGGTTTATTTTTATAGGACATAAATAATTTCTTAAAGTTAAGTAGCTTCCTAAAAAGCCTGACTTCATTAAGGGACTGCAGGGTTAGATTGGGATGACAGAGAGAAATCTGAGGCTTCCCCAAGCTTTGAAGGAGTTATGGTTTAGATAAAGAACATCCCCCAAAGGTCTCTCATGCTCACAGGCAAGGCTTTTTGAAAGCGATTAAATCATGGGGCTTATAGCTGATTTGCTCTCTGGGGGTGGGGCCTGGTTAGAGGTGTTCACTAGGGGTGTGATTTAAAAGTACATATCTCTCTGTTCCTCCCTTCTGTCCCTGCCTCCTGGCCATCATGACATAAGCAGCATTTCCTCCATTATCCCCTCTACTGTGTATTTTGCCTTGGAGCTGGCCAAGCATGAACTGTAAGCATGAGCCAAAATAGACCTCGCCTTTAAGTTGTGGATATCGGTATTGTGTCTCAGCTATGACAAAGTAACCAAGACAGAAGGGGACTGAGGTAGGCAGATTGCAGTATAACATGTACCACGTGCCATTTCCTGGAAGGGACCTAGAGAGGTAGCTAAACAAAGAGAAAGATTTTGTGTGAATATGCTGACCAAACCTTGCACAGAGGCAGAGCTACTGTGCTTACAAAACATCATGGGCTCAGGAAATGAAGAAATCAAATACAATCATGATGAACTGGAGGCAGAGGAGCCTTCTGCCCGTAGCATACCAAGTAAAGCTCCTAGGAAAGGCAGTGACCTTTCTGGGCCAAGGACTGGGTGATACTTCCAGACACTGTGGTTAAGCAAATCCTTATGCAGGCAGCTCTGGCAAGAAACATGGCCACATACCCAACCATAACACTTCTACGTTCACCATCCACTGCATTTTCCAAGTTGGAGTTGAAGCAAGAGATTAACATGGGAATCCAGTGGAACAGTTAGGGACCACCATGGAATAGTGTGGGACAGAAGGCTGTGATGGTGAAATATACTCCTGGATATAGTAAGCTATTAGCTTTTAACATGGCGTGTTTCAACAGATCTATTATGAGACCCTGACAAAATCACAAATGCAGAATGTTTCCATGAATTGAGAAATTGTTACAAAAAAAATCCCTAAATAAGCCATCCAACTTCACTTGTTTTTAGTTGATTTAAAATCACTACTGGAGGTCGCACAGCTGGGCAGCATTATGAGCTTCCCACTAGCTTTGCTGCAGTTAGCGTCTCTGACCTGTGGGTTATAACAGCTGCTTCAGTTACTTCCCTGGGACCTACAAGCTGCTTTTGCTGAAACACTGACTCTTGACTTGGGCCTGCAGATGTCTGATGGGTAACTTAAATGGGATAAAAACCTTGGCATTTTTGTCTTCATATTGTCTCTGTCTCCTTGGCTGTCTTTTTTTTCCTTTGCTGTTTTAACCTTCAAGTCAGAATTTACCAAGTTCTGCACATAGACAAGTTGGTCATTCTTTTTTTTAAAAATCCAAGATTTTGTCGATCCTTGGTACCAAAAAAAAAGTCAAAGATTTTGTCTAAGACTATGATACATGGTTAGCTTGATCTGTTGCCTGTTGGAGCTGATATGTATTTCTAATCTCCCACCCTTGTGCTTTTTTAGCAATTTAAGCACTAAAAGTCCTCCAACCCCAGCAGAAAAGCCAAGATATTTGTGCAAGATGATGACACCAGCTATGAGAGTAAGCCAGCTAGGCTGGGGATTTAGCTCAGTGGCAGGGCACATGCCTTGCAAGTACAAGGTCCTGAGTTCCATCCCCGGTACAAAAAAAAAAGAGTAATCCAGCAGTTTTTGAACAAACTTGACTGGCTGTGAGTCCACCAATATAAGACCATGATGTTTTGTGCAGAACAATGGCACCAGATACACAAAATTCCATAGCCTCTAGGACAAGTTGACCTTGACCACTTGGTGGTTCAAGCCCATCACAAGAAGAAATAAATATCTTTTGGAACCATGCCCTTGGTCAGTGAAAAATACTGGACTTTAGCCCACTCTGGCAAATAAATAAAAACCTGTTGTTCTCTTTGTTCTGTGAGCAGCAGCTTGGTTGCTCTCTTGACCAATTGCTCACTCTCTTCAGCCAAAGCCTCAATTTGGCTGACACCCCTTTCCCCTCTCTTTGCCTGCTTAGGGTATGTGAGTTTGCAATACTTGACTCAGTGTCATTTTTATCATCCCTAGATCAAAAGCTTCCATTTTCTAGTATCACTAGAATCATCTTGCTTATTACCTAAAACGTAAGCACAAATCTGAGCTGTCTGAATGAAGCAATAGCTTCTCAAATTCCAAACTCTCTGAGAAGTGATATTGAAGGAAAGAGGAAAGATGAGGAACTGGATGCCAATGAGGCCAAAGTTATGAATAATTCAAGTGGATGCAATTTCAAAACTAAGTAGCCCTCTCTTCTGCTCTGTCCCTCCATGCAGTTGGAGCCATACCTACCTCCAGAGCTGCTCTGACATCCTCCTCCTCCAGGCTGATGCCACATGGCTTTAGTTGTGCTAAGTGTTCTACTTGGCACCAGTGATTTGATGAGCAAGTAGAAACCTCTGGAACCCTTGAACTTGGACTCCATGCCCCCAGTCCAGTTTACCATACCTTTTGAATTGGCATTTGGGACCTAAATCCAATTACTAATAAAAAGAGCTTTTCTTTCCCTTTGCTACTGTCCCTTCAGTGTAGAGAGATAGAGACATATCTTAAGGAACTTCTGGGACTAAGGCCTCACTATGTAGGGCAGGCATTCCTGGTTCCTTTGGGTATAATCCATGCCATAGTGTCCCCAATTGCAATCTTGACCTTGAAAATAGAGTTCCTAGCAATTTGCAAGATGTTGTTCTTAACCTTTTCTAGCTTTACAATAACTCTATGTGGCAGGCAAGGCACATAACAATTATCTTTAAAATATATGTGCAAAAGCCAGCAGAAGGCCTACAGCTATTAAGTGGTAGGGATTTGATTTAGATAACACTTCTGTGTCCCAATTCAAAGTTTGTCCTAATGCACCACACTGCCATTCTGCTTTACCCAAAAGAGTAGCCAGGTACAAGCTGCTTTTCCCAAGATGCTGGCTGGCAACAGAAACACCTCAAATTATAAGAGTGGGACCCCCTGTGCCTTCTCTCTTCTGGAACTGATGTTTGCTTTTTTACTCCAATCTTGTCTCTGGCCCCACCCCCAGTATTGTCTGTTGTTTGCTTTCCAAATTCATGGTTCACTTTAATTCTTGTGTTTACTAACTCATTCATTTAACAATTTATTGAGCACTGTGGGAAAGCAGCAGTAAACAAACCAGACAAAGTGCCTTTTGTCAGAGAGCTTACATCCTGGTGTGGGAAATAGAAAATGGGCAAATATATATGGGGAAAAAAGATGGCATGTGCTGTGCAGAAAGACAAAGTATGGAAAGCGAATAGGCTCATTTCTGTAAACGGTCAAGGAAATGTCTTTGGATAAAGGAACTCTAAACCAAGACTTGAGTGAAGAGAAGTAGTGAGCCAAGTGACCCCCAGAGGGGAGAATGTTTAATGCAAGGGGGAACAGAGAGTGCACAGGTACCCTTGAGGAAAGAGCACACCGTTAGGAAGGCTGCTTGAGCTATAGCAAGGAGGCCACTTTGCCCCAAGTTGAAAGATTAGCTACTACTATTGTACTAGCATTCTCCTTTCACATAATAATGAACTGGTACCCCACGAAAGTAAGCATATTCGAGTGTATCAAGTATCAATTCCAATAGATATCTCCTTCCTCTATTCTGACATTTCTTAAATTTCTATTACATTGCTTGATAATTACCCCTGTGAATCCTTTTCCTCCATTAATGGCAAACGTTTTGGAAAAAGAAAGACTGTATCTTGTACATTTTTCTACCTCAGGGCACATATGGAGGTGAGAAGGGATGTTTGGAAATATTTGAAAAAATGAAGGTAAACCTCTGAAATAGATACAAATTAGGCATAATAACAAAGTTGACTAAAATGTAGACTCCCTGCAAACTTCATCTCTCAGTCTTTTCCATTTCATCCAGCTTTATTTTTTATTGACTCAATCCAAAACTCCTGAAGTCATCCTTGACTCCTTCTATACCCCATACCTAGTCCTTTAGCTGACAGAAAATCCTGTTGACTAACTGAAAAAATCGCTCTATCCCACCTACTCTTCTCTCATCTATTTACTGCCACTGTAAGCCAATTCAGTCTTTTATCACCAGCAATACTACAGCCACCTCCTAACCAGTCTCCCTTTATCCACCTTTCCTCATGTGTCTCAAAACGTGAATCAGTCGATGAGATTCTTCTGCTCAAAGTCCTTCAATAACTTCCCATCCCACTCAAAAACTTCAGATTCCTTGCATTGCCTCCAGGGCCCTGCATAACCTGTCCTCTGGCCGTCTTGGACTTGAACCCCACGCCACACTGTTCACCGGTCTTCCTGTTCCTCAAACAAACTAGTATGCTACTTCTTCAAGAATTTGCATTTATTATTCATTAATTCAGGGACACAGGAATCTTTTTTTTGTCAGATTTGAGTTCTTTTTATTTGACAATACAAAATACTGAAGACTTCAAAATAAAAAGTGCAAGCCAATCATGCAGCATAAATCGTTACATATCTTTGTTGTCTGTGTTTACTAACTGATACTTAATATAAAAATAATGATATTAAAAGGTCAAAACAGCAAGCAATAACCAAAACTCCTGCCAGCATTGAGAGGCTTTATCCTTTATATATACATTAACATGAAACTTGAACTTAATATTTTAACATGTTTAATCAAATTTCACCTTTGCTACCAAAGAGCTATTAAGTTCCCAGACCTCTCCAAATGTTCAGGTCTCAGGAAGGCATCAAATCCTAAAACCATCTGCTACTTCTTAAATATTTTTTTTACAGAAAGCATGTAAACTTCATCCTTATTGTTTAAATTACAATGATTAAGTACAAAAACAATTCATTTAACAGCCTGTGAATCAAAGTTATACATAAAAGCACCTACAAAATTTTAAAAACAAGATTCACAGTGCACTGCACTTTGGAACATGTATGGCTGGAACAGAAGAACATTTAAAATGAGAATTTAAAGACCTATCTCTCAAACACATTAAAAATAATGAAATCATGGGCTGGGGATTTAGCTCAGTGGTTCTGCCACCTGCCTCGCAAGTGTGAGGTCCTGAGTTTGATCCCCGGTACCAAAAAAATAAAAAAATAATAATAATGAAGCCGTAACTACTCTTCTTGAGATTCTTAAAACGCAGCACTCAACAGAAGTACATTATTGCGTATTCAGCATACTTCTTTAGCATACAGTTTCCTCAAACCATGGTAAAATATTTCAAAGAAAAAAATCTAGTCTTGTGCTAAGCACAGCCTGTCTCAGGGTAACCTAAACACCGAAAAGGAATAAGTAAAACAGATGTACGTAAAACAGGTACATCCACTTAAACATTTATTCTGCATAGTTGAGTCACATCATACACATAAACCTTAACTCATCTTTTAACATGTTTAATCTCAACCTGTCAAGAGAGTTAAAAGCCTAAAGTTATCATAACTGCATCCCAACCACAACTTTATTTTGTTCCACAGTGCATTAAATGAAGCAACACAACAGTAAAAACTATTGTAATTAAAAAGATAATTTGTTGGTTCTTCAAAACACTTAACCATATTAGAAACCACACTTCTGATAACTAATCTCTTTTGCTTTTTAGTATTGGGAGCTGAAAAATCTAACTCTACAGGCACCAGAAAGACTGACCAAAAGTACTCATTTAATAAGAAAAAAAAGGTCACATGTTTAAAAAAAAATCCTAAAAATTAAATGGTTTACAGACGACAGTAAACAAGTGAAAATGATTCATCTGCTAGGCAAACTAGTATTTCATTCCCTTAACAATTTAACAGAAATCTAAAATGGTGGGACCAACTATAAATATGTCTCAAGGGGACTCGAACAAAGCAGCTGTATTTCTGAAAAGAACAAAGAACTTTCAAATGCAATCATGTAATGCATTAAAAAGCACAGGTCACAGGCGGATTCACAAGAGAGTCATGTTGAAAGATATAGGATTATGGATAACACAATTCTAAACACACCATAATTATGAATCCTGCTTAGTACCAAGAGTGACACTGTCAATAATAAATAAAATTTCTCCTTTAAAATCGAGTCACTGAAAAGCTAAAGCAAAGTAGTAATACCAAGTGAATTCCTTATGATAGCCCTTCTTTTAAAAGTCCCACAGGGCTAAGTAGGCTACCTATATAGAATGAAGAATTCTGCAGTAACATTTATAAGCAGAGGTACATTTTGTGGATACCACTTGTAAAAGGATTTTTAAAACTCACACAACAGTTGCACACACATACATCAAACGCTCCACCCCCTCTCCCCCAAGGAGTATCTTCAATGAGGTCAGATGGAGCCAAAAAAGTAACACCTCCTTAAAGCTCTGGAGATTGCCCTTAATCATAGCTGAAATCCTTCTTAAAATGGTCATTGCCATCTTTACTTGGATATAAGAACCCTGAAGGAGCAAAATACATTCCTAGGACTGAATTAGGTAGGTTTCTTCCATGTTCTGATTCTCTCTAGTGAAGTGTTTTATTAGACACAGGAATCTTTACAGGTCAAGGAAAGAAAAGTTGAACACTGTATTTCACATTTTTTACCTATTAACTTCTCCAAAATAGGGTTCCATCTTACAAGCAAATAGTGTCCTAGTTTAACTGGAAAAGATATTCTTTGTTGTTGTTTTTTCTTTTAGGAGAATATATAGTAATGATGTGTCTTAGAGTCAGCAGTTTATTAAATTAGATGAAATCTAGTAATAATAGCATCCATTTAGAAACATCACTCAAGTTTCATGTAATGTAGACATTTTCCCCTTCAATAGTTCATGTTTCTCACTAATCTTACACTCTTCAGGGAAGAATTTAGAATTGTTTAATACTAACTCATCAAAGAATCTGACTGTAAAGCCCATGATCCATTAGGAATGTCAAGATTTTAAAATCTACTCCTGGCTCTATCACTTACACCAGGTAGGACCTTAGCAAGGCCTTGCCCTGGTCCTCTTTGGGTCTCAGTTTCCTCATGTGGAAGTAAGCAAGATGGATCAGGTCTCCTCTATATCAGTAATTCCTGAAAGCCAGTCCACGGACCAATGACTTACCTGGAATTGTTTTAACCTATGAGTCTGTGAGTTCCTCTTAGACATTTAGCTTTGCTATATCCAAGGCTGAGGCCAGCAACCTGCATGCTTGTAAAATTCCCAGTTATTATGCTGTGTGCTCAAGCTTGGGAACCAGTGCTCCCAGGCCCCATCGAGCACGGACACATTATTATTGGGGCCATGCTGGCAGCTAGAAAAACAGCATCCACCCTCCTCCTGGGATCAATCTTCCTAAGAATGACAACCAAGACGTTTTAACAGAGTGACTGTGGCCAAAATCACCTCTGTGATGGATTTCAGGTGGATTCTATTTCCTGGGAATCCTTTTTATTTTGTGCTCTAACTGAACCCATCTAGGAACCTTTCTTGTTTAACAGATAAGGAAAAAGAAGAAAAAGGGATGTGAGGTCTGTGTGGCAAAGAGAAGGAAAGAGAAGAGAGACTCAGAGAGGTCCTACATGGAATATTCTGCGTTCAGTGTCAGAGGAGTGCCAATTCCCTACCTGGAGGCTCTCTGCTCTTCTCATGATACCATTTCACTTATTGTTGGAGCTCCAAGGGCAAGGGCAGCCTTAGCATTACCTGGGAACTTATAAGACATACAAATTCTCAGATCAACTGGGTCAGAAACCCAGGTGGGCCCAGAAAACTGTATCTTAACTGACCCTACAGGTACACTCAAATCTGAGACCAAGAGTGAGCAGGGAATGAAATGAGGCTTCAATTCTTCCCATAAAGAAATGTAAATGTATTGGTGTCCCCCTCTTCTTCATCTTCCAGCCCTTCCTTTGTAGAGTTTGAACAGCAGAATGGCGATGACAGTGGTGAAGGGCTCTCCTTGAGTCAGCATGGATGGCTTCTAACATCTGGCTGCAGACTCACATCCATGCAGAAGAAGCACTCAGGAATGATAAGTGGCAGGTTGTTCCTTCCAGGAAGCAATCCAAGAGTTAGAAGTTGTTATGGGAATTTGTGTGTTGGAAACACGGTCCTCAGATTCATATGTTATTGTTACTTGGAGGTCAGGCTTTAAGGAGGTGGTTAGGATTGGAAAAGGTCATGAGGGCAGGGCCCCTATCATGGTATTAGTGGCTTTAAAAGAAGAGGGAGAGAGACCTGAGATCTGTCTCACCATGTAACACCATTCATCACATTATGGCATACCAAAAAGGTCCTCCATAGGTGCAAATGCCGTGCTCCTAGACTTCCCACCCACTGGAGCTATAGCAAATAAATTCCTTTTCTTTAGCAATTACCCCGTCTATCACATTCGGTTATAGCAAGAGAAAACAGACTAAGACAGAAGTAAACTTGACCTTTAAGAGTTACCTGGTCCATGAACAAGTCTATCTCAAGTACTCTAACAAAGCTATCACAAATACTAAAGCATATCAGAAGAAATTTGCCAGAGGAGGCTTTTTTAAGCAACAGCCTTCATCACAGATTTTCTATTTCACTTGTGCTCATCTCCTTATTGAACCTGTAAGCAAGTTTGAAATTAGTAATTATTCCAGAACCTGCCTTTCCCCCTTAGCACCTGCCAAAACACAGCACTGATGATTTAGACCTACAAGGTTCCCCCCAAAGGTCGTGTGTTCAGAGGTTGGGCTTTTGGAATAGTGAGACTATACTCATCAGTGGATTCATCCACTGAAGGGTTCAGAATTAAATGTGTTCTTAGGAAGAGAGTCTAGTCAGAAGAGGCACATCACTGAGGGTGTGACCTATAAGGGCAGATCTCCTTTCCTGGCTCCTCCCTTTGCTGTCTGCTTCCTGGCCACCATGATCTAAGTAGCATTCCTCCACCAGACCCTTCCACCAGCCCATGCCTGCCTTGGAGCCAGCTGACTATAGACTGAATCCTCTAAAAACCATGTGCCAAAATAAACCTCTCCTCCTTTATGTTGTGAGTGTCAGATACTGTGACCAGTGACGGGAAAGTGACGAAGAAAAATTCTCAACATGCATTTGGCAAATAAATAAGTACAAAAGACAAGCAGATGGATGGAAAGATGAAAGCAAGGGTGAAAAGACGGATGCTATGAACTTCACTGCACTTTGAACTCCTCAGAGCAGGCGCTGAAATTCCTCCGCCCAGCACCTGCCCAGCACATGGTCATTAATGTGCCCAGTACTTGTGAGTGAAGAGGCCCCTGCTCAACTGCACCTCAGCAACCAGTCCTCTCCCTGAGGGATGTCAAGGTCCCTCTGAGGGGACACCATCCTGTTCCAGTTTACAACCATCTCCAGAGAGCAGTGAACAGCAGGGTTGTTCTTTTCAGGGATCTGGAGCATTTCCATGAGAGAAAAACCCACTCTGACAGATATTAAGTAGTGGCTCCTGGATATATAATCAAGGTGCATTGAGGAGGGGACCCCAGGCTTGGGTTAGGAGAGTCACATGTGACTAAAGAAATGAGAACTGGCAGGCATCTTGCTCTAATGCCCTAATGAGGCTGAATTTCAGAATAAGCATCAGTGTCACAGATATTATAGTAATCCTCCCTCATCAATGCCCTCATGTGCCAAGACCCCCAGTGGGTGTCTGAAACCACGGATAGTACGTACTTAGGATAAAATTTAATTTATAAATTAGGCACAGGAAAGAGATAACCAATAATAATAATAATAATTAATAAGATGAAACAATTATAGCAATATCCTGTAATAAAGTTTATGTGGATGTAGTCTCTGTCTCTCTAAAAACACTGTATTGTGGCCTATATAAAGAGATGATAAGGTGAATGATGTAGGTACTGAGAAGGGCAGAGTGAGAGGACAGAAGATTTCACCATTCTAATCAGAATCATTGCAATTTAAAACTTACAGACCATTTATTTCTAAATTTTTCATTTAATGGTTTCAGACTGGTTGGTTGTGAGTTACTGAAACCAGGTAAGGGGGGACAAAGATGGATAAACACATGTCTTCAGATAATAGGAGTTAGTCTGCAGATCTAGAAATTGAGACTAAGGAATACAAAGATGAAGACAGGAAAGTCTGAGGCAACAACCAGTAAAGCAGCAATGAAGAAAATAGGCCAAGTTTCTCAGTGGCTAAGTATTCCCAGGGACTCACAGGAAAATGGACAAGCTGATCTTGGATGGCCTTTCTCTCCTGGGCCTTGGAACCAGGAGAAACCTTGGCCCAGGGCAACCAACGTGGCACTTCTGCACAGCACCAGTGTGGTTTTCCTATTGAATATGCCTATTTTGGGCAAACTCTGCGGAAGGGATCCCAGCCACTAGTGAAGACTCAGAGCTGCCAGGTCGCCCTATGTCCTAAATGTCAGGTCCTCTTTCTTTTCCCTAAACCTCCTTCCTTGCTCATCAACCCTCAACAATCTGTCTTTTGTATATCATGAAACTTAAAGGAAGCATGAAAAAATGGGAAATCACAGAGCAAGAGACCCTACAACCAATAAGCAGCTCCTGATTTTTGCTCCATGAGTTGTCTTGGTGGTTTTCTGATATTTCCGCTACCCACCAATCTCTTGGACAGAGAAGCCAATTGACTTTTCCAGTTTCCTAGAGTGGAAAACTACCAGCCCTAGCTGCAAGAGGGTAGGCCATGCACTCAACCCATCCCAGGCTCCTGGAAGGCAGTCTGAGGAGAAGCAGCTGCCACCAGTTCTCAGCTTCCCAAGGATTATGTTTTACACTATCCTGCCAAGACTGAGTACCTGAAAGGGCTTCTTGTTCCTTGATATTTACCATCCCACTACCAGATCCAGGCCACAGACTCCCATCAGTGAGTATGCTATATACAGCTTCCAGGAAAACACACGGGACACGTGAGGCCTGAGCATGGAGATCTTGCTGCTGTCCCTCTCTGGGCACATGCAGCTGACAGGGGTGGATTATCAGGGTCAACTAGAGGCCTCAATCCAGACTATGGTCTAAAGGAACAGATACAATCACAAAACTTTAGAGCCAAGAAAGGACCCGAAAAACTAACCTCTAAAAGGTCTCCAGGAGACAATGGAACCAGGACAAAAATTCAGGTTTCCTGATCCCTAGTTATTCCTTCTTTATCCCCAGATCTTGTTCCTCTAACTCCAGAGAGGACAAGGTAGTTCCCCCACACACACTCCGCACAGCCGGCTCCATTAGACTGATTTACTGTCAATATCTACCCAGTAGGTCCTACGAGGGACAAGGAAGTTCGTCTGGGCTCCTTTTTCCACTGTACTGTGCTATTGTTTAGATGCAGTAGCCCTATTTCACCAGCATTTTTCCCAAATTGAAATTCCACCTTTGAAATAGTAGTCCTTCAAAATCGCACAATGCCTGGAAGCCCAAAATACCTTCCAAAAACAACTATTGCAGAGCTCCAGCGAAAAAGTAGTTTTGTAACCTTAGAAAACTTACTTAAGCTTGCACTCTTAGTTTAATTATAATAATGGCAATTGTTTGCAGGAATGCTGTCAGAAATAATTTATATATTTAGAACTTAGAGCAGTAATGTTTCATAAAGGTTTGGTATTATTAATTCTTTTTACTTTGATTCATTCTAATAAAAGGCTGGCATTGGCTCCCAAAGTTACATAAGATAAAAAAAATAGGTGAAGAAATATGGATTAGAGGAGAATAAGAATAATAAGATAAACTAGAGCCAAGGTTAGTATTCAAAATATATTACACTTGGCCTATACCCTTGGCTGGTGGTGAGCTTTAAGTCTGTTTCTGAGTTTCCTGCCATTAATTCAAAAAATGAAACAACCAGTTAACATGAGTCACAGTGGCAACAAAGTTAAAATTTTATTTCTGGTTCTGTGGTGGACAGAGTAGCTTGCAGTAATTAGTGCCCTTCATGACAGAGACTGGAAAAGCTAGAGAGGTGAGAGAACTTCTACAGCCACTTTCAGTGATTTGCTGAATGCTGTTGTTTTTGTTTGAGACAATGTCTTGACATATAGTTCAGGCTGTAGCCCGGGCTGGCCTCAAACTCTCAGTGAGGCTCCTACTTCAGCCTCCTAAATGTTGGGATTACGGTCAGCAGAGCTTTTGAAGGAGATCTGGGACCCCTTGAACATGAAGAATTCTTCTCAGTAAGATACCTATGCCAAATGCCAAGGGACTGTGGCACAGGAATGTAAAAACCTGAGGAGAAGCTCTGAAAGTCAAAGCTGAATTTTTGGACTGATAAGACAAAGAAAGAGTTCAGGACTTGCCAGGAGAGAGAACACGTGGGAGTTTTTAAGAACTGTACACGGTAAGAATTCAAGCTTATACCCTACCAACTGTACACTGTGAAAATATTCTGCTCTGCTAAATATGGCCAGATCCAACTGCTTCAACTGTTGGCCAAACTGGTTGCTTGCGTCTTCTTACAAAAATCAGAGATCCAAATCCATTCTCCAAGAGAAGACCATATCAGCTTCACAGGAAAGTGGGCCAACCCAGTTTCCACCTAGAGGCTGAAGATTTTAGTAGCTATAAATAAAGAATGATGTGCTTATATGTACCCAAATATGTGAAAATACTTTACTCTTGGTATTTCAAGGGTGAGATTCAGATTCAGTCTTTCAGGTGCTGCAAACTATATTCAATATTATAAGATCTAGAAATGAAAAATGCATTCTATGAATAATCGATAATGTAAAATAGGAAGAAAAGGTCCAAAGGGGTAGGGGTAGTAGGAGGGGCAGGGGAAAGGAAAGAAGGGAAAGGAAAAATGATGAGAAATGGAAAAAATGGAAATAAAGTCTTTGTAAATAT
>NW_004624826.1:1149622-1166298 GCF_000247695.1 Heterocephalus glaber | reverse complement strand
AGTGTTCCATCTCATTTCCCTTTGGGGTTGCTGTAGGTGATCTGGAAGTCTGGTTTTGAGACTTATTTATATATTTTCTCATTTCGACTGGGGTGGGGGGCTGTTATCACCTGCATGGATTACCTCCTCTGACCTGGGAGAGGTGGGACAGGGGCAGGGAGCAGCGATACGGATGGTGACCCAAAAGCCCTTTCCCGTGGGCTGGGAGCAGCGGGAGGGATGGTGGCCGGGAAGCCCCTTCCTGTGGTCCAGGAGCAGTGGGATGGCGGCTCAGCAGCCCCTCCCTCTGGGCCGGGAGCGGTGGGAGGGATGGTGGCCCAAAAGCCCTATCCTGTGGGCTGGGAGCAGCGGGACTCAGTACTGTTGTCGGGTGGTCCGGTGTCCTCTGGGTCTTTGTAGTGTGGAACCAGGTGGCTGTACAGAGGAGTGGGGGTGGGGGTCCAGTGGATTGTGGCTGGGTCGCAGGCTCCACATGTCTTATTTATTTCACTTAAGAGTATGGCCTCAATGTGCATCCATTTAACTATAAATGTCTGTAGTTTCTCATTCTTTATGACTGAGTAGTACTTCATTTTATTAAAACATCACATCTTCTTTATCCAGTCACCAGTTGATGTGCAATTAGGCTGTTTCCAAGTTTTAGCTATTACAAATTGTGCCACTATAAACATGGGTGCAATACCCAGCAGGGGAACAGCTGGATCAAATAAGACCTCTAATCCTAATTTTTTGAGGTATCGCCATACTGATTTTCATAGGTTGCACCAGTCTGTATTCCCATCAACAATGGAAAAGTGTTCCTTTTTTTCCCCCGCAACCCTGCCAGCATTTGTTGGTTGATTTCTTTTCTTTTTTTTTTTTTTTTTTTTTTTGGTACCGGGGATCAAACTTGGGACCTTGTGCTTGTGAGGCAGGTGGCAGAACCACTGAGCTAAATCCCCAGCCCAGTTGATTTCTTGATAGCAGCCATTATTTTTGGAGTGAAATGGAATCTCAATGCTGTTTTCATCGGCATCTCTCAAACGGCCAGTGATGTTAAACATTTTTTCATATGTTTATTTGCTTCTAATTCTACTTCTTCATCTGAGAAATATCTGTTCATTTCAGATGCCCTTTTTGAACTGGGTTTTTCAATTTGGGAGGTCTGATTTTTTTAAGTTTAGACCATAGAACAATTAAATTGGAGATCAATAGCAAAAGAAACTGCAAGAACTTCACAAACATATGGAAATTGAACAGCACACTTCTGAACAACCAAGGGGTCACAGAGGAAATTAAAGAAGAAATCAGACAGTTTCTACAATTAAATGATAATGCCAATACAACATACAGGAATCTAGGGGATGCAATGAAAGCATTTCTACCGGGGAAATTCATAGCAGTAATTGCCCATATTAAGAAAACAGAGTGACCTCAAATAAACAACCTAATGCTGAATCTCAAGTTCCTAGAAAAAGAAGGGCAAGACAAACCCAAAGCTCATACAAGGGAGGACATTATAAAGATCAGAGCAGAAATCAATACAATGGAGACTAAGAGAATGACACAAAAAATCAACGAATCAGAGTTGGTTCTTCAAAAGAATAAATAAAATCGACAAACCCTTGGCCAACCTTATCAAAAAAGGAAAGAAAAGGCTCAAATCCACGCAATTAGGAATGAAAAGGGTGAAATCACAACAGATCCAGCAGAAATCCAGAGGATCATCAATACCTATTTCGAGAACCTGTACTTCAATAAAATGGAAAACACAGAAGAAATGGACAGATTCCTAGGTACCAAAGTTGAATGAAGAAGATATAAATATTCTAAATACCCCAATATCAGTTAGTGAAATTGAAAACATAATCCAAAACTTTCCACAAAGTTCTTTTATGAGTAATCCTTAAAATTGTCAAGATCATAAAAAACAAGAGTGTGATAAACTATCATAGCTAAGGGAGATTACAGATGTGATATGTGATATCCTGGATGGCATCCTGGATTACAAAAAGGACATTAGGAAAAACCGAAGAAATCAGAGTAAGTTATGGAGGTTCGTTAACAATAATGTATAAATATTGATTCGTTCATGTTGATAAATGTACTCTACTAATGTGGTAACAATAAAGGAAACAATTTGAGGTATATAGAAATGGTAATACTATCTTCATGATTCTGTGAATATAAAACCATTCTAAAATAAAAAGATTTAAAAATATCCCCCAAGTAACACTAATAATCAAGCAAACACTGTATTCTCTCTCTATTAGAAATAGAATGTATGATAAAATGAAGGGGGAAATCCCATTAAGCTGAAGTGATTAGGAAGGCCTCATGGAGAAATCAGTGTATGAATTTCTGAAGGATGATTATGATTCTTTTTGTGTGTTGTACTGGGGATTGAACCTAGGCTTTTCACACTGAGCTATATCACCAGCCCATTTGTAAGTTTTGTAAATTTTGAGACAGGCTCTCACTAAGTTGCCGACTTGCCCAGGATGGGCTCAAGCTTGCAGTTCTCCTGCCTCTATCTCGCAGTGTGCAGGAATAACAGACCTGTGCCACCGTGCACTGCTAAGATGAATAGGATTTGAATGGCCAGCAATGGAGATGGAGTAAGTAAAAGGATGACAGGCTTAGATTTAAGATATGATTTTAGGCAACAGAGGGTTTCTATCATAACTTCTAAAGAGCAGAATGCGGAACTACCCAAAGAGGTAACAATAAACAAACAAAATAGAGCCAGATATTCAGATGGTTTTGTCCAAGGAGGCTAGAGCTAAAGAAGCCAGACACGAAAGAGGAATGTCAGTTCATGGTGTGAGTAGTCAGGGAGTGGTCTATAGATCCACAATGGTGATGAACATGGTTTCATTTCCTTGATTTGAATGTGATACCTGTATCAGTGTGCTACTCACTTCCAGCTTTCCAGAAAAAAAATACATAGGCAAATTTGAGACCCTGATCTTGGCCACAGCCTAGCACTAGTCCATGACCATGATTCATAATATCTTTCCACAAAGAGCTGAACTCCTGTGAGCAGCTGTTCAGTAAGTGCTGAGGCCCAAGACTCCCTTGGCTAACCACTGCCTCCTCCCAGTCTTTTGCAGAAGTCTTTTTCTTCCCTTCCCCAAAACACATGCTAAATTATTTCTGTACATTTTCCTTAATAGTGTTACAAAACAATCCATTTAGTTGTTAGATTTGAAATGGCTCTTTCTTGTATTGCCAAAATAATATTTTATATCTTATACAAAGTATGTGTTCAAAACTGGTTTTATTTATTTATTTGTTTGTTTGAGGCAGGGTCTTGATATGTAGTTCAGGCAGGCCTTAAACTCTATGTAGCCCAGGCTGGCCTTGAAATCACAGCTGTCCTCCTGCCTCAGCCTCCCGAGTGCTGGGATTACAGCTGAGTGCCAATATCAAAACTGGTCTTTAACTGAACTAAACCTAACTTAACTAAATACTCAAAAAATATTAATCTCCTTTTTGAAACTGTTGCTGGGTTTCAGACTGTGAATCTCCAAAAATAGTGATGATTTTTCTGCTTTGCCTGAAATTACGGTGACCAGCAGCTAACAAACACAGAGGGATCCTAACACACCTAGAAGCACTATAGCTTTACCATGTGTGTCTAACATATGGCAGGGATGATCTCAGGTAATACAGTGGCTCAATGAGGACTGTCTTCAGCAATGAGATAATTGAGAAGGAAGAATTTTAAATTGATCAGATTACACAATTGATAGATAACAAAACTTTTCTGTGAACCTAGGGTTTATATTATTCCAAAACCCATGTATTTTTCTGACTACTTTTTCTTTTGGTACCACGGCTCAAACTCAGGACCTTGTGCTTGTGTGGCAGGCGGTGGAACCACTGAGCTAAATCCCTGGCTGAACCCATGTGTTTTTGTTGTTGTTCTTCCTTTTTGGTCTTTCTTGTCTGACATCACACTGTATGATCCTTTGATGTAGCCTCTGCCTACCTGCCCAGAGCTACACTCCTGTTCATCTTCACCACAGTTAGCTCCATATCTTTCTGTAACTTTTCTTTGCCTGAAGGCCTCTGTGTCAAGAATTCTTCCTTTTATCTAGTTCAAAATTTCCGTTCAATGGTCACTTCTTCAATGAAACAGTCTGATCCACTGGACTGTTACATGCACTAAAAGCATCATAATTTTTCTATTTAGAAATTATCATAGTTTCTAATTATATATGCATTGCTGTGATTAGTATCCCTCTATAAGCTCCATGTTTATTTTACTTGTTATTTTGTTTTCAACACCTCCAAGAGTTCTTGATAAATATTTGTTGGGATGAATTGATGATTGCCTTGAGCAAAGCCCCAAAACTTATTTTCAGCTGATGTAATTCTTTTTTCTCCCTTTGAATAAATCTTTCCAAGGGTTTAATATTTATCAATGTGATATATACATACATGGAACTTAAAAGCATACATGGAAGCATCTCAAAAAGCTGGAAAGATCCTTTTCTGCTTAATTCTTTGATTAATAGAACAAATTTCCTTGAAAATATATTAAAACGTTTAAAAAGAAACTCAAAATGCAAATTACTCTGGTCAAGTTATTGGCTTTCATTTACTTATTCATTGACTATTCCATAAATGTCTATTGGGTGCAATTACAGGTGATAAACACATTAATAAAAGCAGAGACAGTCATCAATCATTTTGTCAATCTGATAGGAGAATGCTATAAATTGTGGCACATTCCTCCTGTGAAATACTATGCAATAGTGTAAAACAATAAATTAGAACTACACAAAGTTATGTGGTTTGACATCCATGGCATGTTTATAGGTGAACAAGCAGTTTGAAGCATTTATATAAAGCACACTATATTTTTATGGATACACATAGATACATACACACATTTATAGTATAAAAAATATCTAAAAGGTTAAACACCATGCTGCAAACAATGATTCCATCAGAGATGGAGTTGGGAGATGGATCACAGTATTTGGTGGGGGAATCAAAAGGAAACTTTAGCCTTATTTGTAATATTTTGATTTTTAACAAGGAAAATGTATTATTTGTTAATGTTATTTACATTAGTTTTTCTGACAATCAGAAAACATTATTTCTGGAAGAACGTTATCAGAATCTAAAGAATGCTTTGCAATCAGCCATGTATGTTGCACAGGTGGAGGTTGGGGGAATATGTCCTACACCCCAAGAGTCACTGGTAACATTGATAGTATTTATTGGGATTTCTTGCATGTGAATAGAATACCAGCAGAAAACAGGTGAGAATTATTGCTTATGTTTTAGAATGCTTTGCACTTTATTAGGTACTTACAAATGCTTTATATCACTGAGCCTCAGGATAATCCTTTGCAGAGGAATTACTGTCTGCCTTTTGGAAAGTAACATCACTCCACCTACAACCTAGTCCTAGTCTGTTTTACCTGGTCTGGCTGCTGTTTCCCATTCATGACACTGAAAATAGTTTCTTTACTTGTCTGTTTCTCAAGACAGATGATGAGTGATTTAAGGTCAGGAATTTTATTTGTCTCTAATCAAAATTAGATTTATTCTTTCTTGTTTGCTTGCTTTCCTGCTTTATTTCTTTTGCGTTAGTGGGGGATTGAATCCAGCATCTTTGCATTGAATTACACTCCCAGCCACTTTATTTTATTTTATTATTTTATTTTATTTTATTTTATCTTATTTATTTTCACAAGGTCTCACTAGCTACCAAGTTGCCCAGGCTGGGCCCAATCTTGCAATCCTTCTGCCTCAGCTTCCCAGAGTGCTGGAATTACAAGCATGTGATACCACACATGGCTAAAATGGGATTACTTTTGACTTGCTTAGGTCACAAAGCCAGAAAGACATGGTTAGCATTGATTCATTTCCTCTGACTCCAAGACCTGTATTTCTATACCTTTGCCCAACACTTTCCAGGGAATATAAGTAGACATGTGACTCAGAGAGATTATTCCTTAGTAGTACAGAATCCCGTTTACTCTTCACAGTCAAAACCCTCTTTGCCCACCAGGCTGAACACTTCAAATTGACTCCAGCAGAAGTCATGGCTTAGAACCTCTTATAAACTTGTCAAGACCTAATGGAAAATGGCTGATTCTCCATCCCAAGACTACCCAGAGAGGGATGTGGTCAAGCCATGAGTCAAAGATGTCAGGAAACCAGTAAGTAAAATTTTTTAAAAAGTGTGGTGGTCACACCTAGAAATTAACAGCTTTCCAGTAGTAGGGGGAAAAAAAGTCTGGAGGTCCAACTTTTCACAAATTATCTCTGAACTTGGAAGAACTTCCAAAAGCCTCTCTGAAACAGTCAGAGCCACATCACAGTGAAAGATCAAGTCACTAGCATATCTGCCTGACACTTCACTGTTCCATGGAGGATTTCTACAGGAGAGCTTGCTCCAGGTTAGTTCTGGGTCTCCTGCAGCACTAAGTTATATTCCCCTGGGACCTCACTCTTTTTTTTCCAATTGCCTTAGTAAGTCAGAGTATTTTTCTAGTAGCAAGCTTGATGTGAGTGTTCGAGTAGGTTAGTAGGTAAGGCTGGAGAAAAGCATCTGGGGACATAAATGCTGAAATGACCTTTGAGCTGCCCAGTGAGAAAGGGTTAACAGGAAAATAAGGTCACCATCACAGCTGGGTCACATCCTCTGTCATCTTACAGCAAGCTTTACTCTCTGTACTGGTGGAAGCAGCAGATGATCCATGATCCAAAGCACAAGCCTACTACAATGTCTATTGTGTACTATAAAAGTGAAATGGATACATTTATATAGCTTTATATGATGAGCTATACCTTCATAAATATAATAGCTAATATTTATTTGGAAAAATAAATCATTTCCACCCCGTGATAATATGGCAAGTCAACAAAGTAGGCAGCCATTGAAATCTTTTACCATAACAAAATGAAAAGTTTGAAAAGCTCTGTTCTCACGTCCCTGAACATAATTCATAAATTGTATTGCTCTTTTGTCCTTAAGTCTGAACATTAGCAAAAACATTAGCAAGACTACAGATAGGTCTAACTTTAAGAAACGTCTGAACTTACCAAACTCATGTCATGAAATGTTTATCCACATTACAGAATAGTTCTTTGCAAAAGGATTCAACGCTGGATGACTTTGAATAACAAATTCCACACAGTACATTTAAAATAACATTCAGTATACAAAAGTGTTCCAACTGCTTACCAATCTCATAAATCATTGAGTTAGTAGCCACATCACAAAAAAATTCTTCACTTTACAAAAAAGACACAGTAATGAGGGCCTTTAAATAGCAAATCCTTTCCATACATTCAAAATATCATTCAATATACAAAAATTGAGTTTGTACAAAACATTTCTGGTATACAGCTGTGTACAAAGCAGGGCATATCTGATTTGGCAAATGGTCATTCTTTCCAGACAGTTTGTGTTCCCAGATCCAAAAGCTAGGGATAATCTGAGGTGACTGTAACTTCACTGAAAGATAAAAATTCAGAGTTTCCTCGGGGATCTGAACACTGAGCCTGAGACGAGAACCAGAAAAGAAGTGCTGGCCCTCCTGGAAAATCAGCTATGCCTGCACCCCTCGCTCTTCCACCTAAATACAGCTAGGCCTTCAGGAAGGCCTTTCCTGCAGGCAAGGGTGAGCCATGGAAAGGCTGGAGTGTGAGGGGAAATGAGATAGAAGGACTTGGGTCAGTTCCATGTGTGTGTGTGTGGGGGGGTACGTAACATGTATTTGTGTGCAAAATTAGGGTTTTGTAAGAGAAAACACCCCACATGCTTTTAGGGCCATATATATTTAATTCAGGATCTATTTTGGGTATTTGAAACTTGTTTTTCTTCTCTGCTGAGTTATTTTCATTTCAGATTCAACAAATATGAGGCGCAGTCTTTGGAGTATTTCATATTCATCAAACAAATATGCAGAAGTGACCTTAGTTTGGCAAGAGGTGGACCCCAAACATACATACACACACAAGCAACAAAGCCATCCCAAACAATCTGATGTTTTATCGTGATGCCTGAGGATTTATTGAATCCTCCTCATGCCCAGCTATTCCTCTGGGAGTCCCAGCCTTGTGCTTCTCTCAATGCCACACTTTACTGCTGAGCCAAGGGCCCAGAGTTGCCCAACGCTAAGTGTTTGAGGGAAAGGATGTGCCTCCAGCCAACCTGGGGTAACTCACACTGCTTAGAGTGGGATGGAACAGTAAGCTCTACTCTGCCTTTGCTGGAAGGGCACTTTGTTTCCCCTTACCTCCATCTTTTCATCTGTAAAATGGAGACATCTTGAGTTTGTTAAAAGAGGTGAGGAAGGGAAAGAGCCATAGTCTCCTCATCCTCTAATTCCTCTTTTAAGAACAAAGATGCTGAGTAATGTTCCTGTCACAGGACACCCTCCACCCTTTCAGGGTAGAGCAAAGTCACCACCAAACATCGACTGTGTGACATCTTTCACCTGTTTTCTTTTGAATATTACAGTCAGGCAAAATGTCAAATCTAAAGTTTTCATGTGACTACCTGGAGGAAGAAGGGGTACAAATACAAAGTGAAAGCAGAGCATTTTCCAAACACAAAAGAAGCTTCCCAGTCCAGTATCCATTGGCCTGCCAAGAACTTGGGCAAACCTCACCAAGCTCCAGCAACTCCTCTCTTCATTCCGATTTTTTACTCCCAACTCTGACATCCAAGCAGCTGAAACTGATCTTGCACATGAGTATTTCTCCTTAACAGCCTCTGTCATTTTCTTTACCCATTGCACCTTTATCCCATGCTCCTCAGCCCTCTGAAGCATGTGCTGGTCAGCCCAGGGCTATCTGTCCACAGTATGGGGTACAAAACAGTTAGCATGATCATAAGATTTGGGAAGCAACCAAAGAAACATGCTGGTCCACAAAATTGTAGGACCACAACCGTGAAAGCTTGAAGGGACCTAACACCTCTCCAGTTAGAGCTGAAGAAAGTCAGGCAACTCTAAAATCAGATGACCTCTACAAAAGCAACAAGTGGTCAGAGTCAGGGAAGCCTCTGATCATCTAGTCTAGCACACATTCTTTTATTACTCTTCATTTCCTGGTGCAATTACCCGTTTTTCCTTCCAAAATTCCAAGCCACACATACCATCTTCAGGTCCTGTCTGTCTCAGATAACTACTTTCTTTAAGAGTGAAGTTACTTGGAAAATTGCTACAGTGGTTTCAAAGTGTGTGCACACACTTTTGACACTCTCTCATAAAGAGGTAGTGTCTAATTTCCTTCCCCTTGAATATAGGTTTAGCTGACTCACCTCGAACAAAATGAATTGAACGAAAGTGGTAAAACTTCAGAGCCTATGCTCACGAAGACATTACACTTCCCCTCTGCTCTTTCTCCCAGAATTGTTGCCCTGGAAACCCAACCACCATACCATGACAGTCCTCGGACCGTGTGGAGAAATCATATGTAGGTATTCTGGCTGATAGTCTGACTTGAGTTCCCAGCAGAGAGCAGAACCTACTTTCACACTCATGAATGGAGAAGCCTTCAAGGCAGCTCCAGCCCCAGCTACTGTCTACCTGCAACTGCATGGCAGACCTTGAGCAAGAGCCGCCCTGCTGATCCCAGTCACCTTGGAAGCATGAGAGATTAATAATAATAATAATAATGTGATCATTGATTGTTTTAGTCACTAACTTTTGAGGTGACTATTACATAACAAGAAATAAGTGGAATAACTTCTTCAAGTAAGGCCTAGCCTCTTACAAACTGAGAAATTTGTTTTGGAACAAAGCAATTTTTAATTGATCACCAATCTGTCTGTTTCCTTGGAGCCAAGAATGAAGACTTGGGCCACATGGTAAAAGAGTCAAGTGGGAAATAATGGCAACCAAGAGTTACGTCTCTCTCCTTAATTCAGGAAGTGAGTTTGAAGGCAGTATCTAAGATGCCTTTTCCTTGAGAGCTTGGTGGTAAATCTGGAAGCAGCATCATACCCAGTTTTCACTACTTCCTTTGGCCCCTGGACTTCCACATTCTAATCAAGTCTCTCCTTTAGCACCTGTACTCTGTGCAGTCCTTGCCAAAATAATACTGTAATGTCATTGATCAAAATAAGTTCAGCCTCTAAATGTTTTCATTTGATGTTCCTCACAGCACTGGCTGGACATTTTTTTCAGTGCAGGATATATAAAATTATTTAGGATGATTAAGTATTTGGGGCATCTATCTACATTCAGGAAGTTTCTCCTGAGTCACCAGTGCCTAGCACTTATTCTTGAAGGCTAAGGGTTCCCCTCTCTTCATCCTGCCAAGCCCACTCTTCTCTACTTCTTAGCACATATTCCAATGCAGCACTTGTCAGTGGTAAGACCTTTATGCACGCCCACTTCCCTGGCTAAGATATGAGCTCCTAAAGAGAGGGACTTCATCAGGGTCTTTAGATTCTAAGGGCAGAGAACAGAGCCTAATGATAATTAGTAGTGTGTTGAGCAGATGAAAAGTTGGCCTTGGTTCTGTAGGGTCTGGAAATTGCTGTTGCCCTGTTAACTCACTGTTACGTATTGAAAGATGGGAGTGCACAGACCTGCTCCCTTAGGCTCTTAATTTCTCCATAGCACATCTCCCAGGTCACAATAATCTGTCTCCTCTTGTTGGACTCATTGAATCTGTGCTTCCTAACTTAGTAGATAATCCTATAGTGATTTATATGCCACCCTTATTTTCCTTGTCTGTGTGTGTGAAACTCCCTGTCCATAAGACTGCAAGCGCCTGAAGGGCAAGAATATTTTTGTTATGCAAAAAACATTTAGTCTATCCCCAAGAGTTGTCAGAGTCCTAACAATTTCAGCATTGCTTAAAAGTTCAAGTCCAAACTCTTCTCTGAGATTTAACGCAAACTCTTAGCTGTGAGCCCCTTTACACATGAAAAGAAAATTAAACACTTTCAAAATACAATGGTGCAAGATAAACATTCCCATTCCAAAGGGTACAAATAGGGGGATAGAAAGGAAGGGACCAAAGGAAGTCCAAAAGCCAGGGGGAAAAACATTTAAGTCCCGTAGTTTTATGCCCAGCATCATCAGCGATCTCTTCTGGGGCAAACACTACCACTCCGAAATGGAAAAGTGCCGCAAGGTAAGAAACTTGTTACCAACCCCATGCAGCACTGCTGTGTGCGGAGCCCTCCTCTCCCCAGCTTTAAACCCAGCCCAGACTTAGTTTTCAAAGGGCAAGGAGTAACCCCCATTGGGATCCTCTGCCGCCTGTCCAGTGCTGCCAGGCTGCAATGGCACAAGTTAAACATTACCATTCCAGAGGTACAAACAGCAGGATAGAAAGGAACAGGGCCAAAGCAAGTCCAAAATCCAGCAGGGCAAACATTACATCCCATAATTCTATGTCTAGCAACCAAGGCAATCTGTGGCAAGATATGAACTCCAAAGGGCTTGGGTGGCTCTGCTCCTATTGCACTGCCAGTAGTTGTAGCTCTCACAGCCTCTCCTTTGGACTGGCTTTGCTCATTCCTTGCAGTTTTTCTCAGATGATCCACAGTCCTGGCTTCTCCAAACTTCTGGAGTCTGCACTTCACCTTTGGCTTCACACTCACAGCTTTACACACTGCTCTCCCCAGGGCACACTGCCCGGCCTCCCAGGCTTCTTCTGAAATCTGGGTGGAAGCCTTCCTGACCTCAACACTCTTGCATTTTCCATGCATCTAAAACCAGCACCACATGGATGATGCCAGGGTCGGGGAAGAATATTTTTTATCTTTGAGATCTCCTGGGAGTAATGATGAACATTTATGGAGCATTTATTATGCAACAGGCAGTGTGCTAAGCTTTGCGTGAATTCTCATTTGGGTCAGAGCCTCACCAGGATCTAGAACAAGTGAGGGGGGCAGAAGTGAAGACTGTACTACTGCCAACAAACCTGGCTCTGAGCCTGAGTTCTAGTCCCAGGTCTGCCACAAATGCCCTTACAGCCTGAGTAGCCAGTGCCTTCCTTGACCCTGATCTGGCTCAGCTTCCCCTTCATTCAAAGGTGAGGCTATGATGAATAAGAATGGAGGAGTCCCCAGGCCTCAGGCCCTGGTTCTCTGAAATCTGTCAGCCACTGTGGCAAACACCCCCCAGGGCTCACCACAACACAGACCTGAACACTAGTCCAGCCTGGGCACATGGTATATTACAGTAATGAGAGCTTTGGCTGCTTTCACCATCACAGAGCATCACAAGGGGCAGCCTGGGTTCGTCATGGTTCCTCATCCAAACCACAGAGGAAAACACAGCCAGACCCAGTCCAGAGCAAAGATGGCTAGAGAAGCCTGCCCAGTCTCTTTGAGGAGCCCAGTGGCTCACATCTGGAAGGCAGTCAGCAGGACAGCCTTTGAGGTCAATCTGGGACAGAGAGGCCTGGCTGCAGTCAGATTGGAGCTCTGGGTGCCAGAGCCACTGGGGAGGAGCTGGGGCCAAGCCTGAGGCTGCAGGAACCACAGTCTCACCCCTGTGATAACCTGAGGAGTCCAGCCAAAGATCTCCCCCTGTGTTCTGTAGGCATCTTCAAAGCAGAACAGGCATGAATCAAAAGAAAAGCAACGGGTGGCCTGGGCAAAAGGATTGGAGCCACAGATTTTCTCCCACAGTGTTGGCCCCAAAACCAAAGAGCAGATCTACAGGGAAGTCTGGCAGACCCTGCAAAACCCCAAAGCAAGGACTATGCTGTCCAGTCAGCTAGAGAGGGTCCTTAGTAAGTTAATTCTGTAAAATGGCCCAAGACCATTCAGAGGCCTCATCAGATAGCCCTATGGACTGAACGCTTATTTACTTCCCAAAATTCCTGTGTTGAAATCCTAACCTCTAGTGTGATGGTAATAGGAGGTAAAGTTGTGGACAAGAGATTAGGTCATGGGAGAGAAGTCCTCTTTTATTGCCTTCCTAAAAGAGAGCACTCCTTCAGTCCTGTTACAAAAAGACTCCAGAGAGATTCCCTCACCTGTCCCACCATGTGGACACAAAAAGAAGATTCCATCTATAGATGAGGAAGAAAACCATTACCAGACACCCCAAGGTACTAGCACCTTGATCTTGAACGTTCTAGCCTCCAGAATTGTGAAGAATAAATTTCTATGGTTTATAATCAACACAGATTATAGTATTTTGTTACGGCAGCTCAAAGAACTAAGATAGCTATTTAATGATGATATGTGTCAAGTCAAGGCGAAGGGCATATACATTAACCAGTCCTCCACACAGACAATGAATAAGGCTCATGTGGACTCTCTCATCCTGTGAACATGGCTCCTCTCTCTACAACTCTCAAGTTGCTGGAGCTCACAGTTGCAAGGCATTCCCTGGTGATTAGGAGACACAATGGGTATTTATCTTAGGACATGCAGAGAGTAGGGACAGGGAGATCGTTTTTCTACACCGTGACTGCCCCAGGTCCTGAACCACATAATGTGTGGCACCTCCACTAAAATATAAAGTTGATAGATTTGCCAATAATATTTGTTTGGTAGCAAGACACACGGGCAACTCTTTCCTAAACTTATGTTCTTTGCAGGATAAGTCTTCTCTGTAGTCACATGAGTCAGTTTTTCAAGGGATCTTGAAGATCTAAAGTCAAATGAAGAACTGAGCTTCTTTGGCCAGAATCTTGCTCAACATTAACTACAGGAAAGTGTACAGAACAATGCGATTCATGGTGTATGGTGTCACCAATACCATGGGGATTCCTGCATGCTCACAGAGTATAGAACTAGGCTTGGGAAAGACAGAGAGAATCAGGGAAAAAGTTGGAGTTAGGTGGAAGGAGAGAAGCTATTGGAAAAATCCACTGAGTAGGAAAACTGACAGATCCCCCAAGTTGGACCCCTGCTACCCACATCCACAGGTGCACAGAGATAACAAAAAACCAGCAGCTGCCCTGCTGCTTCACCACTGCCCTGTTTATCAGCCAGCCCCAGGCATATCACCCACCAGACTCTAAAATTTTCCACCCTCTTAAACAGTGCCCCTTCCCTACCTAAAATGCCCACATCAACCATGAGCACCCTCCTCTCAGTGCCAACAGCCTTCTTGCCCTTGGCCTATCTGCACCCAGATGGCAATAAACTCATCACATGTTGCTTAGACTTTCCCCGCCTTGGTGGTCTCATTTGTGCCTTGGTCTGACCTTACAAAAACCAAAACCTGCAATACCTGTATAAGAGATTACATGGCTTCAGCACCTCCTTGGTGAAATACTTTGGTGGAGTTCCTAGCAGAATGCATGGCCTTAACTTGAATTTATACTTGAATTTAGAGATATTATTTCTCTTCATCATCAATGAATCCCTAACACCTAACATAATACAGTGCTTGTCACAGATCAGGTGATCTGGAAATATTTTTTGATTTAATGTACAGTAGGTGCTTAGTAAAGTTTTGTTCCCCTTTTTACATTCTTAATCTCTTCTGCCTCAGGAATTTCTGCTGATTGTAGGTTTGCAAGCTGTTTTGCCACACTCGACTGGTATTCAATTGGCAATTCAGCACTGGACCACATTTGCTTCTTATTTTTCCTCTAGCTTCCCTTCCTTCTTCACACTTGCCCTTCTTCCAATGAGAACAGCAGCCCAGTAGCTGGCTTTCTATAATCTTCCCTTCTCTAAACTCCTTGTTGGTGTTGATTACATTCTTTTGAAATGGAACTTAATTTTTTCCATATGATTTAGTCTTGTCTCTATTTTTATCTCATTTAATGGTGCCAACTATTTTCATCTCATTATAAATTCACTGAAGATAAGGGACATCCTTTGTAGACATTATGGCACACAGCATGACGCTTTAGGTATCTCTCAACAAACAGACTCTCCCAACATATGACCTCCCTAAGTTTAGCTTATGCCTCATCACTCAATCTAGTATTTTACTCTTAAACATTTCCCCAACTTTCCAAAGGGGAAAATGATTTTAAGTATTCACTAACCAGTACATCTTGAGAACTTATTACATGTCAATGTGTTAGGTGATCAAGAGGATAAAAAGAAAAAAAAGTGTGCATACACAGAAAGAGAGAGGGGGGAATCAGAAAGGCCACATTTTAAGTCTCTTCACTAAAAAGGAATTAGCTAACTGAGTAGTTTAGTGGAAATAACAGCTGACGTTTTGTTTGTTTGGTAGCAAGACATGAGGGCAACTCTTTCCTAAACTTATGTTAACAACTAAAGGTGTAATGTTGGGTAAGCGAAATATTATCCCTGAGATTCTGTTTCTTCGTCTGTAAAACAAAAGGGAAGACTGCCAAGGACATCACTCTTTCCAATTTTGTTCCTTCTGGACAATAAACATTAGCAAATCTTATGTGATATGGAGATGAATAAAAATGCTATAGCCATTGGGAGAAGAATGAGATCCATAAAGTTGAGATAATTTAAACTGTATGAGAAGTGATTACTTTTAAACCCCCAACAAAAGACTACATAGTCAGAGACTTCAGGAGTGACATTCAGTGAAGATTTTATACTCAGAGTCACACACATGAATCTAGTTCGGTAGATAGTAATCACACAAAATGAAACCAAATGATACAGAACACTACAATGTGTTCTTGGTCTTTCTGAACTCACTGCTTCCATTAGGTATAAGATGCCTGCATAATAAGGATGAGGTGGAAGAGAAAGTAACAGGACCCAAAGAGTGTCTCTTTCCCCCAATTGATAGGGGAATTTTAAACATTTTCCAAGAATAAAATACTCCAAAAAGGAGGCAGAGTGGCAATAATTGCAAAAAGCAAAAACGAGGTATGTGATTCAGTACTTTATGAAGAATAATACTGCGTGATGAGGATGCTAAGAAAAAAATAAAGAAAAAAGGAGAAAGAAAAACCCTCTTACTGGAAAAGCAACACTAACAAACTTCGGGGGGAAAGGCAGTTGGACTTTGTGAGAAGGAAGCCGGGCCTCTAGAACCTAAAGGTTCATGGAGCTTAATAGGGCTCTAGTGGGAAGAGGGAAGTAGTGATGAGAGACTCTAGCAGGAGCATGAGAGAATTCACTGAAAGATCTTCTTGGAAAGAGAAAACTGCATGAGGACTTGATCTTTTTTTTATTTTTTATTTTCTAAAATTAATTTTATTGGTACATTTTAGGTGTACCATATAATGACATTCAACATTGGAAATTTGCACCTTTACGTAATCTCTCTTGGTTCTTATTTTTTCCCCATTCCCCTGCCCTCCGTTCAACCTGCTCATCACTCCCTATTTATAAAGACTTTGTTTCCTTTTTTTCATTTTCTCATATTAATTCCATTCCCTTCTGTCCTTTCCCCTACCCCTCCCACTTCCCCTTTGTACCTTTTCTTCCTATTTCACATTATCTATTATACATTTTAGTCCTTATTTACACTTTCAGTTTCTCACATTACAGAAACTATTTGGTATTTACACATGTGTGTCCTATTTATTTCACTTAAGTGTATCACCTCAAAGGGCATCCATTTAGCTATGAATGTCTCTAATTTCTCATTTTTTATGGCTGAGTAGTACTCCATTTTATAAATTTTTTTAAAAACACATCTTTTTTATCCAGTTTCCAGATGATGGGCAATTGGACTGCTTCCAAGTTTTAGATATTACAAACTGTGCTGCTATGAAAATGGGTGCACATGTGATTCTTTTAATTCTTTGCAGAAGATACCCAGCAGGGGAATAGCTGGGTCAAATGGGAC
>NW_004624826.1:1116735-1145688 GCF_000247695.1 Heterocephalus glaber | reverse complement strand
TTGCATTGAGAAGTCTGCTGTGATTCTGATGGGCTTTCTTTTGTATGTGATTTGTTTCTTTTCTCTCACTGCTTGTAGAAGTTTGTTCTTCTGTTGGGTTTCTGGAATCTTAACTATTATATGCCTATGTGTAGATTTTTTTGATCAAGGCTAGTTTGAGTCCTTTATAACTCACTTATCTGTATGTGAAGTTCTTTTCCCCTGCTTGGGAAGTTTTCTGCCATCGCTTCTGTGAACAGTTTTTTTTATGTCGTCTGAACTCTCTCCTGTTTCTTCATTGACTCTGATCAGTCTTATGTTATTATTCTTTGCATCGTCTAGCAGCTGCTGGGTTGATTTCTCATGGTCCCTTACTATTTTAAAGAAATTTTTCTTTTCCTGGTCAGGTTTGATTTTTAAATATGTGTTACACTGTCCTGAATTAAAGGGATCCAGATCATCAATAGAGATCCAAAGTTAATACTAATGATTCACAGAAAATAAAAGGGAACATCCCAAAAATTAAAAGCTAAAACTAAAACTAAAAATGGAGTGTGCTTTTATGTGAGTGTTTGAGCTCCACATTCCTGAAGTATTCAAATAGAGCCTGAATAAATTTCTTATCTGGGGAGCTTTAGGAAGGAGGCTTCTCTCTACAGGATATTAGACTAGATAACCTCTAAAATCCCTCTCAATGTTAGTAATCTATGTGTTTACTTATTAGAGTGCAAATTTGGGTAACCTGACTCCAGCTTGACACTGGACAGGGAAGTGCTTGTGAGTTGAAAGACTACCTTACCTATACTGATAGAGATATAAAGACTTACACAATGATGCTTCTAGCCAAGGGCCATATGCTTCATGGACAAATGCTCATACACATCTCATACACATACACTACAAATAACAAAGCTAGTCATTGTTATCTTTCTTTTTCTGCACATGTCATCTAGTCCAGATTCTATGGCAAAACTGGAATACCAGATTATGTATGCTCTATCATAGCTCAGTTGTTTACAGCAACTTTGAGCTTCAGTTAGAAGTGCAATGAGATCTGAAAGGCAAACATGATCACTTTTCCAAGAGAAAAGGGTCAATCTATTTAATATCACTTAATAGTTGCATGAAATAAGTAGATCTACAAAATCTTAGTTACTCAAGGGTTTTAGTCTACAAATATACATTGGTAAATTACCTTTGTTTTTAGTTCCTCTTCCCATGATCATATCTCCCAAACCCTAAATTATTTATCAGGGTCTTGAATACCACTGAAATATAAACCAACATTGCTCAGTGTTTCCCATGTTTAATTTCACTGCAGTCTATGTAGAAGACAGAAGAAGGAAAAGGTTTAATCACACAGCATATAGCTTTCTTTTTCAGTCCCTACCAGTAGCTATGGCATTTTGAGGCCTTGAGATATGTCCTTTTCCCCATATTGCCCTAGAGTGCTTAATGAACCTGAGTAACACTATATATATTCTTTTATTAATAATCACTTCCACTGGTTTCATATAGCCCCAAATGACAATAGTAGAGTCCTTGAGTACCACTGCTTCTAAAATATTGGGTAGAAAGTACATTTTAACATGTTTCATAAAAAATGACCCAACCCCAGAGTTCTCATACTTTTATGCAAATAGTTCCTCTCTGCAGCAGTTTGGATGTACATCAAGGATGCAAGGCTTAAATTGTATAGTAAGAATTCTGAGAGCTCATCACTTTCCTGGAGTCCCAGAGTCTTAGGCTTCCTGAGAACAAAATAGTTCCCCAGGCCCAAATTGTCAAGACAGCAGTCAAACGATGTCCTTGATCCAGCCCTTTAAAAAAGGGATGCAGTATATGGAAGTGAGTGTGATGGGGTCCACAACAGTCCAAGAAGCACAGCATTTGTGAGGTGCTGAGTCTGAGTGTGGAATCTAGGGCTTAAGAAACTCATTTATCAAAAACAGAAGATTATGTTACAAGCAGAAATCAGGATACTATTGCTAAACAGCAAATGAAGGGTAGGTGAAGGCTGAAAACAAGACATCAAACCATATAGTTAGAACCCTGCAATATTAGAAATTAGAAAAATGGTAAGAGATACACTAAGGCAAAGTCATGGTTACTGCTATTGGGACAGATGCCCACCTCTGTGTGGTTCATGACTGTTTAAAGATGAATCCTCATGAGTAGCAGTATTTGTTTGCAAATATAGTAGCAGATGCTTCTGATTATAGTTAGAGCATGTGTTGGATATTGCTTTCCTAACTGTGTCTCATACTAACTGATATAAGGTGAGACTAGAAAATAATTAGGAGACAGAGCTCTGAGTATTATCTAAACTATTTCTTTGCAAACCTGGAAATTTTGGCATTTATGTCCAAGAATTTTACCATAGAAGTTTGGCTCTTATTTTTTTATCTGTAAGTTATGAAACTAAAACAGGGTTATCACTTAGATAAATTTGATGGAAATTATAGAAATAATGAACAATTCCTATAGAAAGGAAAGTAAAATGAATTTAAAAGTTGAATACACTGCTTTTATTTTCTCATGCTTTAAATGGATCAAACAAGAAATAGGGAATGATATAACAGTATCCCACCACCAGCAATAAATACATAGCCACATTTAGCTTCAAATTTGGCTCCAACAACACTCCGTACCCCCTCAAAATCAATATTCAAGCTAGGCGTTGTGGAGCACACCTATAATCCCACTACTCTGGGAGGCTGAGATAGGAGGGTCACAAGATGGAGTCCAGCTTGGAAACTTAGTAACTTAGCAAGACGCTTCTCAAAATTTTAAAAATGCAGTGGGATATACCTCAGTCCAAAGACTCTGTATAATCCAACTACTGTACCACCATTCAAAAAATATCATGGAAGTCAGCAATCCCACAAGACAAAAAGTACTAGAACCAGTTTTTCACAGAAGTCTGGGTTCTAAGTCCAGGACAAGTTAAACACTATTTCTTAAATGAGTGATATTGGAGAACAAAAGTTACCTAGAGTTTATTCAGAATTGAAAGAGCACAAAAGGTGCCTCCTCCAATTATAAGACAACTTCAGGTGTAGCACAGCAAGGGGCTCCCCGACTTTGGGAAGGAAAGTGTCTACTTGGACAGCTTCTGAGAACTGAATCCCTCCACTATCCTGCTTGGATACAGTACCCCACTGAGCTTCAACATTTGATCTTTCTCCCTTCTCATCTATCCTACTTTCTCGATTTCACCCTAGTCAGCTCCAGCGTCCAATTTAATTCAGCAAAGTGTACTAAGAAGATCATTCTAGTGCAGAGGAATAAGCAGATCAATTGCAAACTTTAGTGACCAACAAATTAGCAGGTTCTATACTCAGTTTCATAGAGGTGTTTTATTGGCAGCTGCTGTCACTATTATCAGTGACTCCAGATCTGAGAGTTAGGATGGCTAACCCCAGCCCATCTAATAGCATATGACCACTCATTCAACAACTCAATCAAACATGGTTGCTACACAGACTTTGGAACTAGAGTGTCTGGTTTTCAATCTCAATTCTGACTTTTGTGTGATTTTAATGAAGTTACTGAACACCCAGGTCTCAGTTTCCTGATCTGAAAATGGGCTGCTAATGGCAGTACTACCCAGAGGATTAGCCTGAGGAGTAAATGAGTTGATACTTAGAACAGAACTTGGCATCAAATCTCACCTATTATTATTACAACTGGTGCTGCTTAAACAACTGGAACTCCTGTCGTTTCGTAGTAAATACATTCTGACTCCCTAGAACATAGGCTCATACGTACTAAATAATCATGATATTATACAACTTGGCGTACAAACATACCAAACACAAACAAAAAAGCCCATTCCTTGGTGCTAATAAGAAGCAGTCCAGGTTAGCACACAGAGTTGTCAGTTTCAATCTCTTGGTGGAACGTATTTCTCCAAGAATGTCTAATCCTACATTTTTTATAAACTTTTTGAGACACTTTAGTTTTAAGCAAATGACTGTAAAACTCTGCAGCCTCAATTTTGCCTCCCAGGGGTTCTTATGACTAGGAATTTATGACCTGCCCGGGAGACTACTTTGGCTCCAACAGCTGGGCTGCTCTGTGCACTCCTGGGGGCAGTCTTTGGTTCTTTTTAAAAACTGACCATAACTCCATCTCTTCTAATAAACATACACTCTAGCCAATTATCCTTATCCATGAATTCTGTGAAGTTCAACAAACAAATTAATGGAGAAAGAGTTGCTTATAAATGTGTTATTACTTCTCTACCTAGCTGTCTTTCATAAGATCTGACTCAGGGTACGTGTACCCCCTGCCTTCCCCCACCCACACAGAATGGTAATGGGGGAGCCAGCAAAGGTGATATGGAGGCAGAAGGAAAGGTGGGCCTCTAGCACAAAAGAAATCTCAGCAGAGAAGTAGAGGTTCTGGACAGCTAAACACAGAGCCCTGGACTCAGATATTGGAAAGTGGATTCCGAAGCCTCAAACAATTCTTTTTTGGTCTTGATGGGGATGGAACTCAGGTCCTGGGCATTCTAGACAAGCACTTTGGCACTGAAGTACATCCCCAGCGCATCTGGAGCCTCAAACAGAGAAATGGCATAGTCGGACAAGTGAGGGCTTTCACTTGGGAGGCAGGCACAGAGACAGGAAAGAAGGCTAGAGGCACATGGCTCCCTCTGATTTCAGCAGGAGAAGCTGGATAAGCCACTAGGGTGAGGGCAGGAAGAGGGAGGTAGGGACCCCTCTTAACAAGGCCGTGGTTTGGGCACCAACTAGGAGGGTGTAGCTGTCAGCTTTATTTTAGAGTGTGGATTTGTGAGGTGCCTGTCCAGCAATCACCTCTACCAAATGTGCATTCAATTGGTGTCAGTTTTCAAACCCTCACCCAGCTCTGGCCAAGGAGGAGCAACTAAAGCCAGAGGTTAGGGCTCCAGCAAGCAGAGTCCTGGAGCTCTGCTGCAGACTCAGCCCCAGAGCTCATGAAATCCGACACCCAGAAAGCAAACCTGAAGGAAAGAGTCACAGCCAAATAAACACACCCTTGGCTGGAGCCCTGAGACTGAGGCCAGAGAGAGGCTGCAGGCCCTGCAGGGGGAGACGCCAGCTGTTCTGCTCCCTTCTCACCAGGGTCAGGATTCCAGGGAGGACAGACTCTTTCTCTCTGAGAGGAGTCAACTGCTCCACTCACAATTTTGAGAGCTTCTTTTATGAACCCTTGGTTGGAGAAGTCTGTTTTATGTTATTCGTTGAAGATGTTTCAGTGTCTTCTACAGGTCATACGCTCTGCTGAACCCACGGAATTTGCTATCACTTCCCTACCACCTTTAACCAATACTGAAGCACAGTGAAGATTTTGTGTTGTGGATAATCCACAGCAATGGCCTAAAGTCAGACACTTTCAGCATATGAGTTAGATGATATTTTTTCAGTATAGGAGGTTGTAGAACCTAGAGAATAATAACAGTAACATGGTAGGTTTCAGATGTGCTAGGTTTATTGAGCAGCACTACTTCCACCTGCTGTGTGACCCAGGACAAATCACTCCACCTCTCTCAGCTTTACATGGCTCATCTGTAAAATAGGATAAGGGTATTAAACCCAAATGACTGTTAATTCAGAAAAATTAAGGTCATCTATTTAAAGTTGTGGTAGTGTCTGGCATATAGTGATTGGCTCAGAGGTGATTATGAGTATCTGATGCTTAAACATTGATAATTTCCCAGGGCCAGGGATTTAGCTCAGTGGTTTCGCCGCCTGCTGCGCAAGCACAAGGACCTGAGTTCGATCCCCGGTACCAAAACAAAACATTGATAATTCTCTAAATAATCCTGTTAAAATGATTTTCAAAAGACTTTGGAATAGTGCTCCATATATCCACCTTAAGTCCCTGCTCAGCTGTTCTGCAGGGATCAGTAACATCATTTTTTTCCCATTGGTACAAAGTATGTGGCTTTCTTCTCTCTAGTCCTTTCCTCCCTCCCACGCTTTCATTTCCACATGAAAAAGATGTGACAAATTGGAAAGAGCACCCACTCAGCATGCCAAAAACTTGACAAAACTAATAACTTTTAGAATATTTTTCTACAAATCCAGTCTCAATTCCAGAAATAAATCACAATAATTTAATTGCTCTGCGGAGTAAGACATTTACTGACCTTTGAAGTTTTTTCACAGATACATTCAAAGTTCTGTGAATTGAAATTTTACATATGATTAAGTGAAATAAGGTACCATTAAAATTTGAAAGACAAAACGTATGTTTAAAAAATTACGAAACACAAAATTACCAAGAATTAAAAACTTAAACACAAAGCTTGTCTGGCTGTTGTGAGTTGATGAATACTGTATTGTTTTGACCACAGGATATTTCCATCCATTAGTAATAAAACACTTCTAGACTCATCCTATCATAAAGATCTAGTTCAACACACATTCAATTTCTAAATGTCTGGAGCCGATCTAAGTATTGATGGATGAGATAAACAGACAGTTACTTCTCAACTATTGTCTCAGTCTGGTGAGAGATTCAGAAAAATAAAAGTCAATTGTAGAATGATGTAAGAGGGAAATGTAGGGGAAAACATGGGATGCTGTCAGAGCTCTGAGAGAGAACATCTGGCCAAGGCTAAAGGGGCAAGTTGTAAGATGTTTCCAATACCAAACAAACACCAAAGGAGAGAACTAAGGTATATGCAAGAGTGAAATTGGTAGGTGAAGAAGTGTGCTGCATGTAGATCAAACCCAGGTAGACAGGCACAGAGATTGGGGGGGGGGGGGGGCTCTGTGGAATGGGTGGAAATCTAATCTTTTCAGTGTGACTTGACTATTTATGTATGGCATAGCAGCAAGGAGTGAAACTGAAGAAGAAAGCAGAAATCTTGCAGGGCATTAATCTGAACACAAAAAAAGTCAATGGGGAGATTTAGGCAAAGGAGTAGCATGATCAGATTAGTTAACTTAAAATCACAGGAGGAAAAATGGAAAGAGAAGGCAAAGTTAAGAAACTGTTGCCCTAATAGATACTTATGAAAGAGGACTTCCAGAACACTTCAGAAAGTAGCAAGAATGGTGGGATAAGTGTGTTCAAAGCAAGGGGAAGTATTCTAAGGGGGATTAATGACAATATGTCTTTTAATGTAATAATATTTTAATTTTTAAAAATTAATTAATTAATGGTTAAGAATGGAAAAAAAAGAAACCATTGCCCTAATAGACAACAATGTTAGGGATAGAAAAAAGCAGACAAAGTAAGAGAAATTTAGGTAAGAAATCAAATGGACCATGATTTGCCTTGGATATCAGAGTGAAGGAAAAAGAGAGAAACCAAGAACGAGGCTTGAGTTTCTTGCTTTGGAAGTGGGCGATACCAACACTGGGTATGTTCACATTCTGCTCTTTTCCCTGCCTATCCCCACTTACCTCTTAAGCTCATTCTCTCACTTCATGCAGGTTCCCTACTCGAAGCCTGGCACAGTGGTGCACATCCATAGTTCCAGAACTCTTGGGGCTGAGGCAGGAGGATCACATGTTCAAGCCTAGCATGGGCAATTTAGCAACATAGCAAGACCTATCTAAAACTTAAAAATACTTTAAAATATTTGAAACAGCTGGGGATGTTGCTCAATTGTTAAGGTTCAGTACTAATAAATAAATAAATGAGTTTCTACTTAAATACTGCATTAGGAAAGGTCTTCTTCAATCCCCCCATATAAAGTAAATTCTAATGAGTGTACAAACTACGTCTCTATTATTCTCTATCCTTTTACTCGACTAATATTGCTTGAGAGAATTTATTACCACCTGTCATTTTCCATGTTTGCTTGTTCAATTGCCTTTTGTGCCCATGAAAATGGAAGCCCCATGATGGCAATAGCTTTTCCTATTTTGTTCACTGCCTCATGCTGGTTTTAATCATCTCTATGTGCCCATCTATGGGCATAGTGTCTGCATTAATATATAATGAATTAAATGTCATTTCTCTCAATATCCATCACTCCTTTTAGGACCCAAAGTAAATAAAGTATTCAAGTAACAGTGATAAGAACCATGCTCTCTGCTCCTGCAGTATGATAAGCAGAGTACGGAGTCTGTTTATTGTGCAGTGATGCCATTCCTGAGAGCTCACAGGTGAATCCCTGAAGCCACATGGGGTCATGCACACTGTACCACAAGGCAGCATCAAAGAAGCTGGTCCTCCTGGTGCCTGGCCCTCAGGGGTATTTATAACCTGGCTGCTGCTTTTCAGAGGTCTGTGAAGCATCCTTTCCTGTGAAAATCTCATATAAAAACACCCCAGACATTTCCTAGAGCCAAAAGCTCATCTAACTCACAAGCCCCTAAATGAAGAGCCTGTGTCAGACCCTTAGGATGTCCCTTGCTGCTCCCTCCAAAAACAGGATGGAGAAACCATCAGCTGATGAGAGAGCTCATGACTCACACCAACAAAGCCCATGAGGGAAAGAGGTTTTCAGTAAAAGGAATGACTAAGGTTTTATTTGCCGCACAATCTCCAGAGCCAAAATTTGATGAAAGAATGAATATATACTAAACAGACACAGCCCCAGCATTTCAGAGCAGTCAACAAATTTAACTGTAGAACCCTTTGTTTTTACAGCAAGGATACCATCTCAATGTTTCTTAACCAAAGGAATGCCCAGGCTCTGGGGGTGCACAACATATGAGAATCTCCTCAGAAATGGCATGAAGGCCCATGATTCAGCAAAAATTACTCAACATTGTAATTGCTTTAATTTATTTTTAGTAATGGTAAGTCACTTAGTAGGAAATTTCAAAGAACATTAAGGAAAATGAAACTATTTTTTAAAAGGCATGGGTTTTTAAGAGGATGAAAAATACTCATCAACGTTAATTCTCATCTTTATACATGAGGAAACTGAAAATTCAACTATAAACTCTAGAAAAGCATAGAACAAGTCTATACTATCCATTAGAATATGAACAGTACTAACAATTCGTAGCACACAGTAGGTCTCCTAGAAATAGCTATGGAATGAAAGAATGAATGAATGAAAACCAAAGAAGAAGCATATCCTCTTCAGCTAGCGGTCCACATGTTGAATTTTGGCAGTTGGCACAAGTGTCCTAAACCCAAGACCAGTGATCCTCCCACCCTAGAGTGGTAGTTAATTAGGAACAGGGAGCCTGGAGCCAGACTGCCTGGGCTCCTATACAGCCCCACCACTTATGAGCTGTGTGACTGATGTTTCATAACAATTTTGAACCTCATTTTCCTCTTCCATAAAATGGAGATAATCACTCCCAGGGAGCAGCCATGAGCATAAAGTGAAGAAACACTCATAAAGTATTTAGAAGGTGTCCAGTGATAGAAGGTGGTAGTATGGTCAATACACATGGCCTTTGTTATATCATACTCCATGGTAAGGTAGGACTAAATTAGCTTTGTCTCTAATGGCTCAGCAGCCTGTCTTCTATGTTCCTGGTAAGCTCTTTGAAAAATTAACCTGAGGCCAAACCTTAAAGAATTATGTATAAATAACACCTTTCATTTTCTAGTAGTCCTTCAACTTAAAGTAAACCCAAAGGCTATCAAAAACTTTAAAAAACTAAGACCAAAAGGTAGTGCTTAAAGGATAGCCTATAACATAAAGTGTGGGCAATTTTCTAGTCAGATACTATGACTTTATCCCCTAGAAGACCTGGCAGAGGACAGATGAGCTGGCTTTGCAGTCAGGAACACAAATGTTAGACCTTAACCACCTAGGTTTAAATGGTAATTCTTCTGTTTTTTTACTGTATGACCCAGGGCAAGTTATTTTCCCTCTCTGTGTTTATGCTTCTTCAATTGTAAAATGAGTTTAATAACCACTCACCACATAGGGCTGTGGGGAAGCTTTAGTCCTTGGCATTTTACTGGAAATACAAATATTCCAGTAAACAGATATTCATGTGAGTTCGTGTGAGTTTCCATACATTCGGCTACATAACAGTGGTGTAGTCTGCTATTGGCTGTCAATCCAGACCACATTGCAACTGGCACCAGAGCCACAGTGTGATCGACAGCCTGAAGGGATGCACAAGTGATGTACAAAGCCAACACTCATCAGTGGAATGGCATCCCATGAAAACCAGCCTGAATTATGGATTTTTGGGTCCCACAACAAAAGTGGGGGTAATTTTCTAGCCAGATACTATGAAAGGAACGTAGATCATTATCAACACTGGAAAAAAGTTCCTGTGGACTAACCCACTGACAAAAGTCTGGCCAGGGTCAACAACATAGCCAGAACCAGCCACAGCACAACTGGCAGGTGCCAAGGGACAGACAGGAAGTTCTCTACCCCTTGATATTTCCCAGGACTTTCTCTAGCCAGTGTTCTGCCAGATGCACAGTTCAGTTCAACCCAGGACAGCTTTGGAACTTGCACATCTATTGATACACCCTGGGTGTCCCTTCTTTGTGAGTCAAGATAGAATCTTTTCCAGGCAAATTTAGAACCCACACTTTACTTGGATTTTTAATAGGGATTGTGTATAAATGTCCTTCAACTAACAGAGGTTAAAATCAATAAACTGGTGGATTTTATAGAACTAAAGTAGTGTTGTGGTTAAGAATTTAGATGGTGGAGCCAGAGGCTGCTGGAAATCAAATCTCAGCTGCACCACTTGTTTACCTTGGAGGAGATACTTAATCTTTCCATGCCTCAGCTGCCATATCACTAAAATATAACAATTATATTCATCACACAGGGATTCCATGACATTAAATGATTTAGCATGTGTAAAACACTTAACAAATTCCCCAGAAAATAGTAAGCACCAGACCTTGGCTCTCTGTGATTGGGAGACTGGGTAGTAAATGTAATGAAGAGAAAGAAGATAAAGAAATCTCATGTTGAGCAGAACAGAAAATTGTATGTGTTTGTGCATGCTGGTGCCTGGAATGGAAAAATGAGTTGGTCTTACTTGTTTCATTCTGAGCAAATACTCCAGCATTGTCTTTGGTAAAAGTCACTTAGAGACTGTCCAGAGCAAAGGCACTTTCAACTACTCCTTCCCTTCACTTGCATAACACTAAAGTCACTGAACCAATCTCACTCAAAGTTTCCAAAACAATCACCTTTTGCCTGAGCTGGCCTGGAAACTTTTATTAAGCTGAATTTGCAATTCCAAAAGGATGTGAGTGAAAACACCAGATGTTCACCTATATCATGTCTCGCTCCTCTGATTGCACCAACATATAAAAGGACAGCCACAAGAATGATCTACCCATTATCCCATTAATGCATAGCATGTATGGACCCTAAATACTCACTACTCATTGCGAGATCAGGCATATAATTATATCAAGGCCCTAACTTATGTGGTCAAAATCTTAGAATTCAACTGCTCCCTATACCTCCAACCTGGCTCAGGCCAGGTTGATTGCATTCTTTAATTTTCTCCATCGCCTTCAGAAATCTTGATCATAAGAGAACACAGGTCACAGTGTCATTATAGTATCACAATTAGTCCCAACCAAAACTGTGACTAGTATACCCAAGGCTACTGGTTCCAAGCCCATTACTCTTTTCCCAAGACAGCTTAGAAAATACTTCTGAGGATTATGTCCTTTCAATAACTTATAGATCTAAAAACCAAAATAAAACCCCAAAACACACCAGCATTTCTTGGTCATACCTTGAAATAATCAGCAACCTGTCAGCTAAGAAGAGTTTTCATAACTGGCACAGAATTCACAGAAGCTGAGGATAGAAAGCTGAGCAGCAGTGCTATTTCACAACCCTAGTAACCATACTATGGCTTAAGACAAGGCCAGAGGGCATATAAAGAAGAGCAAATAAGTTGCCAGTATTCTTGCCTTGAGTAATGCCTTCTCTCTCTTCCTCCTACCATATCCAGGGAAGCTTTGAGAGAAATCAGGCAGGTGAAATTCTTCCTCCTAGGACTACAACAAGACTACTTTATCACATATGAAGCCTGGCAGTCTAATTGTCTTCTCTTCCCACTTCCTGCTCTACCTGGAGTCTTCCTATGGCCCTAACCAAAACTTTCACCTTGTGTAGATAACATTAATGAAAGACAATGAAACCTAACATGATCAACTTTGGTATACTCTCAGCAACCCAGAATACTGAAATCAACAACACAATAAATTTTTATCATGAAAAATTTTTATCATGTTGTTACAACAAGAATGATAAATATTTGCTGAATCCAATGGTGCACACCTGTTTGATCCCAGCTACTTAAGAGGCTAAGACAGAAGGATTGAAAATTTGAGGCCAGCCTGGGTGACTCAGGGAGACCCTGTCTCAAAAAAAGGTTTTTAAAGGACTGGGGATGTATGTCAATGGTAGAGCACTTGCCCAGCATCACCAAGGCCCTGGGTTCAACCCCCAGTAATAAAAAAAAAGCATAATAATAAACAAAAAGCATAATACATATTTATTGAGGATGTACAAGAAGCTCCAGGTATTCTTATAGGTCTGTGAGGAAAACAGATCAATAGGACCCAGTCTCTTTGCCTAGAACTGTCTGGTGCTCAACAGAGTTTCTGTTATGTGTACTGACTTCATCTGGATATGAATTCCACCTCTGCCACTTGGTAGCCACATGCCTTGAGCAAATCATTTAGTCTCTCTGATTCATTTTTGTTTTCCTATAAAAAAAAATGGGGAAAATGATAAAGCTTTCTTCATAGAATTGCTATAAGGATTGATTAGTTCACAGGGCTTAAAATAGTGGTTGCTAGAGAAAAGGTGCTCAATAAATACTATATATTACTAAGCTTCCATAGTATTCATATTGATAAAACAGTTTCTTCACCTATATAACACCTTGTCTTTTAGGTTATTAGAATCACAAAGAATCTCATAGATTGCTCATTCAGTTTCCACTATAAACAGATAAGAATGAGGTCCAGGCCTGACACATCAACACCTTGTTATCAGGAGCCCTGAGATTAGACCCAGACTCACAGCTTATAGCTCTAATATACCTTTCAGGCTAGTAAACTAAATGGTAAATCACTCTACTGAGTATCTTCAAAATATGTTTGTATTTCAATGAGTCAGATAAAGAAATGCAAAATGGTTGGTGTAGTGTGACAAGAGCACCATGACATGATATAGGAGACATTACTTTAGCGCACAGTCCCACATATAATGTATGGGATGCATACATTAATGCATTCACTCCATTCTCAATGTATGTCATATGCAAGAAATTCAAGTCCTCATAGCAATCCTATGAGTTCTCTATTATAATTATTTCAATTACACTGAAGAGCAAACATAGGCACAAAAAAGCTAAGTGACATGACCAGAATCACAGTTAATAAAAGATGAAGTTGTTTAAATCCAAGTAGGCTGTCTCTGGAATTTCTTCTAGCCACTCTGCTGTACTGTCTTATGAGGTTGAGAATGAAAAGTTCCTATTACCTACCTCAACTGTGTTTTTATTGTATCTACAGATTTCAATTTTTCTTGCTTGATTTTAACCATGGGTATTTATTGTAGTAATCACAAAAGATGGCATTGGTGCTAAAAGTGTGTGTGAGTGTGTGTGTGTGTGTGTGTGTGTGTTGTACTATATGGTTTTTATTGAATTTACATACAATCATCTTTGAATGATTGCTGTTTGGAAGATTTGTTTTATTTCAGGATCTTTCCTGTCTATACAAGTTGAAGTATTTTACTGGGGAATAGTATTTATATATCTTTGGACCTTTCTTAAATTGCTATAAAATCACTTGGTGCAGGACATACTTAGAAGTTACATGAACAAACTCTGAGCTTTGAGTTTTAAAGAACTCTAAAAATACCTCTGCCAAATTAAATTCCATTTCTCATGCTTCTTAAGAAGGCAAATGAAGACTTAGTGGTGTCAATCAGGAAGACAGAAAACAAATCAATGAATTACGCTAAAGTTCTTGGCATTTGACTTCAGATGTATAACGTGAAGTTCTCATGGTATTAAGATGAATTATTAACATCCATCAAATCCATCAATGCATACAACTTTTTTTTTTTTTAATGTTCTTTTCTTTATTTTTTTTTTTTTTTCGGTACCGGGGATCGAACTCAGGACCTTGCACTTGCAAGGCAGGCGCAGTGTCACTGAGCTAAATCCCTGGCAATGCATACAACTTTTAATCTGCAGGATTCCTTACTCTTAAAAAAGAAAGATATTTTGTCATCTCTTTTCACGTAGAGACTTTGAAGGAAGAGTGCAGATTTCCCTCACTAAATAGAAAAGGAAACTGAGACAGTGATTTATACTGATCCAGAGAATCAAGGAGATTTAGAACTGGAAGAAATCACGCCCCAAGGCCACAGAGTAAATGAATAGTAGTCCTAGAACCTAAACTTGGGCTCTCTGATTGTAGATCTAGAGATCTATTAAAAACTAAGTCCAGGGAGCCAGGGATTTAGCTCAGTGGTTCCACTGCCTGCCTAGTAAGCACAAGGTCCTGAGTTTGATCCCAGGTACAAAAAAACTAACTCCAAACAGAGACACAGTTGTGTGGGACTATTTCTGGAGTCTGTATTGTGCTTTTTTGAGCTACATGTCTCTTTCAGCAGCACACAATCTTGATTACTAGAGCTATGTAATAAATTTCAAATGAGGTAGACTGATTCTTCATTTATTCTTCTTTTTCTAAATTGTCCTAGCTATTATAGTTCCTGACAGGCCCCCAAGTCTGACCACTTCCCCAACCCCTCCCAAGCAGACCTGCTACCCACATCCACAGGAGCATACAGACAACAGGAAGTCAGCAGCCACCTGCTGCTCTCACCACCACCCTATCTATCAGCCAGCCCCAGCTCCATCACCCATGGGACTCTAAAATTTTCCACCCTCTCAACTAGTACCCCCTCCCCTATCTACATTCCCCTATATCAACTGCACACACCTTCTTCTCAGTGCCAACAGCCTTTTCACCCTTGGCCCATCTTCACTCAGATGGCAATAAACTCCTCACATGTTGCTTGAACTTTGCCTGCCTTGGTGGTCTCAATTGTGCCTTAGTCTGAACTTACAGTTCTTTTGCATCTAAATTTCAGAATAATGCTGCATATATCTACAAAAAATTTACTAAGATTTTGGTAGAAATTGTGTAAAATCCACGTATCAATTTGGAGAGAACTGGCATTTTTTACTGTTATGTCTTCATTATGCTGTGTACTTCCATGAACATAGCATGTATCTCCATTTCGTTCGATCTTTTTTTTATCAGGTTTTATATTTTTCAGCCCATAAGTCACAGGTGAATTTTGTTATATCTACACTGAAGTTTGTTTGTTTCTTTGTTTGATTGATTGTTTGTTTTTGTAGTACTGGGGATTGAGCCCAGGGCATTGGCACTGAGCTACATTCTCAGACCATTTTTAAATTCTGAGACAGGGTCTTGCTAAGTTGGTAATTTGCCCAGGTTGAGCTCAAACTTGTGAACTTCCTGCCCCAGCCTCCCAGAATGCTGGGACTACCAGCATGTGTGCCATCAAACCTCCTACTTTTTCTTTTGAATGATTATAGATAACATTGTGTTTTTAATTTTGGTATCCATACATTCATTACTGGTGTAGAGAAATACAATTGATTTGTGAAATACAATTGATATGTGAGCTTGCTGAGCCCATTTATTAGTTCTTGGAGGATTTTTATAGATTTCTTGGAATTTTCTATAAAGCAATCCTATCATTATCAAAGACAGTTTTATTTCCTCTTTCCCAATCTGTATTTTACAATGGCTAGAAATTATAGTGCTTTATTGAACAAAAGTGGTAGAAGGCGACATCCCTGTCTTCACTCCAGTCTTGCAAAGACAGCATTTCTTCACTAAATATGAGGTTAGTTGTAGACTTTTCACAGATGCCCTTTATCAAGTTGAAGTAATTCTCTTCTACTCCTAACTTACTGAGAAGTTCTATCTTGAGTGGATGCTGAATTTTTTCAAAAATGTTTTGCATCTATCAATATGATCCTCTAATTTTTATATTGAAGCAGTACTGCATACTTGGAATAAATTCTATGTGATGTGTTATAGAATTTGGTTCATATGTGGTTGCTTTCAATTTGCTAATATTTTGTTGAAGATTTCTAGTTATTACTATAGTTACTCCTATTTTCATTAATATTTACATGACATATCTTTTTCATCCTTTTTCTTTCAAAGTGCACTTATTATTATATTTACAAGGAGTTTCTTATAGATGGCATATAATTGGATCAGGTTTTTAAAGCATTATGCTAATCATTGTCATTTTTATACGTTCAAAACAAGTATCAGCAATTACATTTGTTTCAATCTAATGTATTGGTTCATTTAATCCTTAAAACAATATGCCCATTTCATAAAGGAGAAAATTCACTCACAGAGGGGTAAAAAGTATTTCTTATAATGAACATATCCAGGAAGCAATGGAATTGGAATTTGAGTCAAGCATTCTTCCTGCACCCAGTGTGCTTCACCTGCCTGAGCAGATGATTAAGCAGGGCTGCCTTGTTTTCTCTCTTAGAGAGGTTTGGCACAGACTGCACACATTCTAGTGTGTCCACCTGCTCAGTGAGTTCCAGCTCCACCTGGGACAGAAGTGAATTGATAATTACAGGCCACACATGCCAGTCTCTACTGAATGCTGTGAGTGCTGGGATGGAGTAGACAGGGTGAATCCGTGCTTGCCTCGGGACCTCAGAGGGTCTAGGAATCTGGGACCAAAGTCACTGGCAAGCCAAGTGACCATGGGAGGGTCCCTGACCAATTAAAAAATGAGAAGCAGATCTCAGTCTGGACAAACAGCAGCATTCAGCTCAAAGGAAGCCCACCAAGGTAAACATTGACCCCTTCCCTCCACCCTCACTGTAGATTTCTGCAGGAAAGAGTGGGGAGGGTCCGGATAGGACACAGGGCAGCATCTTGGGTCTGATCCAAAGCAGACACACAGACCCAGCCAGGGACCTCATGAAGTTATAGCTCAAGGCTATCCTGGATTTGGCAGGAATTACCTAAAAGTTTCAAGGGAGACCCAAAATTAACCTTCCTCCCTTGAAATGAAGCAGTTTATAGGATGACTCAGAGCAGAGAAGTAGAGGTCTGCACATAACTTGTGGCTCTCCTTAGCTGTGAACATTCCTGTGCTGTGAACATACACTCCCTGTTATAGACATGTGTAGAATGTTTACATTTCCCACCCTCAAATTCATATATTGGAACCTAACCTCCAATGTGATGATTTTTGGAGTTGGAGCCTTCGGGAACTTGTTTATGTCATGAGGGTAAAATGCTCACAAATGGGATTTAAAAAGAATTCATGGAGCTCTCTTTTTCCTTGCACCATATAAGAATATAGCAAGAAGGTTCTGTCCATCAACCAAGAAGCAGGCTGTCACCAGAGACCAAATCTGCTGGCACTTTGATCAAGGACATTCAATCCCCAGAATTATGAGACAGAAAGTTCTGTTGTTTGTAAGTCACCCAGCCTGCGTAGCTTGTTATAACAACCTGAACAGACTGAGACACATCCTACCACCCCCGCCATCCATGAATGATCTCTTGGAATTTGGCTGAGCTGAGTGGCCTAATTCATGAAAACAGGAATACAAAATGATCTGGAAAATAACCTTATTCACCACAGAGAGGAGAGGGCCTAGGGACCATCATGAAGAAAAACAGACAGCAAAAGATGCTCAGGCAATTCACAATTCTACATTGTATAAATCAATCAACCAAAATACAGGCAATACCCATGTAGATGATATCTGAAGCCTGAGTCCCTGGAAACCATTTGCCTGTGTGTCAAGGCTGAGCACAGTATATGTTAAGCAAGATGATGTGTAGTAATCTAGTTTACAAAAGCTGGAAACCAGATCCAGGAAGGTTAAGACACTTTCTCAAGGTCATCCAGCAAAACTGGAGCCAGAGCCCAAGCATCAGGTCTGTTTTCAATCTGGATCCTTTGGCCCCTGACAAGGCTCTCTCTATTCTACCGCACTCCATCACAAAAGCAAACAGACATCACTGATTGGTAAGGACACAATTATCCTCCCTCCAAAAAAGAAGCCACAATGACTTCCCTGAGGAAAATCCACAAGTCCCTGACTGAATTAGAGTTTTCTTAGAAATGCCTTGCCTAATTTCAACTTTATAAAAACTGCCTGTTTATAGAAAATGACCAGAATGTATTTAGCTGATAGGGCCATAAGTAAAGTCCTCTCCCTTCTCTCCCCAAAAAGCTTTCTGCAATCTTAGGTTATGTTATTTTTACACTTTTTTGATAAAGGAATAATTTCCCTAAATGGCATTCTAAATATGTCTAAGGCCATTGAACTGAAGGAAGTATTTATTCAATAAAAGTGTAACTCCTGCTGAGACCAGACCTCAGCACCATTGGAACTACCCTGACAAAAATATACCGAAGTTCTTGACTTAAACATAAAATGTGCATCTATGTCTCTGAGAATCTGTGTGTTATCTCTCCATATCAAATTTCTTTGTCAAGGGAACAGGTCCAAGGAGGTCCCCAAAGCAGAGATGGATAAGTTCACTGACTTCTATACCAGACCAAGAATTTTCAGGATGCATCAGTAAGAGGCAAAAAGAGATTTATTAGGCAGAATTTAAAAAGTATATGCTCAAAGAAATAGAGTGTGAAAAAATAAAAATAAAATAAAATAAAGAAAAAGAAATAGAGTGTGGCCCCTCATGAAGAAGAGAGGTGCCTCATGCTCTAGAGCTGGGTATACTTATGGGGATTTGGTGACGGAGATCTATGGAACATGTGAATCTGTGGAAAGAGGGGGTTCAATTGATAGACAAAAGGCACCGGCCCCTTCCTACAGGGGAAAGGTGATGGTCCATTCATAAATGACAGCCACCATAGAGAATAGAGTTGTACTCCATCCATAAGGCCCATGTTGCAGATGAAAGGGATGGCATTAAGTCACAGGTGAAAAGGGCCATTTACAGGTAATTAGGCAAGATCCAGGCTTATTGTATCTTGAAAGACCTTATGAATGTCTGACTGGGTTTGTGTTTTGCAGTTTTGATTAAAAATACAATTGTATAATTATGATTTTCTTTGGCTCTTTTCTATCTGTCCTTATTTTTTTCTATCTTACCTCACCTTCAATCCTGCCCAGAAACCCCTCCCGGACTCACCAGGCCCCAGGACCCTCAGACTCTGCTGGGCTCCCTTCATCAGCCCAACCTAGAGGCCTAGGAGGAGGGCTGGAAGTTGCCCTACCTTACTGGACTTTGAACACAACCTGCTTGAGGATTTGAAGGACAATCTCCCCTGTGTGAGGGGAGATGTCCTCACAGTGGGATCTCCAGGCCTAGGATGGGCAGCTTTGTGGGGAGAAATATCCTCCAGGCACCAGGCCTGAGATAGTTTTCCAGCCCTTCAGTGACTTGCTCCCTGACCGTTAGCCTGCATTTCCTCATCTAGGAAAGAGAGGTTTGGATTAGAGACCTCTGAGGCTCCTCCAGCTCTAATTCTCTGCAGCCCCACGTTTCTGATGTTAAATCCCAGAGAAGCTAATTTCCAAGAGGCTGACACGACAGGGAAGAAGAAAAGTTGGCAACCAAATGTGAGTAAGCCCATTTTCATGTGTACTAAATGTCGTGCCCTGTTCTTAGCACACAGCATACATTAGCTCTTTTAGTCCTCACAGCAACCCTGTGAAAGAGGAATTACAGCTACCACTGATTTACATATAGATAAGACAAGGTTCAGAGTGGCCTGCCCCAAGGTCACACAAATAGCATTTAGGAGAACTCAGTTAGTTTGGCTCCCCGGAGCCCATGTTCACAACTGCTGCCCAGTGTGGAAAGATATCTCATCAAGTCTAGTGTCTTCCCAAGTGATTGTGACTGCTTTTTAAGTTTATTGATATTTACTTTCCCTGTTCCCTACAAGTTGCCCAAATTCATCATGGTTTCCCTTTTGTAAAGTTAGCAAATGTTTTTTCTTAAATACATTTGCTCAAGCCCTCAACATATTAGATATAAATAATATAAAGTGGAAGGGATGATGAAGAATCATATTTCAAATAGTTATAGTCAAATGCTGAGAGAATGACATATCCAGCAGTTGGGGAGGTTTAAGAAGCAAGTATCTTCCTGGAGCCCTGAAATAATAGTTGGTTCTCAAATTCACACCCCTCCCCACCACTACCATTTTGCTTGCTTCTTGATTCCTGTGATTGAGGGCTGTTTGGGAGGCGCTGTTACTCCAAGACGCTAAATTAAAAAGGACGTGAAAGAACCAAGCACAGGGACCCAGTTCGATCCCCAGTACCAAAACAAACAAACAAACAAACAAAGAAGCATCCAACTTGGAGACTGTCGAATAGTTGAGCAGGAAGAAAAGCTGGAAAACCTCAGCTGGATACCCCTACCTGTTGCAGCAGGAGAGGATCCTTTGTGTCCTCCCTTCTACTGGGCTTACTCATGAGAATGAGAGGCCCATGGGGGAAAGATGGAGAGCCTGGAAAGACCAGCTGAGGTTTATCCATAAACAGAACCTTACACAATTAACCAGCCAATTATGACCCATCAACAAGTAAAATATTCACTGAATGTAAGGCAGTCTGGAGATTTAGGGTCCTTGGTCTTTTGTCTAAACCCACCATTCATATAATGATGTTTTCCATCCAATAACAGAGTAGCATTTGCAAGTGGCTCCTCTGGGATAGGAAGCATCCTGCCTGGATCCTTGGGGAAGAAAAGAAAAAAACAGCAATGGTTTGAGGGAAGGGGAATCTCTATCCCTACCCCACTAAGGACTTGGATCTCAAGTGAACTATTATTATTCCTTGTGTGCTCTTGGGATCCAGCTCCCAGCATCCAAAACTGGAGCAAACCCAAATTGGATGCATCTCTGGGACAATATTGTTTTTGGTTCATTCCCTGTGATTGACCAAACCCCACCCCCAGCATAGAGGAAACACTGTTTCCTTTGAACCTAATTAGAGCCTTTTATTTCCCAAAGGAAGGGCAGTGATATTTCCATTTGTCCAGGAAATAGAAAGCTGGGCATGGGGCATCACCGAAAAGAAGGCTTCAGAGCATAAATGTTAAGAACACAGGCTTCAAGTTTCAATTTTAGCTCTTAACTTTGTAGCTCTGCAACTTGGCAAGTGGCTGCACCTTAGTGAGCCTGGCTTCTGTCATCTGTGGAAGACAGTTGATAATATTCACCTCCTAGGATTTTTAAAAAATATTCACATAATGCACTTGGCCCTATCTCCAGCGCACAGTAGGTTCTTAGTAAAAGGCAATTGTTACTAATATTGTCTCCAAAAGATGCAGGAGGAGATAATGAAATTTTGCCTTTGCCTTTGGAGACTTTATGTTTTGGCTTGATGTGTGGCCTTTCCTTTAGTTTATTCGCCTCGTATTACCTGAAAACTTATTATGTGCTTGAATAAGTTAGACTCTGTGGGTAAAACCATAAATGGCATATTTTCCATCTTAGGGAATTCACAGCCTAGCAAGGGGGAAGAATCATATAAACTAATAACAGTGGCAAGACAAGTGCTGTGAAGGAAAATGCTGTGTGAGCAGGGAGCAGTTAATAGCGCAGTGTGAGTCAGGATGGAGTTACTGTGCCCATTCCCACATGTGACTTGGAGCATGTGATCAGGAGCCAAGTGTAAGTATTTTATATGCCTTTAGGTCAAACAGAAGAGTATTAGATAACCTTCACTGTCACTTTGTGTTGCTATTTTTGGCTTTGTTTCATGTTGTTTTGCACCAGAGATTGAACTCGGGACCTTGCGCTTGCGAGGCAGGCGGCGGAACCACTGAGCTAAATCCCTGGCCCTCTTCACTGTCACTCGCTCTCATACACACACACACACACACACACACACACACACAGAGTTTTTGATTCACTTGACTACACACAGACACACACATTCAAACTTCTGCATGCACAGACTCCAATTTTCACCCATGCATGCATGCACACACACACACACACAAACACACATTCAACTTTATCATGCTCGCGCACATTCCAATCTGTCACTGCAGTGTGACTCCACCTGTCCATCTCTGCCTGTTAGACTAGGCCCAGAACTTCTCCCTGACCAACCTGAACACCCCTCCTGTCCACTCTTTCTGCACCCTCCACATGCTCAGTTACCTTCCCATGCTCATAGCTGCAGTCTCATACTGCACAATCCAACCTCTGTTCTGTAGCTGAAGGAATTTTTTCTAAAACTCAAACTGATCAAGTCTCTTTCCTGCTTAAGCAAAGCTCCACTGACGAGCTGTCAACTCTTCATCACTTATCTTGGCATAACAAACCAGACTCCTGTCATCCAGCCTCTGCCAACATCTCAACCTCCTTCTTCTTTATCATGAAAGTATTTTATTTATCCATCAATTTTGAAAGATAGTTTTGCAGGGTACATCAATCTGGGTTGGAGGCTGTTTTCCTTTAGGGCTTGAAATACATCACTCCAAGCTCTTCTTGCCTTGAGGGTTTGCATTGAGAAGTCTGCTGTGATTCTGATGGGCTTTCCTTTGTATGTGATTTGTTTCTTTTTTGTTGTTGTTGTTAAATTCTTTTATTGGTATGTTTTAGGTATACAACACAATTACATTTCTCATTGGGAATTGTACCTTTACATAATGCATCTTGGTTCTTATTTTTTCTGCATTCCTAACCCTCCCTTCACCCCCTTCACACTTCCCTATTTACAAAGACTTTATTTCTTTTCTCTCACTGCTTATAGAATTTTGTTCTTTTGTTGGATTTCTGAAATCCTAACTATTATATGCCTATGTGTAGATTTTTTTTGATCAAGGCTAGCTGGAGTCCGATCTGCCTCACTTATCTGTATGTCAAGTTCTTTTCCCCTCCTTGGGAAGTTTTCTGCCATCACTTCTGTGAACAGTTTTTTTATGTCATCTGAACTCTCTCCTCTTTCTTCATTGACTCCAATCAGTCTTATGTTATTCTTCTTTGCATCATCTAGCAGCTGCTGGATTGATTTCTCGTGTTCCTTTACAATTTTGAAGCAATTTTTCTTTTCCTGGTCACTAACTGCAATCTTTTCTTCTATATGTGAAATTCTACCCTCACATTGGTTCATTCTGCTGTGCAGACTTTGGATGGAGTTTTTAATCTCCTGGAAATCTGTTTGCATCTGTTTTATGGATTCCATTTGTTTCCTATGTTGGGATTCCATCATGTTCCTCAGATCCTCTTTTTTTTAATCTGTGTGCTCTCTAGATTTATTAATCATGTCTTGCACCATGAGCACAATCTTTGCTGTTATCTGAGTAATTATTTCCAATTTCGTTTTTCCCAGATCCTCTTTTGTTGCCAGTTCAGAGAGTTCAGGTGTTTGAGCATCAGATTGTTCCATCTCGTTTCCCTTTGGGGTTGCTGTAGGTGATCCAGAAGTCTGTTTTTGAGGCTTGTTTATGTGTCTTCTCATTTCCATGGGGTGGAGTGGGGGGGTGCTTCTGGCACCCGTGCGGCTCACCTTCTCTGCCCTAGGAGCTTGGGATGGTGGCACGGGAGCTTCCTTCTGGGTTCTGGGACCGGCTCACCTTCTCTGCCCTAGGAGCCTGGGATGGCAGTGGGGGAGCTTCCTTCCGGGTGCTGGGACCGGCTCACCTTCTCTCCGGCATGTTTTCTTTGAAACAGAAACTGCGGCTCTTTGAAAGACACAGGCCATCTTCAGGCTACAGGCCTTCACCCATCTGTTCCTTTGATAGTTCATGACAGGACCTCTCGACGGTCAACCCCTCCCACTCACTCACAGAATTGGCCACCAGTCTTCTGTGGTCCCACCCCACCTGTGGTGACTCTGTCTACTCACTGGTGTACGTGCCCACCCCATCCCTGTCATCCCTGCATTATTCACTTCCCTCTCCCCGGCACTCACACAGCCACCAGACCATGAGGAGGACCCTTACAAAGCACTGACTGAGTGGACAGTGCTCCTCCCAGATCCCAACCGTAACAACTTAGTTGTGTACTCCTTATTCCTCCCAGTTAAGGTGATCCTAGAGAGGAGACTCTGTAAGATGCTTTCCCACATTGATACTAGCTTTAGTAGTAGCAATTACAATGGAATTAGCAAATAATAAATAAGCTTTGTACAGTGTTCTGCCTCAGTTGATCTTTATACTCGTAAGTAGAAAAGTAGGACCCAAACTCAAACTTCTGACTTCAGTGTGTGTTCAAAAGAATTGTTAAATGGAAAACCGTATGGAGGTTCCTCAAAACATTAAAAATAGAACTACTATATGATCCAGTATCCCATGGCTGGGTATCTATCCAAAAGAAGGAGTATGAGTGGGTTGAAGAGGCTGCTGTATCTTGTTTGTTGAAGCACTATTCATAACAGTCAAAAATGGAAATAATTTAAGTGCTATGGATGGAGACTAGATAAGGAAAATGTGGTATTTATACAAAATTGAATATTATTCCATCATAAAGAAGAAGGAAATCCTGTCATTTGCAGCAACATGGATGAAACCAAAGGATATTATGTTAAGTGAGATAAGTCAGGCACAGGAAGACAATAAATACTGCATGTTCTCACTCATGTTGAAGCTTTAAAAGTTGATTGGGAGTGGGGAGAAAGGGAAGGGGAAGTAAAAATAATTAAGATGTGTTATGTACATGTATCAACTACCTATGACAAATGTGATCATTATATACTGCAAACAAAAAAAAAAAGCTGATTTCATAGAAACAGAGTAGAATAGTCATCATCGGAGGCTAGGAAAGGTAGAGAGGAGGAGGAACATAGAAAGGTTAGATTATGTGCATGCTAATAGATAATAGATGGAATTAGTTCTAGTGTTCTACAGCACAGTACGATGACTATAGTTTATGATCTTTTATTGTATATTTCATAAAGAACTAGAAGAAAGGAGTTTGAAATTTTTCAATGCAGAGAATGATAAATGTTCAAGGAGATAGAAATGATTACCCTGATTTGATCATTACACATTATATGGATCAAATTATCATATGTACCTTATTAATATATAAAATTATGTGTCAATTAAGAATAGAAATGAAATTTCAAAGATAAAAAACTAGTTTAAACAAAGACTTTTTGGTGAAATAGTAAAACAAAATGTGTGGTCAAAAAGTGCCACACTTTGCCCTATTCATTGGTTACTTATGAAAGCAGCTTACTCCTGCTCTGCATTATTAACTCCTAGGAGGAAGTTTCTATCTTTTTTTTTACTCTTTGGTGCATACTACTGAGCATCAAATATATTCTAGGTTCTGTGTTAAGTGCTGAATAATCCATTGTGTTTCAAGATCATATGAATTGCTGCCCTAGTGGAACTTGCAACATGCTGGGAGAAATACATAAACTAAATACAAGCCATGCCTAATTCTATAAAAGGAGCAAGCAGGACCTAGTGACTCAGAATAATAAGGAGCTCTTCAGATAAGGGAGCCTTCCCTGAGAAGGTGGCAACTCAGACCTAAAGGGTGAGGAGTCACCAAAGGAAGGTCAGGAGGAGGGGGCAAGGTAGGGCTGGCTGTTCCAGACAAATAAGAAAGCTTGCATGAATGTCCTCAAGCTAAAAAGAAGTTGGCCTGTTCAAGCACCAGAAGGAAGCCAGAGTGAATTTACTGAGGAGGACCTCGGGCAGCAGCAATTACCACACTTAAAGAGAATACGTCAAATACAAATTCGGTTCTTGAAGCTTTAATTCCCAATGTTACTGTACTTGGAAACCAGTTCTATAAGGTTTTAATTAAGGTTAAATGAGAACACAGAGCCAGGGTCCTGGTGTTATAGGATTAATGTACCTATAATAACAGAAACCTGAGAACAGACTTTCTCTCTCTCTCCAACCTGTTCCCCCTGCATTATGAGCACACATTGAGAAAGGGCCATTTGCAGTCAGTGAAGAGACCCCTCAAACCCTGCTAGAGCTTGATCTTGGACTTTTCAGCCTCTGTAACTGTGAGGAAATAAATTACTGTTGCTTAAACCACCCAGTCTGTGGCATTTTGTTACAGCAACCTCAGCAGGTTGATACACCATGATAAGAAATTCGAGTTTCATTCAAAGAAAGTCAGTAAAAATAAGAAAGGGAGTGACATGGATTAATTTATTGACCATAACAATTGCTCTTGCTGTTGGTGGGGAAGAAGAGAGAGGCAAACACTGAAGATGAGAAAGCAAGAAGCTGTTAGGTGGGGAACTGAACTGAAATGGGGGCATCTTGGCTGAGACAGGACAACAGCCCTGGAGGCAGAGGGAAGGAGGTGCAAGGTATGCTCTGGAGACATGTTCTGGCAAAGGGAGTCCAGGGGTGGCTCAGATGTGCAAAGAAGAATGATAAAGGGTGACTTTGCTTGAATATTAAATGCATGGTGTTGCCGCTCATCAAGTTGGGGAAGAATAAACAGCAATGAGTTTGGGGGAAACCTAAGTTCATTTGTGGACACATCAAGCTTAAAATACCTATGAGTCATCCAAATGGAAACAGCAAGAGTTCTGATTGTTACCTGAATCTGGAGTCAGAGAAAAAGCCTGGGCTAGAGATATAAATTTGAGCAGATGCACAGCACTGAGCCTGTAAGTGCAGAAAGAGAAGATAAAAGGTCCAGGATCCCCGCTAAAGCTCTTTCAAATCTACTGCGCCACCCTCCTTTTGGTTATATTTATAAATGGGGACAAACAGATACATATGTAGACTATGTAGGGTTAAATAGACATAGCATGGTCTACGGGGAAAATCCCTGGAGTCACTTTTTGTTTTAAGTAGAATGCTATAAAGAAAAATATGAAGAGATATCGGAATTATATGGAGGCATTTGGTTTTTGTTGTTGTTGTTTGCAGCCCTAAAGATTGAACCCAAGGTCTTTGTACTGAGCTACATCCCTAGCCCTTTTTTATTTTTTTATTTTGAGACAGGATCTCACAAAGCTGTGTGGTCCTCCTGCATCAGCCTTCCAGAGTGTGGAGATTACAGATGTGCCACTATACCCAGCTATAAAATACACATTCTAGGGCCGGTGATCTAGCTCAGTGGTTTCGCTGCCTGCTGCACAAGCACAAGGACCCGAGTTCGAGCCCCAGTACCAAAAAAACCCCAAAAACTTTCTAGTTGTTATGGCTCATATCCAGATGCCCTCCCAAAGCCTCATGAGGTCATAGGTGGGCTTTTTGGAGGTAGCTGGATCTAGGCAGTGTAAGGCTGGAATTAAGGAAGTGATTCTGGGATTGATTCATGGTGCGATGCTAGGATTGAGGGTACCCCATGCTGGATGTGAGTGCGAGCCACCCTAAGAGCGAGTAGCCTGGATAGAATATAAGGGGCAGCAAGAAGGTAGTTGTTTGTCACTTTCTGCTTGTTGCTTTTGCAGCTTTCTGCTTGCTGTTAACTCTTTCTCCTCCGCAATGCTCCTCTGCCATGCCACCCTGCCTGGGAGCCAGCCAGCTATGGACTGAAACCTCTACAAAATGTTTCCTCCTTTAACTTTGGGTGTCAGGTAGTTTGTCTTAGCAATAAGAAAAGTAACTAACACACTAGTTTAATTGAACAGCCATATAAACTGCTCAGTTGAATCCTTGAATCTTCTCTCTCTCTCTCTCTCCCTCTCCCTCTCTCTCTCTCTTCCTCTCTGTCAATCTCCCCTCTCTCTTTCTCATAGACATACAGATGACAGATGACAACCAGCTGCCCATATACAAACAAAAAAACACAAACCCAACCCACAATGCATCCTCTTCTCATCTTTTAATAAGCCACAAGAGAACAAAAGGCCAGGGTTGCCCTAACATTAGCTTCTTCCTCTCCCATGACTCATTTAGCACTGATGTCCTTTTAAACTTTCCAATTATGAGAAACCAGCTCTGTCTGGATTAAGGAAGATCTTCCTTGCTCTCTACAGATCTGATGAGGCCCACCTGAAATGAAGCAGCATATTTCCCTAAGAATAGAACCGGGAGATGTTCTCATGTCCTTCCTGAACTAGGCCTCCTGCTGCAGAAACGCCCCCTGGATCCCCAAAGTTGCCTCTCAGAAGCTTTCCTCACACAAATGTTTTAATGATGTATTAATTTTCCTGAAAAGGTGGAGTTTGGGAAAGAATCTGGAAGTTTATTTGAGCTGATTGTTATATCTACAAAATTAATGTCTTTATATCTAATTACAGAACTAAAATGGACTATTAAACCCCATAATTAAAGAATGGGCATAATGATGAAATTATAGTGGGCAACAATTTGGGAAAATTCCTAATTATACTCTGTGAACCTGAAGTCCCTGGCAAGACCTCACATTGTTATTTTCATCACAGAAATCGCTCGAATGAGCTCATCTCCAAGGTTTTCCATGTCTCTGAGTGGGTTCATGTCCCAGGAACAGAAAGGCCTTGGGAATAGGCCCACAGATAACTGTCACTGAGAGCAGCCTGAAGGCAGAGCCCACCGTCAGCTGAATGACTGGTGCTCTGGACAAACAAAACAAAATGAAACTGCATCTCATGATTAGTGAGAGGGAATGCTATGGTATTGGGCGTTTTCAAAATCAATCTTTCATCATGATACAATGGGTAGGGATTTGCCTAAGGTTTTTCATTTAGAAGCATCATCAAAACATTGAGTCCACAGCTGCAGACAGGCAGGTCTGTGCACACCCTACCGAGGTCCTGAGTCATGCAGAAGACACCAAATCACCCCACTGCAGACAGGCAGCCACCCGATTCCACATTACAAAGGCGCAGAGGACACCAGACCACCAGACCAAGGTACTGAGTCCCAATGTTCCCGGCCCAGAAGTAGGGGCTTCTGAGCCATCGTCCCACTGCTCCTGGTCCAGAGGAAGGGGCTTCCCGGTCACCATCCCTCCAGCTGCTCTCAGCCCAGAGGAAAGGGCTTTTGGGTCACCTTCTGTCCCGCTGCTCCTGGCCCAGAGGAAGGGGCTTCCCGGCCACCATCCCTCCCGCTGCTCCCAGCCCACAGGAAAGGGCTTTTGGGTCACCATCCCTACCGCTGCTC
>NW_004624826.1:1071706-1111395 GCF_000247695.1 Heterocephalus glaber | reverse complement strand
GTAAAGGTACAATTCCCAATGAGAAATGTAATTGTGTTGTATACCTACAATGTGCCAATAAAAGAATTTAATACAAAAAAAAAAAAATGAGTCCATTAAGTAAGAATCAAACTCATGGCAGTGGGTGGGGTACTATATGTCTGTAATCCCAGGCTGAGATAGGAGGACTGCAAGTTCAAGCCCAGGCTGAGCAATTTATTTTTTTTTAATTAAATTCTTTTATTGGTACATTATAGGTATATATCACAATTACATTTCTCATTGGGAATTATACCTTTATGTAATGCATCTTGGTTCTTATTTTTCACCTTTGCCCAGCCCTCCCTTCAACCCCTCCATTCCTCCCTATTTACAAAGATTTTGTTCCTATTTTTCCATTTTCTCATACAGGCCGAGCAATTTAGCAAATTAGTGAGGCCTTTCACAAAGGCCCTGGGTTCAATCCCCAGTACCACATACAAACACACACCAAAAGAGTACACCTGAATCTACATATGTGTGTGCATTTTAGTTAAGTAAGTGTATATATTAGTTAAGTAGGTATTTGCATATATGTAATATATATTATTTATATATGTAGTTCTTAGAGGAATGTGAAAAAAAGACAAATATATTATGTGTCATGAAATTCATATAGATCCAGCCACTGTTTGTAGACTACTTTGTAAACAAAAATTTAGAAATATAACAGATAATGGGAGTTACAAAAGCAAAAATGTAAAATGTGGAGAGCAAGAAGATAGAAGAGCCACCTTCCTGAAATGCTGACATTATGCCAGACACTTTTGTAAACCCTACACACAGATTGACTCATTTAATCCCCTTCATAACCCTATGAGGTCAATACAACTACTTTATAGAGGAAATAATCACAATGCAAAGTGGTTCGTAACTCGCCCTAGGTTACACATGTGTTAAGTGGCAGAATCAGGTTTAGAACCCAGGCATCTGGCTGCAGAGCCCCACAGGGATCCCTAGAAAGCTTATGATCCCTGTAGGCCCTGAAGAGGGTGGAAAACACTGGAGGGAATGCTGTAAGCAGGGACGGTGCAGGGAGTATGGACCTGGCTGGGAAAGTGGGCATTGCAGGTGGAATAAGTGGAAGGAGAGTGAAGAGATGTCATGGCCGTAGGAAAGATGGGGCTGTGTGACTTGGACATATGACAGGAATGGTAGGTCCAAGATGATGAAGTTTTTGGCCTGAGTGACAAAAAGAAGGGTAGTAAAGTATCAGGGGCAGAAAAGGGAAAGGGTATCGTGGCAGAGCTGAGCTCTTCACAGATGTTGTGGCTTTGAGATGACCGAGGGCTTCCCGTAAGGAGGTGTCCATCAGGTAGCTGCAGATTCAAGACAAGAGCTAGAGTGGAACATCAGGCTGGAGAAGCTGGGCTCAGAGAGGTCTGGGAAGGGAGGGGAGCCCGAGATGGTCACAGAGAGGACGCGGAGAAGGAAGAGTGTCACCAAAAGGGATGACACCAAAGTAGGAAAGATATTGACAGTTATTGCCTGCAGAAGCTTCCCTGACCCCACCTCAGTTAACCTCCACTTCCTCCATTACAGGTTGAAGGACAGGCTTACATCCATCTTGTTCACTGCTGAACCCTAAAAGCCTCATGCCTGGCCTGGCCCTAAGTCCTACATCCTGAGTGGTGGAGAAATGAGTAGAGGGTCAGAGGGATGGAGCTACAGAGAAGCTGGGAGTAGCAACCCACTCCCAGCCCAGTGCTGGGTCTGCTGCACTCCATCACCTCCCAACCCACACCAGTCCCTGCAGTTGCTTGAGAGCAGCCCTGTCAGGCCCCCAAGATGGTTCACATGTCATGGAGCATGTGGGTGCTGACAGGGTGCAGAGAGGCCAAGCCGCAGCCACTTCTCCTTAACAGACCACACCTCTCATTTACTGTGAGCCTCCTGGCACACAAATAAAAGATCAAATCCAGCATTTCAACCACCATAACAAGCATAAAGTGTTTACCAGGGCCAGAGGAAAAAAGCAACATCCCACCCTCTGGCTCCACAGACATTTACCAGGGCCAAGTCACAGAAATTAGTACTCTGGCCCCTCCACAAACATAACCACTTGCTTCTGGCAAATCAAAGAGAAGCCACTTATTCTTCCAGATCACATGAGCCTTTGGGTAACAACAGAGGACAGTTGCAGCCTGGGCTTTGCACTTGGTCAAAGCAACTGAAGTCAGAGGCATCAGCAAAGCTGAATTCAATCACTATTACCTGAACTATTCCGGTTTATATTAGCTAAATTGTTAATGCCCAAGAGGAAATCAGAAGGCAACAAGTTCCTTAACCATCAGTGACATGATTTGCTGGTGTATCAACTCATCTAGGCTATGGTCCCCGTTATTCAACACTCATCTAGGTGGTGTTGAGTGTACATTGTACAAGAGATTTAAGTCCATAATGGTTTGACTTTAAGGAATGGAGATTGTCATAGATAATCTCATCCAATCAACAGCAAAGTCTTCAAAAGCAGAGCTGAGACTTCTCTGAAGAATTCTATGAATGGACAGCAGCTTAGCCCAAGCCAGGAGTTCCCTCTTACTCTATATGTAGACGACTACTCACAAGCCTCCATAGTTACCTAAGCCAAATGCTTGCCATCAGTCTTTCCTGCTGGTTCTCTTCTCTGATTGAACCCAATCAGGGGGAGCCTCGAGTAGATTCATCCTTTCAGTAAATAATTATGAAGGCTCTGATACATGCATACAATGTGTCATGATCAAAACTGGGAAATCAGCATATCCATCCCTTGAATATCATTTCTTTGTGGCCATAACACTCAAGATCCTTTCTTTGAGCTACATTGAAATTATATCATTGTTCATTACAGTTTACTTACTTCACAACAGGACACCAGATCTTTTTTCTCCTAATATTGTCTTTGTTGACTCACTTCTCCCCAACTTCCTTCCCTCTACTGTTTCTCATAAAAATATACAATTGTTGTGTGTCGATCAAAAATAAAATTAGAAATATAAAACAATAATAATCACTGGGTGTTTATTAGTTTCCAAGGCACTATTCTAGAAGGCAGAGATACAAAAGAGAGGCAGCTACCCGGGCCTTGGAATGAATGAGTGCATACTTGCTCCCTGGGTGGCCCCCACAGCAGCTTGATCCCCTGCCTCTAATTGACCCCCTTCTGCTAATTACCAGAAATCTTCTTAAAGCGTGCATAGTGCCTGAATTACTCTCTCCCGATTATCCTAGAGGTATTGATTATAAAGGTAATAAAGACACAGGATTCACTGTACACAAGATTCACTGTCAGATCTGCACAGTTTTTTATAAGATGCAAGAGAGAACTTCAAGAGCAAGTTTCTAAGCAGGACTGTGGGGAGGGGTGGCAGAGAGGAGCCTCCAGGCACAGGAATCAGGGAAGTAGGTCAGAAGTCATAAAAGGATACAAAGGTGCCTAAAAGGGAAACCGGGTCCCTGACATTTTCCCTCTCCCACTGCCAAGTTTAGCTCAGGCCTCTGAAACCTTGACTCCAGCCATGGACTAACCCTTCACGTGTGCTTTCCAGTCCTATATGCAACAGTGTGAGGGAAATATGCGGCAAGGGTGGATTTTTTTTCGTCACTTGGGATTGAACCCAGGATCTTCACAGTGAACTGCATTCCCAGCTCTTTTTTTATCTTTTATTTTATTGATACAGGGTCTCACTAAGTTGCTAAGTAGGGCTTGAACTTGTGAGCCTCTTGTTTCAGCCTCTCAGAGCGCTGGAACTGCAGGCACGCCCCACCTTGCCTGGCTCAAAGATGGATTTTTTTTTCAGCCTTGAAGAGGGTATGTATTTTAGAGCTTACAATCTGAAGGTATCAGTTGAAAGCCTAAAAATTTAAAACAGGCAAATTAGAAAGAAAAACAACTATTTCAATACTGACTCTTGTAGCAATGATTTACCTGAAAACAGAAGTCTAGCTGGGATTCTACCCTGCAGACATGCATGATAGAGCCTAAATTGAGCTCCTTGTGGGATTCAGACTTGTCCTAGCATGTGCAGAGGATTTCTGAGGTGGGATTTTCTTTTTATTTTATTAGTGCATATTGATTACCCAGAGTAATGGGTTTCACTGTGGCACTGTCATACATGCGTATAGATGCCTTGATCATATCCACCCCTATTACTCTCCCTGCTCTCCTTCCCTGATCCGTTCAATCCCCTTCTGTTCTCCAAGTTTCCTTCTAATTTTATATATATTTTTTATTTTTACAGATTCCACACTTGAGAGAAAACACACATACTTGTTTTTGTGAGTTTGGCTTATTTTGCTTAATATGATGATGTCCATTTCCATGCATTTTCATGCAAATTACATGACTTTGTTCTTCTTTATGGATGAATAATACTGCAATGTGTGTATCTACAACATTTTCTTTATCCACTCATCCTTTGATAAGCACCTAGTCTGATGCCATAATTTGGCTTTTGAAAATTATGTCACGATAAACATGGGAATGCAGAAATTGAGACAGAATTTTCTAGAAGTCTGTCTGGTGAAGGACTGAGATGCCTCCAAGGAGAATAACTAATTCTAACAGAGAGAGAATCAAGACCCCAAGTTTGGTGAATTTACCTTCCTCTGTGTGGATGGTGAGGGTGACAAGTTCAGTAGTGTCCTCGTGCATGCCTAGTATCTCTGCACTGGGAATAGGGATCCCAAAGTTAAGACTGGGAGAATCTGTTTCATAAAAAGATGTGTATTCTCTGCAAGGCATTGACAGCACCACACAGAACCGGATCACACCATTAAAGTGAAAAACCCAGATGAGGGAGTCAATAGGACCAGACTCGGCAGCTCAGGGATTGCAGAGCTATCTCAGTACAGTTCTGGAGCAGCCATCCATGCTGGCTCTTCCTGGGTGACATGGGATTGGAGAGGAGGGAGAAAGTGTGTTTGCCGTGGAAATAGTGGTACTAGAGGCTGGGGCAGCACCTTCACAGAACTCTGTGGGCACCAGAAGATATGTACTAATTCCCAAAAATTAGGGTAGTTATTATGTGTCACAAACATATACCGATAAATAAATTGTCACAGAAAAATAAAATCAATCATTTAAAAAGAAGTGTCAATAGCAGATAGCACCCCAAGGAGCCAGAGCTAGAGCCAAGAAAGAAGGTGAGAAAAACAACAGCTTCCTCAAGGCAGATGAGAGGCCCAGGCTCCTCAGCCAAGGGTGACATCCTTGAGGAGTCCCTGGGAATAGGTGGAAGAGATTGTAATGCTATGGAAGAGGAGGAAGTGGGATTTCTGTCATTAAGGATGCAAATAAAGTCAGAGAACGAATAGTAACTCACTGCTTATCCACACCAGCTTTTCTTCATGAAACAAAGATAAAATAGGAAAAGAATAATTAGAATATTCCAGTTTAAAATGGAGGATTTACAACCAGCACCGTGGCAGGAATGGCCCTGTCCAAGCCACAGCGCTTTGGCCTCGTCAGAATACCGGTCAGCTCTGTTTCCTGCTGCTGCTATCACAAATTATCACAAACCCAGTGGCTGAAAACAACAAAAATTGTTTGGAAATCAGAAGTTCTAAAGTCAAAGTAATGAAGGAGTTGATTCCTTCTGGAGACTATGGACAGGAAGCCCTTTTCTCTCCTCCTCCAGCTTCCTGCAGCCAGCTCCATTTCTGTGTCCATGGTGAGCAGAGCAGTTTATTCCTCCTCTCTGGCCCCCACGTTCCTCCTTACATCTTCTCTATCTTCCTTCTCACTATCTTAACTTTCTTTTTTAAGGACCTTTGTGATTCCAACAGACCCACCCAGATAATCCATAATAATTTTTCCATCCCAAAGTCTTCAGTCCTCATCACTCCCACAAAACCCATTTTACCCTGTCAAGTAGCAGGTTCACAGGACTAGGAGGATACAGGAATCCTTCAGCAGCTGGTGGAAGGCATTATTCAGCCTACTACAACCTCTTTGTGAATCCCCACTAAATTACCTCTAACCTCAGCCACCCCAGCCAAAAGAGGTTCTAAATATGGTTGCATACTTGTTTGTTCATGTCCCAAAGTGCTAGGCTTCTCCATCGAAACAAACCTGTGACCAACCTCCCCACTGCCACTGGGATTCTCTTACACTACAGGGCATTTTGGAGTTGATGGGGGCTTTTCTGTTCTCTCTCATGCTTTATCTTTGCTAGAGATCAGTCATACAAGGCAAGAAAAGAGACACTGTTCATCCCGTTTTACAGATGAGACTCAATAGGTGACTGAGCCAAATGTGAACCAGCAGAGTGGAGTCTAGATCCCAGCTCTCTGACTCTGAGTCAATGTGCAGAGACCTTTTCCCTACTGACACCTTGATTTTGGAATTTTAGTTTTCAGAACTGTGAGACAAATGGATTTTTGTTGTCTTAAGCCCCTAGTTTCTAGTCATTCATTACAGCAGGCCTACAAAAATAATAGAAATAGACCAGCAAGTTGTGCATATTACCCCAACACTCTGGGAGGCCAAAGCAGAAGGACTGCAAGTTTAAAGCCAGCCTTGCTCAGTGACTTAGCGAGAATCTGTCTCAAAATGAGAAATAAAAAGGGGCTGGTGTTAGCTCAGTGTGAAGGCCCTGTGTTCAATCTTCAGTACCAAAACAAAGCAAAACATTAGCTTGTGTCTCACCTGACACTGTATTTTCACTTTCAGTGGCTCTTTTATTAAGCTTTACTTACAAATAAGCTTTTGGCCCTCAGACTGTAATTTGCCCAATAATTTATTACATCTCATATTAAAATAATATTTATCTTAGTCCTTTAATTTTTTTGATGTCTCTTCAAAGTTTGTACCCAAGGCAAGTACCTCAATGCCTCTCCCTGGTCTCAGCCCTGTGTGCCTAAGATTTTTTCCCCCCTGAATCCAGTAGCTTGTATTTTTCCAGGCTGAATTGCTCTCCTTCCTGCCAGCTTCTCTCCCAGGCTCTTGACTGCTGAGTAATAGTACTTGGCTTCCAATGATCATGACAATAGATCGCATGTGTGAATTTTAATACCACAGCGGATATTTCCTGTGGATAATTGACAAAGGTGCCAATTAAGGCCAATCCTAACCAAATGCCTCCAGGCCGTCCCTTAGGGGAGGAAAGCAGTACTATTGTTGAGGTATCCTTTTTCATTTTCACATGTATGCACCCTAATATCCTAACATGCATCCACAGAATGTACCATTTGGATATCATATTGAGAATGTTACAAAAGAGATGGCAGCTAATTAAAGGGCAGTTCATCTTACGTTGGTCATGCTGGTTGCTCACTCACCACTAATGTGTTTCTTCCAAACAATATCTTGTTAATGTGTTTGGCGTTGAGATTTGGGCTTACATGCATGTGTGTTTTTATTTTTTTATACAATATAATGGACCAGCTTGCTCATTGACTCATGTTTCTCTGTGTGGTTACAGATGTACCCTGTAGACTTGTGTCTTAGGAGGGCTGGAAGGAGTGCCAGATTATCAAGGCTTTGGGAAACTTGGGCTCTGTTGAAATCTCACTGCACAGGTCTGTGGGTGTCTGGGGCAAATCACTAGTTCCCTTTCCTGTTTTTTTCATCTGCAAAATGGAGTAACAATTTCTACCCTTCTTTGTCATAGTGGTTACAAGTTAAGAGAATAATAAATGTTCAAGGGCCTTGTTGACTAAAGTGCCTGCTACACCGATGCTTACAGCTATGTAAATGCATAAAGAGCTTCACTGAAGTAATGTTTGTAACCATAAAACATTGGAAGTGGGGATTGGTGGTAACTTATGGTATATTCAAAGAAAGAATAATTCTGTTTTCATTCAAAAATAATTGACTTGTAGACAATTTAAACAGTTCTTAAAGAGTTCTATGCAACTTTGTGAAAATGTCATGAAGGATAAGCACCAAAGCTAAATGTGAAGGAAAACTGATATCTCTGAAGAATTAAAAGAGGTAGCTAGGAAGGGAAATTTTATTTCTTATTTCATATCATTCTTCACCAGTGGAATTAGGGGTTAGTATTATTTAGTGATTTTTCAGTTCATGCCTTAAGGCATGCATTTTTAATCAACAACCTCACACACACACACACACACTTTTCAATAGATGGGGAACCAACTTCATAGTGATAAAAGGACTTGCTCAAGGTTAAATTACCAGTAAGTCAGAGCAGTAGGCCATCCTGCACTCTGTGATTCTGTACTCTTCCAAGGTCACATTACCTCTATTGCCATAAAAGTTGTCTGTCTTGGATTTGCTTATTCATGCATTCCAGAAATACTCACTAAATTCTAACGCTTGTGTTTAGCACCATACTTGGTTCCAGAAAAAGCTCCAAGGATGAAGAGGGCAAGATTTCTACATCTGAGCAATTAAAAGTCTCCTTCTTTTTCCTACTTTAAATGTTTGATATAATTTATCAGTTAAAATGTTTATGAGCCTGCTGTTGTCATATAGGTAGGTTTTCAAGCTAGGAGTATACTTTCTTTAATAGGTGCTATTCAAATTTTATATTTCCTCCAGAGTTAGTTTCATTCATTTGTCTTCTAAGTTACTTCTTAGAAGTTGTCAAATTTATTTCAAAAAAGATTTTTGTAATATGCTTTCTATATCCTTTTAAATTCTGTAAAATCTGTGGTAATGTCTCCTAGATCTTAATATTGTAATCTTAAAAATGTATAACTGATATTGTGTAACAGGAAGAAAAGGTCTAAAAGAGCAGGGAAATTGGGAGGGGTAGGGGAAGGGAAAAAAAGGGAAAGGAAAAAATATGAGAAGAGGAAAAAAATGGAAATAAGGTCTTTGCAAATAGGGAAGGGTGGAGGGGGTGAAGGGAGGGCAAGGGAAGGGGAAAAAAAATAAGAACCAAGAGACTCATGTAATGGTACAAGATCCCAATGATGAATGTAACTGTATTTATACCTAAAATGTACCAATAAAGTTAATGGGAAAATAAAATAAAATAAAGAAAAAATTTCCCCAATGACCCCCCCCCCCAAAAAAGTCACTGGTATTGGGCTGGGGATTTAGCTCGGTGGTGCTGCCGCCTGCCTTGCAAGCGCAAGGTCCCGTGTTCAATCCCCAATACCAAAAAAAAAAGTCTCTGATATTGTTAATAAGAAGCAGAAGAAAAAACAATGCTTCATGGGCAGAGTAAACGTTTGGGAACTATCCATTTGTGCTGCCTACTCTTGTGAGGTTGAGTCAGAAGATGGCTCTGATCACCTCTGTCTGACAGTGTCCTTTGGGTTGAAACACAGTGAAGATGCCTCGGCATTTTGGATCACCTTCAGTTTCACTGTTTTTGTCCACCATGGATGTATCAGTGGTGAAGAGAATGGCAGAGACCAAGGTATTTGCAGAAATTTGAAGGGAGAGAAGGGCTCTAGTCATGTTAGGAAATACATAAAAAATAAAAGTTCAACTAATGGGTTCTAGAAGTGCAAACTAATCTCTAGAGGGATCCTGTAAAGTTCATATTTATATGTTGGATTAAAAAGGAAATAAAAAAGCATTCAGGGGGCCGGGGATTTAGTTCAGTGGCTCGGGTGCCTGCCTCGAAAGTGCAAGGTCCTGAGTTCGATCCCTGGTACCAAAAAAAAAAAAAAAAAGCATTCAGCACACAGAATCACTGTCAACATCATGAAAGATTTCACACAGGTCAGAAACCCCAAGTATGTAAGCATTGTGGGAAATCTTTCACCCAAAAGAGTAGTTGTCAAATACATGAAAGAAATCACACTGGGGAGAAACCCTATGTATGTAAGCATTGTGGGAAAGCATTCAGTCATTGTCAAAGACATGAAAGCATTCACATTATGAGGAGCATATGTATGTAAATGATGTGGGAAAACTTACCCTACACAAAAATATTTTCTAATACATGAAAGAAGTCATAGTGCAGAGAAACTATGTGTATCAGTAGTGTAGGAAACCTTCAGCCAATGGAGTACTGGTCAAACACATGAAGAAATTCATACAGGGAAGAAACTATATATGTAAGTAATGTGGGAAAGCACTCATTACACAAAAGTGCCATCAAATACATGAAAGAAGGCACACTGGGGAAACTATGTGTGCAGCCAGTTTGGGAAAAGATTTCATGCAATCTCTTCATTTCGTAGACAAAATTCACACAGGGGAGCAACTATGTAAGAAATGTGTGAAAGAGTTCCTCTGATACAGTGTCACTCACATGAACAACGTGCCACTGGGGAGAAAGCCTATGTAAGCATTGTAGGAAAGCATTCAGCATACATGGATATTATTAAATACATGAAAGAAGTCACATGTTGGAGAAACCCTACATATGTATATATAGAAATCTATACGTGTTGAAAATTCTATGAAAATTACTCATGTAATGGAGACCTGTAGAAATAATATGAAAATTTGGATATCAATATTTCTTCATTAAATTTCTAGAAAATTTTTTAAAAAGGAAAAAAAAAGTCCCCTGACTCAAAATAAAGAGACACAGACTTATGATGGTCTTATGTGTAATTATTCTTAAGATTGGTAATACTGAAAATAGTCTACATATTCCTTTCTCCTTGCATGGCTGGGAACACAGATTGGATCATCAACAAAAGACTTAGAGAAATATGCATCTTCATCTCAGAAACTCACTGAATTAGGTCCCACCACTCATGGAGTTGAATGTTTATTCAAATAATACTATCTGTTACATATTTTGCATGTGCCGTGGTTTTGACAAAGGCAGTGTGTGTGAGTGGCCAAAGAATTTATACACATAGTCAGTGTTAATTGGAACCCCTGGGGACAGCATAAGAAGAAAATAAAAGCCAATCTTGGTGGCTCACACCTGCAATCCTAGTTATTTAGGAGGCTGAGGTGAGAGGATCACAAGACTCTGTCTCAAAATAATAATAACAATAATAAAAGAAAAGGAAAAGGGCTGGGGATATAGCTTAGTGGTAGAACACCCCTGGATTTGATCCTTGGTACAGCAAATAAATAGGTAAATAAATAGGAAATGGAACATGAGCCAGGGCATGTGGAATTTGACAAGTGGAAAAAAGGAGAAGAGACACTTATGGAAGCAGTGACACTTGAGTTGAGGTATACACAGGTGAATGAGCACATCTGGATGAGGAAGGCTTACCAAGCTTTAAAGCTGCCAGGAACCTTGACAACACACCCTTGTTTTGCAGCTGAGCCATCTGAGAGCCAGACAGTGGACTGACTTGCAAGGACCACACAGTGGTACCCACCTGGTCGTGCTGAACGAGGCTCCCAGTCCACTTTACGGAGTTTAATGGATGTTCTGTGAAGATGCTGTACCCAGAAAGAAATGGGTTCAGAAATGGGAAGTTGGAAACACAGACAAGAAAGTCTGAAAGGGCTTTTGATTTAAGTAGAAAACACACATAGGGAACTAAGGGAATTGAAGTTGGAAAGGTCCATTGGAATTTGGTTCTGAGAGACCACGGATACCATGTAGGTTACAGAGAACTATTCCTTATGTTTGAGAAGAGCTCAAATAGCAAACCTAAAATTAATTTGTCCCCAGGAACAGAACTATATCTGAAAATAATTTAACTAAGATCAAGGAAAAAATCTTTCTGAGGATAGAAAAAAGTCTGAATCCAAAGAAAAGAAGATTACCTAGATTTTTCATGTATTCTCTTTGAAAGGAACAAATATTCCTTTATAATATCTTCCCTTCTTAAAAGTATATATACTTTATTTCTTTTTCTATATAAAAGTCATGCATGGACACATAACATTTCAGCTATATGAAGAATCAAAAATGCTCCCATAATCTCACCTAAAAGCAAACGTAGTTAACATTTTGGCATATTTTCATTCAATTGTTTCCTATGCTTTTTTTGGGGGGCGGGGTACTGGAGATCGAACTCAGGAACTTGTGCTTGTGAGGCAGGAGCAGTGCTACTGAGCTAAATCCCCAGCCCTCCTGTGCATTTTTATATAAATTATTTCATAGCTCTATATAACTTTATGACAATGATTTTTACTTTATATAATACCACAAGTATTGTATGAAGGGGCTTCATATAGTCCCACAGTCCCACAAGTACATTCTTAGGTTTTATATTCATTTGTTTTAAAGAGTGTAACCTATATACCAAAACATACCCTAAAAATGGGGTAGATTATTTTTTAATACATAATGCTGTAATAAATATCTTTGTGTATAAATGTTGTCCCTTACAGAGTATTTCCTTAGAGGAGGTTCACAAAAGTAAAATTCCAAGATCAAATAGCACAGACATTTTTAAAAGTCATTCATACATCTTGTCTAATTGATTTTTTGATTATTTATTAGGTAAAAAATATGCATATAACTCCGAGGTTGGAGATAGAGTTTTTATAGAACAAAAGTAGTTTTTCCTATTTTAATAACTTTGCACTAATTAATAAATATTTCATATTTGAAGGAAAGCGTCCATAAAATTAGCTTGTAGAGGCGAAAAAGTGTCTAGATTTAATGTGTCTACTTACTTCTTGACTAATTTTTTTTGCTGCTTTCTCTTATCTTCTGATCAGCACTACATTCCCCTCCTTTCCCAGGAAATTGACGCCCTGTGCTCTCCAGCCTCTTAGATTCTCAGATAAAATCAGTACTGTGATGTATGAGGGGGGATTCCACTTTGCACTTCCTAGCACAGGACTGAGTCTGCGTGCTGAGGCTTCTGTGCTCTTGCCCAGGGGGATGGAAAGTACAGCTTTGCAACAGGAAGATGAATGGTACTTTCCTCATCTTCAGGGCCTGTGTGTTTCTCATTATCTTCTTTTGGATGCAATCACTGCCTTTTGTTCCAAAGCCACCGGAGGCTTCTCTTTGCTCCTCCCAGAGCAGGGACTTCTCCTGGCCTAACACTAAGGACAAAGCCAAGTCACCAGGCTTTTGTGTAGTCAAAGTCCTGTCCTCTCCATTCCACCAGGCATAGCTCTGCTACAGGCTCCTTCCTAACAAGTGTCCCTACCCTCATCTTCTTTCCCTTCCAATCCTTCGTACACACTGCATCAAGATCAAGTTTTCCTGAAGCAAAATTCATATCAACTTACAAATCTGCTCAACTCTGCTGTAACATCCACAGCAGTTCTTTGTTACCCATACAGGAAGAAAGGTCGAATATTTTGCAGGGAATCAATAAATATTCTTTCAATGAGTAGCCCACAGCGGTAAGCACTATGGGTTCTGTACAATGGGGTCTATGTCTGCTTCAGTAGCTGGAAGAGACATGTGGAAAGTTAAATACCAAGGCTCCAGCTCCCGTCCCTTTCTATACTCCAGTCCCGCCAGATCTCACACTCAGCATGTTTCACAGGCAACTCATTCTCTTTGTGGGACTGCATAACCTTTGTTCCTTTTCTCCAGCCCCATTGTGATTAAATGTGAGTTAATGGATAAAGATGCTTGTTACTTTTGGGACACTAGATAAAAATCTGTAACAAACCTAAAGTCCCAAAGTAAACTACTCAACTCCTTGTTTGCCCGGAACTGATGTTCCGGACACCACAATCTATAGAACAAGCTGCAAATGTCTGCTGACCATCAATACTTGACAGTCGACCACTAATCTTTGTCCCCTTTTCTTTAATTCTATATGTTAACTTCCCCCTCAACCCCCTATAAAAACAGCCTCGGACTCTGAGCCAGTTGCCTCTCTAAGCTATTTTGCTTTGGGAGTGCTGTCTGGCCAGACTAATAAAGGTCTGTTTTACTTTCCAACTTGTCCGGTGTGTTCCCTCCCGGGTGTTCTTCGCTGCAGTCAGCTCCTCGGAGCGTTTGGTAAGGCCCTCGGTCTTACATCTTCTCCCCAAATCTATGTTTTCCGCTATCCAGACTCTCAAAACAAGACACATACAAGCTGGGGATATGGGGAGATTTGGGGAGCAAAGGATTTGGGCTTTGCAAAGCCCATCAAAACCCAATTATTATATTTGCTTTCTTAGCTATATTTAGGGGAATAAAGACATACAGAAATTAGTAAGCCATGTTCTCACTGTTGTGAGCATATAATCTAGTGTGAGAGACACAGAGCTTGCCAGAGTGGTCCCCTGTCTGATGTCAACTCAGTCACCTGAACCAGGCCTCACAACCCTATGCATCCAGATCCTCCCTGCTCAGTCATTCAGTGTAGGGAAAGTGCACTAGGCCATCTCCATGTCTTTTCTTGGTGTTCTTGTTCTTGTCTTCTACCAAATCCCAATCAATTCAGATATTAGAACAACCACAACAATATCTGTGGAGTACCTCATATTTACAGAACATTCTTCCAAAATTATCTGATGTAATTCTCACAACAAATTCACAAGGTATGTCTTTATTACCTTCATTTTACACTGGAGAAAGCCACACTGCAGGGAAATAAAGTCACAACCAAGTCCTTTCAATGCCATAGGGACGTGTTTAATTTCTAAACTATGCATACACAGGGGTGAAAATATGTGAATGGCAGTCTCTTCTATCAATGGTTTTACAATCTGGGGAGAGAGGTGGACACATAAATTAGTGATTTCTACATAATGTGGTCTGAGGATGAGTAAGTATGCAAAGGTTGCTGCAACAGAGAGAAATATCAGCCCAATGTGCAGAGATCTGGGTGGGGAGGCAAGAATCATATCAACTGAAATGCAATTTGAATGAGGGCTTAGTTCGCCCATAGATGGAAAACTACAACATGAACTCAACTGTTGACTGATTCTCCTGATTCATATTTTCCCACCATCCCCTTATGTGATGTTTTTCAATGGATAATCATTGAATGAATGAATGAATGAATGAATGAGTGGATGGGTGCATGGATGAATGAATAATACTTCTCTAATTTAGAGGCTGGCTGAAATATCAACTCAAGCAGTAACTTTGTGTTTAAAACTCCCATATTCTGACCAACTGAAGTAACATACCTTCAGGAATTCCATGAGGATTCCTCAGCAACAGGATAGATAGTTTTTAGCGTAAGAGGCCAGAATTCATTCCTACAGTCTCTTAGAATTGGTTGGAGGTAAAATAGACTCTAGAATTGAGGAGAAAAGAAGACTGGCCACTTATGTCTACCCAACCTTCTCAAAATATTCTGTTAACATTCTGAGCTAAGCAACGAAGAGGAAAATAGAATTAAAATTAAAGCTCCTAAGCTACAGCTACGAATTCCACACTGAACCTCTCTGGTCCCAGAAAACTCTGGATGAGAAGGAAAGATCCCAATTCTCCTACACTCACTTCCTCTGAAACGTGATTGTAGAAGGAAAGCCAGGATCTCCAAGACTTGGAGATCAGAGCAGAGTACCCACATCCTCAAGTGATTTCATGAGTCCTGCCTCTCTCCTCTCACGACCTCCAGCTCCACTTCATTGTGCTTGTGGAGCAGATGCCTCCATGCCATCCCTTCTTCTGCATTTTCTGCTCCTTGGTCTAAGTCTTAACTTCATCTGTGTATGCTTGATATATACATGCAGCTATTCTTGGAGTTCGTGCAGCCCATCATTTCACAATTCAAAAACCCCAAATAAGAGACAGGGGATGAGATTCTTCAGGAAAATTGAAAGAAGGATGCCCACACCATCTGAATCTGGCTGCACAGTGAACAGCTCAAGAAGTAGGATAGGACCCAACACTACTTTTTCAGGTAGAAAACACAAACACAATCCATACAAGGATTGTTTCTATTTCCTTTGGACACAAATATATTTCTACTCAGAATTTCCTCTTGGTGCTTTCAAATTCTTGGGGAAAGTCAAACTTACTTTGAACAACTAATGAAATAAATTCGTAGAGGAGAGAATTAGCTTAATGAAATTACAATCATTTCCTCAAGAAGGAGAGATTAAATGGGCTTTGGAAAGTCACACATTCTAGATACTACTATCTGGATCAGTTTGGGCTCAAGATTGTCTGTTGTTCCTTTGGGAATTTTGATTTATGATTTAGCTTCTCAAGAATATAGATGAATTAAATTGGGCTTGCAAATTTTGCCACTGAGAAATAGATCACAGCCACATTTTTCCTTTCAGGAGATATTTAGGGTTCATTTTATAAGCCTGGATCAGCAAACTTTTCTCTGTAATGGTCCAGATGATAAATATTTTAGGCCTTTTTGGCCATATTATTCATCTCAGCCCATAAGAGCACACAAGAAGCCATACATAATAAGTAAAGAAATGATCACAGCTATGCTCTAATAAAACTTTGTTTACAAAAACAGGTTGTCGCCTAGATTTAGCCCATGGACCGTAAATTTCCGACTTCTGTCATAAACCAGTCTCTCGGTACAGGAGTGTCATAGTGAGGAGAAAATGGTATCTTTAGACTTAGAAAGGAGAAAGGGGGCAGAAGACTCTGAGGCCTAGGTTGTTCTATCATTACCTAAGTAACTATAAATAGTGTTAGAATCCACACCTAGAATATAGTCCCTATGAGATTTGTATGTAGTACATCTGGAGAACAATAAATCTCAAATTCCAATCAAATTACAAATTCTTTTTTCATATGAGGCTTGAAATTATGTACTTTTAACAAAATCTTGATGTTGTCAATAAAAAAGATATGTCAAGTAGCAAAAATCTACTTAAAACCATGCTCTACAAAAACCAATAATGAGCTGTGTGTGGTGGCACACATGTATAACCCTACTGAGGAAGGCTGAGGCAGGAAGATGGAAAGTTCAAGCCCAGTCTGGGCAATTTAGTGAGACCTTGTCTGAAAAAAACGGGTATATGGCTAATCTTTAAATCTACTTTTGAGAATCTCTATAAAGATAGATAGATAGATACATAGCCATAGACAAACTATGCAAAAGTGAAATACCTAACAGAGACTTGGGTCCTAACCAAGAGGGTATTATAATCCTTTGAGAAAAAGAAAAACTCCTACACAGAAAAAATTAATCAATATAAGAGACTATATAATTTCTCTTATAAAACAATTAGACACCAGTGAGAAATTCTGAAAAATGCTGAGAGTTGAGAAAAGAGACTCTAAATCCCTCTTGTCCATCTAAAGTAAGGAACCAGGTGCTCTGTGGCCCAGGAAGCCGGAGCTTTGAGTAGATTCAAGCTTAAGAGGCATTTCTACAAACACTGCCAGCCAGGAACATTAACAACACTATTACCGCAGACCACAATTTGGAGCTAAAATATTTAGCGTAATATGAAAAAATATAAAGCCCAGAGAATTGAAACAATGAAAATGGGATTTTTGCTAGCAGTCCAAGATCTTCTCTGAGAGCAAAAGAGTTTGTGACTAACCCTTAAATCTACTCTTTAGAAGCTCTATAAAGATTAGAGCAAAATAAAAGATTAAGAACGAAGAGAATACTCGCTCAAAACGTCTCATGCATATATAATTTTAGGTCCCCAAATATTTCCTCCCATGGATTATTGTTATGATACCTTAAATATGATTTAGAACTATATCCAAACTTAACTAAGAGGGTATTGTAATCCCCTGAGAAGAAGAAAAACTCCCACACAGAATTAATCAATATAAGCAGCAATATAATTTCTCTTACAAGAAAATTAGGTGTCAGGAATGAGCCTCTCCAAAAGCCTCTCATCCTTCACCCTGGAGCATGTATGATGCAGATGCTGAATCCCTAAGATGGTGTCCAGATGTTTTATCCCAACCAGCAGCCAGGGCTCCCCCAGTTTGGCAGCTGCTCTCCGTTCCAGCTTTATCGTCCACCACTCCTCCACTCACGTCAGGCTCCAAGTAGACTGTTGTGTCCTCCCTTTCCTCCACCCCATATGCCCAGCACAGGCCTCTGTGGGTCCTTGTTATCTGTCAGCTCCATCATAACGACTGACCCACATCTTCCCTTCTACACACTGAACTGCTCTCCAGCTCCGAGGTTTGACCCAGGATCCGCACCGTCCATATTCAAGGCATTTGTTCTTTGACCAGCCCAACAGCAAGCATCTTCTCCTTTCTCCTACCATTGCTCACTCTCTTGACTCTTGCTTACCTCTCTTGAGAGTAGTTCTGTTTCTTGGTCTCTTCCTCTCCTTTTACCCCATGAAAAGCTTGGGCTGGAATTATCGCATATTACATATTTCTGTGTGTGTCCCTTCAGGCCACTTCTACAATTCCTTACACATCACATACGCTCAAGAAACACTGCTCTTATTTTATTTTTATTTATTTTTGGTATTTGTATTTGGCATTTATTATTATTATTATTAATATTGAACCGATGACCTTTGGATTGAACCCAGGGCCTTTGCACTGAGCTGCAGCCTCACTACTATTTATTTATTTATATTTTGAGACAGAATTTTACTAAGACAGTAGGTTGCCCAGGCTGGGCTCAAGCTTGCAACCCTACTGCCTCAGCCTTCCAGAGTGCGGGGATTACAGGCATGCACCACTACTCTTGGCACCCGTGCTCATACTTTAGTAAGTAAAAATTATCCAAAGTTCTTTAGTCCCATGAACAAAAAGAACCTATTGTTCACTAGCCCACCAGTTCTTCATTTGTATTGTTGAAGTCCATTTGGAGGTTATGCTTTTCAGAGCATTTCTAGAACCCTGCTTATCTAGTCATCTTTACAAATGATACCTTCATTCCCCCATGAAGTGTTCCTTCTTCAGTCACTATTGATTTCCTCCTTCTGATGGTACACCCAGAAGAGCTATGCAATCTCCGATTAGTTAGACTCTTATCCTGATCTTGGCTTCTAAAAATAATCTTCATACAGCCAAATTCCAAAATCTCAGATTCTAAGTCTCTGCAGCAACACAATCACAGTATCTCATTTATCCAGCCATGAGCCATTCTGTGACAAGCAGGTGACTCCCAGATCTGTTTCTGTCACAGCCCCAAACTCCATCCATCCTCACTGCCACCTCCCTCCCCGCCATCTCCAATATTCAGGTCTCTTGTCTTCATGCCCTGGGAAGCGTGGGCTCTGGATACTTGAAACCAGAATCTCTGATCAGAGATGCACAAGAAGTAAACCATCGTTAGGCAAAAGACAGATTCTCACTCTAAAGGAAAATCAAGATACATTGGAAATACAGGCCTTTCTCTTTCAAGGAGAAGTTCATAAGTCATGTTAGTAAAGTCATTCTTTTGGGCTGCCCTATAGCAATTTGGGGAGAATTATTTTGGGAGAGAGTGGGAAAGAAAGACAGGGTAAGTGATAAATGGAGAGAAGGAGGAAGAGGAGGAGGATGGGAGTGGGGAGAATGGGAAGAGGGAGACAGAGAGAGAGAGAAAAGAGAAAATAGAACAGGACTAAAGTAAAAATCAAAATGAATCAAAGATCTCAATATTAAAATGATAATCCTTGACATGCTGAAAGACAAAATGAGTATAAATCTTGACGACATAGGTCTAGGCAAAGGCTTTCTAAGCAGAAACCTGGTTGTCCAAGAAATAATACCAAACACCAACAAATGGAATAACATTCGATTAAAAAGCTTCTTCTGCACAGCAAAGGAAACAACCAACAGAGCAAAGAGACAGCTACAGAAGGGGAAACTTTTGCAAGCTACTCCTCAGACAAAGGACTAATATTTAGAAAATATAAAGACCTCAAAAAATATAAAGAATCTCTCAAATTTAAAGGTCCAATAAAAAAGGGCCTCTAAAGTGAATAGGCACTTCTCAGATGAAGAAGTATAAATGGCTAATAAATACAGGAAAAATGTTCAATATTAAAGAAATGCATTCTCCAGACACACTCAGCCACCTCATCTTTGACAAAGGAGCCAAACACCCTCGCTAGAGGAAAGATAGCCTCTTTAATAAATGGTGCTGGAGAAATTGGTTTCAACTTGCCAAAGATTAAAACTAGACCTATATCTCTCACCATGCACTAATCTAAAATCAAAATGGATTAAAGATCTAAATATAAAAACAGAAGCACTGAACCGGCTGGAACAGAGGTTAGGTAGAACTCTTGAAGACATTGGGGTAGGAAAAGATTTTATGAACAAAACCTCAGTTGCCCATAAACTAGCACAAACAATCAACAAGTGGGATCTCTTCTTACTAAAAAGCTTCTGCACAGCAAGAGAAACCACCAGCAGTGTGAAGAGACAACACACAATGTGGGAAAAAATGTTCACCAGCAGTCCCTCAGACAAAGGTCTACTATCTCGAATCTATAAAGAATTTTAAAAAATCAGACCTCCCAAATTTAAAGATCCAATCCAAAAATGGGCATCTGAAATGAACAGACATTTCTCACATAAAGAAGTAGACATGGCAAATACACATATGAAAAAATGTTCAACATCACTGGTCATTCCAGAGATGCAAATGAAAACAATGCTGAGATTCTACCTCACTCCAGAAAGAATGGCTGCTGTCATGAAATCAACCAACAACAAATGCTGGCAGGGCTGTGGGGAAAGAGGAACGCTGCTCCACTGCTGGTGGGAGTGTAGACTGGTGCAACCACTGTGGAAATAAGTATGGCGATACCTCAAAGAACTAGGACTAGAGGTCCCATTTGACCCAGCTATTCCCCTGCTGGTGATCTTCCCCAAAGAATTAAAAGAATCATACCACAGCGATATATGTACACCCATGTTCACAGCAGCACAGTTTGTAATAGCTATAACTTGGAAACAGCCCAAATGCCCATCAACTGGAGACTGGATAAAGAAAATGTGGTTTTTTATAAAGTGGAGTACTACTCAGCCATCAAAAATGAGAAATTAGAGACATTTATTGCTAAATGGATGCACATTGAGGTGATACTCTTAAGTGAAATAAATAGGACACACATGTGTAAATACTGAATAGCTTCTCTAGTGTGAGAAACTGAAAATGTAAGTAAGGACTAAAAGGTGTAATAGATAATGTGAAATAGGAAGAAAAGGGACAAAGGAGAGGAGGAAGTGGGAGGGGTAGGGGAAAGGAAAGAAGGGAATGGAATTAATATGAGAAAATGAAAAAATGGAAACAAAGTCTTTGTAAATAGGGAGGGATGGAGGGGTTGAAGTGAGGGCAGAGTAAGGAGGAAAAAACAAGAACCAAGAGAGTATGTAAAGGTGCATATCTCCAATGATGAATGTCATTATATTGTACACCAAAAATGTGCCAATAAAAGGATATACAAAAAATAAAATAAAATAAAAAAGAAATGCATTAAAGAAATGCAAACTAAAATAATATTGATATTCCATTTTACTCCAGAAATAATGGCTATCCTCAAGAAATCAACCAAGAAAAAAAGCTGGAGCGGCTGTACAGAAAAAAAGAACCCATTTCATTGTTGGTGTGAGTGTAAACTAGTACAACCACTATGGAAATTAGTATAGAGATTCCTCAAAAAACTAAAACTAGAAATTCCATTTGACCCAGCTATTTCCCTTCTAGGTATCTTCCTGAAAAATTTGAATACATCATATCACAGTGATGTATGCATACCCATGTTTATAGCAGTATAATTTATAAGAGCTAAATCTCGGAAATAGGCTATATCTCCATCAATAATTGAACAGATAAAGAAAATGTATTATTTATACAAATGGAGTACTACTCTGCCATTAAGAAGGATAAGCTTGAGTCATTTGTAAGAAAATTGATGCAACTTGAGACCATGTTGTTAAATGAAGTGAATCAGATACACAAGTTTCAATATTGCATAGTTTCTCTTATATGAAAAGCCCAATATATAAATAAAGTGCAAAATAAAAGACAGATAATAGGAAAAAAAGAGAGAAGAAAAATGTTATTGTAATCCACCATGGAGAAAGTATTTTAAATTCTACCTCAAGTTATTTTAATTGGTTGTGTGTGTGTGTGTGTGTGTGTGTGTATGGGGGTTGTTAGTCTAGCTGTTAATTTGCATGTATAATCAACTTGATAAAGACTTACAAATACATGAATCTGAAAAAATATAAAACATAAACTAAAACAGAAAATAGAATGAGAGAAAGAGAGAGAGGATAAGGTGGAAGAATCACAATGAGAATCAGAAAGTGGGGAGGTGGAAGAAAGAGGGAAAGAAAGAAGAGGGAAGGGCAGCAGAGGAAGGCTGGAAGGCTGCCTGCGCCATGGTTCTGTCAGTAGTCTCCGTGATCTCCCCTGGGAGCTGTGACATGCAAAGGTGAAACGGTCCCTGCTGGCTTATGAGTAATACTCAGTGCCATAAAATCTATGCAGGAACTCCCTATCCCCTAAGCAAACAACGGACTGGAATTCAGGGACTTTCACCTCCAAGGCTGTATTTAACTTCCTCTCTGTATGCCTTGAAGATACAAGCTCTTTGAAAAGCAGGAGAGTAAAGTGCTCTACCACTGTGCTGTACTGTCAGCCTCAAAGATAACTTATTGTTTAATAATTTGGGGAATAGAGCCTTCAGGTGACAATTACAGACAGACATATTGTTGCTTCCATTTACAAATAAGGAAACTAAGGTTTAGAGGTGCTTACTAAGTTCCCCAAGGTAGCGCAGCTAACATGGGCAGAGTGGGAATTCCAAATCAAGTCTGTCCTACAACAGAGTCCATGTTCTCCAGCACTCCTCACATGATGCTCCAATTAGAAATGATGCCACTGGCACCTGCTATGATATAGGGGAGTTCAGCTGGCTTCAGAGAGATGGTGAGATTTCATGAGAGATACAAAGTATCCTTAACTCTATCCTAATAATATATATATTGCATCTTGTGTTTCAGATTACCTGTTAATAGCTCTCCCTTTCCAGCCCACATGTTCCAGTTTGGGTGCTAAACTACTCGGTCATCCTATTAATAAGAAAGCAAGAAACTGAGAACTGTTAAACTTCTAAACAGACTAAAGTGGTCTCATCATTCCCCTCAAAAGAAGGAGCCTGGATTGGTGACCAGCAGGACTCTTGCCTGGGGGAGTCTACACACCTGAGGTAGCTTCAGCTGTCCTGCTATGAGACTGGGGTAGGGAGGGCACCACATCGGGCTTCACCGGACAAACATATGCACAGCACATGCCATGGACATTGAAATAATGACTCTGGAAATAGTTGTTTAAGATGAGAAGGCAGAGGAAGAAAAAGACCACAATCACAGTTTCTGAAAGGTAAAGCAAAATGACTCATAGACTAATAAAGTTTGAGAAACCTAATGTAACAGAAACCCTGCAATAACTTCTGATTAGCAGTTAAGCACAGCTCTGAGCTATTTATTCTGAAATGTATGTCGTGAAGGCTCTTGTTAAGACCTCTTAGTTCTCCAATACCAGGAGTCTGTCACAGGAAGGAAGGAAGGGAGGGGAGGGAGGGGAGGGAAGAGGAGAAGCAGGGAGGGGAGAGGAAGGATGGAAGGAAAGGAAGAAAGGAGGGATGGAACAAAAGAAAGGTAGGGGGGAAAGGAGGGGAAAGAAGGGAGGGAAGGAGAGAAGAAATGATGAAAAAGAAAATTTCAAGGCAAGTTGTCCTCTCCTTTAAAGCTATGAATTAAACTATGACTTTTCACCACAAGGAGGCTAAGGAGTAATGGTGATTTCCCTAGATAATAAACAAAAAGCCGTATCTAATCCAAGGAGCATTGTGATAGTGAGAAAAAATCTTCCTGGAGAATGTGAAAAATACTACTTTACCACGTACCCATATCCAATAACCACCCATCTCTCACAGCCCTTCACACATCCACATTGCTCAGTTATTCACTCTCTCAGTGAGTACTGCAGAAGCTGTGAGAGATATGATCAGATCTAAGCTGAGTCAGCGGGTTCTCACTAAGCACCTTCCATGTGCCAGACCTTGTGCTAAGTGCTAGAGATGCAAGCCTGAAAGAAATAGTCTCTGATTTCAATTTTCTCCAAGCTAGGATGGTCTCAGATGCATGATATTGCTACAGTATTGCATTCACTGATAGGATAAGAGTCTTCCAAAGCATAAATCAAGTTCTATTTGGACTAAAATTCACCTATGATAGGCCACCTTGATATGTTGGAATGCTTCCTGATTTCCTAACAAAAGCTCTGTAACAGAGCATGCTCCTCACTTTGCCCATGTCAGCTTAGGGCTGTACTAATCTACAGGACTCAGTGTTCTTGTGCATGTACTCCTCCAAATTTTATCACAGACTCTTATCCTATTATCCTGGCTTTGGTAGTTTTAGTCAGTATTGTTCTGTAACTCACTTCAAATTATTGCTGGTGGAATACAACTCATAAAACAATTTTGATGAGATTGTCATATTAGAAAACACGCATTCATCCAGGAACCCCAGAGATTCCAATGGGTCTGGTAGAGATGGAGAAGTCTCAGCAAGAGGTCAGATACCCTGGGTCACTCAGAGCTGTGGACGACATCCTTAGCTGGGACACCCAAGACTGGCTTCTAACACAGGGATAGTCACAACCAAATCACCAAAAGCAGAAAGAGTTAACTGGCATCAAGTTTTCTATATAATCAAACACGCTGTTTCCTCATTTGATGTTGGTTCTAGGCACCAAGCCAACCGCTCAACAACCCCCCTGACACCTTGCCATGATGAATGAAAGCTTCAAAGGGATCCACACCTCTCCTGCCACCACCTGCAACTCACGTGGTGACAGTTCAGCGACTGGCCCTACTTACATCAATAGGTGCAGAACATTCTCCGTGCAGCAGGATCCTCAAAACTCAGCTGGCCTCTGTTTCTCTTCAATTTTTTCAGCTTCTTTAAAATAATTCAAGGCACAGCTTCAGAATGTTCTAGAGCATTGAACCCCAGGCCACCTGAAGATCACCCTTTATAGAGAAGGAAAAGAGAGAAAGCAAAACTTTATTATACTTTATTATAAAGTTTTGCTTCATTCACTCCTCCCTGGCAGTCTTGTCCACAACTACACAACAAAACTTCCAAGAACACCAAGCCCCGAGGGACTGGGCACATTCCAGAGAACCTCAGAGGAAGTTTGTTTATATCTCCTGATAGTTACTGACGTACAAATTAAAGTTGAGATTTTTTTTTTTTGCAATATTAAAGATTGAACCCAGAGGTTTCACACAGCTACATCTCCAGCTTTTTAATTGTTCTATGAACAGAAATGAGATGTGGGACTGATCTTGTGCCCTGGACTACGCTGGCTTTTCAGGGGACTCTGATTATCTAGTCTCTTTGAAAGTCTGTTGATGAAGGAGACTAAGGCAAGTATAGATGGCTGAGAAATTTTTTCCCAACCGAAAGTGTTTGTCATCTGTCTCACTCACGATCAAGAGGCACAAGTCTGCTTTTCTCCTTTCCACCTCCCCATGCCAGGAAAATGGGCACCAACACTGCCTGCATTTTTGTTTCAACTTTCCAGTATGCCTCTGAAATTACATAGCTTGGTGTGGTTTGTATTTGCAGGTCCACAGAACTTAGAGAAAATCTATTCAGAGGAAGATATTTACTGATTCTCTCTCTCTCTCTCTCTCTCTTTTCTTTTTTTCAGTTTGGGTGATCAAGTCCAGGACCTCACACATGCTAGGCAAGTGCTCTACCACTGCACTGTACTCTCAGCCTCAAGGATAACTTATTGTTTAATAATTTGGAGAATAGAGCCTTCAGGTGACAATTACAGACAGACATATTATTGCTTCCAAAGAAAAAATTCATTTGTAAAGGAAGATTGTGAACAGTCTTTGGTTTTGAACATAAGGAATGTGATTTCCTTAGAGTAGAAAAAGGTAGACATCACCAGCAGAGAGGTAGACATTTGAATCTGGCATTCAAAGAGTTTGGTGTTGTGCATAGATATTTGAGTTTCCACTACATGAAGGCAATCATGGAAGTGTGACACAGGTAAGATGATCTTGGCAAAACAAGCTGAAGATAGAATCTTACTGGCACTGGGTAGTGGGAGAACATCTTTGTTTCCTTTACCGCCTTCCAGGTACTTGGTACAATCTAGAAATACTTCTTCCTCACAAAGCATCAGGAATCCCTGATCTAATCCAACTTCCTTATTTCAAATATGAAGAAACCCCAAACTGTGAAGGTTAACTGACTTATCCAAGGCCTCACAACTTCTAAGTAACAAAACTGACACTAGATAGGTTAAATGATCATTGAGAATTAGCATCACCCTCGCACAAACTACAGACTTCTTCATTTATCTTGGTTACATCAATCCAGCACTATAGCTGTGCCCAGCCATATGATAAGCTTGGGAGATCAAATCACATCTTATTCACCCACTTGTCACTGTCCATTCCCCCTTTCCTCCTTGCTGCTACCACCTGTTATTGCAGAGTAGAAAAAGCAGATTATTTTCCTCTTTTGAATATACGCATGATCTCAGATCTTTTTCTGAGTGAAAGAGACATAAGAACTCATCCACTATGGGCCAGGGATTTAGCTTAGTGGTTCCACTGCCTGCCTCACAAGTGCAAGGCTCCAAGTTCAATCCTCAGTACCAAATTAAAAAAAAAACAACTCATCCACTATTAGTATAAAATCTGTAGAAACTGCAGCCAAACAGGGGTCAATGACTTGTCCCATATCACCAGTTAGCAATAAATTCCAGACCCAAATCCCAAGCTATTATTTCTTTTCATTACAATGCCAACCTCTAATGCAGTATTTTTAAGACAAGTTCTCCAGGCCCTAATTTCTACAAACATTTCTCTTCCCTCAAGGTGTTTCCTCTAAAAAGGGTCCCATGGTCCAATAAGCACAAAGAGTGCTGCAAGCTTCCCCTCTCTTAGATAGTCTATATTTTGATTACCCTATGAAACACCCTGGGAAGTCTTGCAGCTGGCTCAATTCTCTAATGACATTTTCCAAATTTACTTGACTACAGAACTCTGGCCCATACCCCACCCTTGTTCTTATCTATTAAAACCCCACAAGTGTCCAAGAGTTGTATATTGGGAAACACCACCTCAGTCTCATTAGGAAGATTTCCTTTGGAGGCCCCATCAAAAGTGCCCCTATTGAGTGGTCCTCACTGTGAGGACCAAGAAGGAAGCCAGAGACAAAGGAACAGACAGTCCCCACCTTTGCAGAGCCATTTGTTCTGCCAGCAAGCGTGAGACAACTTCGTGAAACCTTTTGACTTGGGATCCCTGTAATCTCAAGGCACTCTTCTTCAACCTAGGCTTCTTGTGGAAAAATTCATTTTTAGATTCTCATATACTGCACAGAAGCTAACATGTGAGTTCTGCTCTGCTTCTGTCCAACACTGGTGGTGATATCATCTTGTCAGTGTCCTTCTATATCTGCTCTAGCTTTTCCTTGTACACTTCACCACCCTGGTCCAAAACTAGCAGCTTTTTAATGAGTCCCCCCGACTTGATTCCTTCTCCCCTGCAATTTGCCTTACATGCTGTTGTAGCCTCTCATGATTTCATAAAACACATTTATGCAATGTAATGCAATCCACACTCCTCAGGGCGTTTCCTACCAAGACAGGCTCATCTTCCACCATGAGCTGTCCCAGGTACAGTGGACTGACTGCCAAGCCCCTGCACTATTACTCTCTGCTTCCCGCCTGTTCAATTCCTTCTAGTTCTTACTTTCCTGTCTCTGCCCCTGGGCCCCTGATGACACAAACACTTCCACACACTCCTACTCTTGCCAACATTGAGCAATTAGCTCCAGGTTTACATGCATTGCTTTTTTTTATTGGCTTCTGAATATTCTAATTCCTAATAAGTTCAAGAAGGGAAAATATTATGCTTTATCAGATGCAAGGCATTTAATAAACAATCTGTATTAGTCACTTTCCCGTCACGGGGACAAAATACTCAATACCCTCAACTTAAAAGAGACATTTATTGTGACTCATGATTTCATGATATCAGAGGGATAAGTCCATAACAAGATTGCCCCAAGGCAGAAACAGCATGGTAGAAGGGACCACCAGAGGAAAACTACTTACCACGTAGAGGCCAGGCAGCAGAGAAGGAAGAAGCCAGGGATAAGAATACACCCTTCCAGCTTGTCTGGGCCTCACCTCCTACCAAAACATTCAGCTAAGAATTTAGGAATGGATTAAGCCACTGGTGGATACAGTACCCCCATGATCCAACACATAAGATTTTAAGAAGACATTTTAGATCTAAACCATTACCCATTCAAAAAAATTCTTGCTGAATAAAAGGAATCTATATTAACCTTAGAACTGTAAGTTAAGCAGAAAACTTGTCAAAAACTAAGGAAACTAGCCCCATTTCTGGGCTTCAAAACATTTCAATCTTTCTACTTTATTTAACCTTAGTTTTAGGAAAGGGGGAGATTAATTTTATCTCATCCTGCAGGGCCAGAGGATTTTCATTCTTCTTCTTATAAACAGAGCTGTGCTTTCGTCCACCTTCCCATAGACTCCTTGCGACACTTGGCCTCCAGAAGGGAAAGTCTAGACTGGGAATATTAAATGATATTTAAACATGCATCTTGAAACTTTCCGAGGGTCTGGCCAAATGAGTATTCTTCCCAAGAACACATTCTCCCTTGACAATTGCTTTCCCTCATTCATTCTCTTAATTATTCAATAAAGATTTAGTAAGCAAGTCCTTAGGATACAAGGATGGATTAATTTATCTTAAACAATCATGGTTTTCAAAGCACCCATAGTTAGTTAAATGCAACTTTACTCAAAATGTGGTCAGAGTGGATCTGCACCAGAATCATCTGAGGGAGGTGGCTAAAACAAACACAGGTCCCCTGGACACCGCCCAGAAAATTCCTTAGTCTGGAGTGCAGCCTCGAATCTGCATTAAAAAAAAATTCAGGTGATTCTGAAACACACTAAAGTTTGAGACCCACAGGTCCAGAAAGGCATATAAGGGGATGATTTTAAAACCTTTGTGTCTATTTGCAGTAAAAGAGAGACCCACAATATATAATGAAGGTACATGGAGAATAACCAAAGAGGGTAAGACCTGGAGATGGTAGTACACATCTGTAATCCCAGCACTCTAGAGACTGAAGCAGGAGGATTGCAAGTTCAAGCCTAGCCTGAGCAATTTTTTTCAATTTTTATTTTTTATTAGTACATGTTTGAAGTACATAATGATTACCTTCTTCATGGGGAGTTGGCACATGTACATAACACATCTCTATTCTTTTTTAGACCCTTCCTCTTCTCTTCCTCCTCCTCCCTCCATCTCTCATCTCCTAGTTTGTAACTGTGGGTGCTTTGAGAACCATGATGGTTTAAAATAAATTAATCCATTCTTGTATCCTAAGGATTTGTTCCCTAATTCCTATTATTTATCTTTTATTTTGCTCTTTATTTATATTTTAATTTCTCATATAAGAGAAACCATGAAATGTTTGGTTTTCGCTGAATTATTTCATTTAATGGTCTCAAGTGCATCCATTTTCCTACAAACGACCTGATAATCCTGCTTTATGGCAGAGTGGTATTCAATTGTGTGTAAATACTACATTTTATTTATCCATTCATCTGTTCATGGACATATAGACCATTTCCAAGATTCAGCTTTTATGAATTGTGCTGCTACAAACATGGGTATGTATGTATCATTTTAATATGATGCCTTTAAGTCTTTGGGGAAGATTCCTAGAAAGAAGAGCTGGGTTGAATGGAATTTCTAGTTTCAATTGTTGAGGAATCCCCACATTGATTTCCACAGTGATTGTATTAGTTTACATTTCCACAAACAATGTAGAAGGGTTCCTTTTCTCCCATAGCCCTGCCAACATTTGTTATTATTTGGTTTATTGATATCCATTCTTTCTGGAGTAGGATAGAATTTTAGTGCTGCTTTAATTGGCATTTCTCTAATGGCCAGATATGTTGAACATCATTTCATGTATTTCTTTAGTGGGGGAAATTTAGCAACTTAGCAAGACTTTATCTCAAAATAAACAAAAGGGCTTGTGATGTAGCTTAATGTGAAGGTCCTGGATTAGATTCCCAGTATGGGGGGGGCAGGTTGCTGTCCTATTGTAATTAGAAAGCTAAGGTTACAGTTCTGGCAATCCCACTTACTTGCCATTGGGGTTGGCCTCTTATTTATGAGGGTCTTGTGTCTTCATAGGAATAATATAAACCACACACAAGCATTATGAGGTTTCAATAAGATTTCATTTATAGAGCACTTCATTTAACCTTGATATGCAATAAACACTGATCACTCTGAAGTCGTCATGATTTTTAATTTGAATTATTAATAAAATTTAAAGGAAAGAGGGCACATTATAAAAGCTATTCTGAAAAATACCAAGCCCAAATTTAGTTTTTTTATGAGAATATGTAGATTAACATTTATTGATTACTCTGTGGTTGTCAGCAGTTTAAAAGAAACCTTAATTTTCGCACACGTCTTAATTATACAGACAATCTGTGTTAATGCTGTGCTGGAGAAGATAAAGAAGATTTCTGAAGAAGAGGAAGTCATAAGGCAAAACAGAGAAAGTGAAAATTCTAGAAAAGCCTTTTTGGAGCCAGTGCTCTCAGAGCCAATGTTTCCCAAAGGTGAAATCAAAGCAAACCTTACAGGTCACTGCCAGAGAAGCCAGACATTTCCTATCATCCCAAGCTTCCTGCTAATGAGCAGAGTAACAAGATCCAGGTTTTACCCTCGGTGTTTGACCGGTCAGCTGAAATGAATGAGCAAATATGAACACAAATAGCACTGACAAGAGCTTAAGCATTCCGTATCTAATGACATGTTTCATCTGACAAAACTAGGAAATCAGTACACATATATGTATGCTCTGATTTAATAAAGAAGGGGAAGTACAACTACAGCTACTACTAAATGTCATTCTGTAGTACTTATTTGTTTGAGAAAATAAAATCTTGATGTAGATTATATGTTACTATATAGTATTTTTCATGAGCTAGAAAATTCACTCTGGTGGGTGACAGTTTACACTGTGGTTTATACTCCAAGCATATTTACAATTCATGCTTTTATTAAAGATTAGTTTTGAGTGTCTAGCTGGGAGGAAAGAACCCTATCAAGAACCCTACCCTTCCTGACCTCCTTCCCAGCAGACACATCATTTGATTTCATCTACCACAGGGTCACCTGGCCACATACTACATATTTTTTTCAGAGATAGTCAAAGGACATTTATTGTATATCTACAGGCTGTAGTTTGAGTCTGCCTATGAATTTTTTATTACTCAATTGTAAAGTTGTGAAGGAGTCACAATCATAGATGTCATAAATTTATAAAACAAAATATTTACAAATCTGATAAGACTTCTATACTTGAAGACAAGATATGCTGATGTGACGTTCTTTTAAGAGATGGGCTCTTGTTATGTTACTCATGCTGGCCTTGAGCTCCAGGGTCAAGTGAACCTTCTGCTTCAGACTCCGAGTAGCTGGGACTACCAGCACATACCACCTCACTCAGCAATGGGACCTTTTTTGTTTTCAAGTTTCCAGATTTAAAGACAAATATTAGAACCAGAAATCAAGTCCATATTAGTCATTATTGCCATTTGCTCCTGAGAAAAAAATGCTTCTGTAATTGGCACTGCAAACTAGGGTCGTAGTTTTTGCCTCTTGAAGGTACTTTGGTTTCTCCCATGCACTGAAATTCTGGACATGTGATAAGACCTTAGTGGTCATTTAAGAATTAGCACCTGACAAAAACTAGGCTGGGATGAACTCACCCCACATATGGCCCATGTTCTGTGCCTAGTGATGCTGCTTCTATTTATAAAAAGCCCAAACCTGGTTTATTAGTGGTCTGAGAAATGAGTAACAAATGTATTTTCTCATATACCCATAATCCAACAGAAAAGGAAATTCGGTACTATGAAGCAAAGGGCCCTGTGGGTAGAATTTGTTACATACCTTATTCACTTACTAACTCTAATAACCAGGGGAAAAGTCCAGGTGGGCCCCTCCGAATGCTAAGTATTAGGTCTGGCCTCTTCACTCAGGCCTACATCATGAAGATCACTGTGCCTTGAGACCAGGCTCTACTGTTACCAAACAGTCCTCATCCTACCTGGTCCCATTTACTCTTCCATCCTACCACACACATACTGCTGAGTTCTGTGTGACTCACACATGGTGTGTTATTCTAAATTCTTAACAAGGAGGACGGTGCAGACAACAGGCAACAGGCAACCAGAACAGCACTGGCCGCAAGTAACTAGCATAGTGAAACCAGGCAAACCAACTGAACAAATAACCCTGCCTGTGAACTATGGGAACAAAATTCTAGATATCTCCTCCCTATAACATTTATAGGAAACAGCTGTGCACACATGCACAAAGTTCTCTCTTTAAAAAAGAAAACACAAAACTTTTACTTGAAAATTTCATATAAACAAAGGACACGGGTTCACTGAACAGGAGACTTGTCTTGTGGCTGGGTAGCAGCTGTGGGAGCCTTCCTTTAAGAATATTCCTTGTCCGTTTGGAAACAGCCCAAATGCCCATCAACTGGAAACTGGATAAAGAAGATGTGGTTTTTTTTATAAAATGGAGTACTACTCAGCCATAAAGAATGAGAAACTAGAGTCATTTATAGTTAAATGGATGCATATTGAGGCCATACTCTTAAGTGAAATAAATAGGACACATGTGTAAATACCGAATAGTACCTCTAGTGTGAGAAACTGAAAGTGTAAATAAGGATGAAAATGATTAAAACAAATAATTGATAATTTGAAATAGGAAAAGGTCCAAAGGTGGAGGGGTGGCAGGAGAGGGAGGGGAAAGGGAAGAAAGGAAAGGAAAAATTATAAGAAAGAAAAAAAAATGGAAACAAAGTCTATGTAAATAGGGAAGGGTGGAGGGGGTGAAGAGCACATAGGTAATGGGAGGAAAAGAACTAAGATACATCAGGTTCAGGTACAAACACACAATGATAAATGTAAACGTATTGTATACCTAAAATGTACCAATTAATATATAAATAAATTTTTAAAAAAAGAATATTCCTTGTCCAGAGAAAAACTGAGCCAAGGAGTAACTGACCTTCAGCACATTAGTGAGTTTCTCATTGTTAAGTGTAGCACATAAATTCATCTCTTTTTTTTGGAAGTATTTTTAAGTATAAAACATCTGTTGTGTATTTGGAAAAACTGCACTTCAGAGGAAAATTCTCATAAACTTGAATTTTACCATTAACAGTGTAAAAACTAATAATCAAGTGGAGAGGTGGAATCTGTGGAGGTATCAATGAAACAAGGATGGAAGAATACGGGTGTTTAAATTAAGTGATGAAGTTTCATCCTTTTTACTTTTTACATTATTAAAACTCCTAGAATAGTTTGCTACCTCATAAAGGGACTTTTTTCTATTAAAAATTTCTCCTACTAAATCATACTTTCTACTTGTTTCTCATTTTGATTATTCTAAATTATCTGAATCCTTCTTAAATTGAACATCCCAAACTTAGAACTCTCAGGTTCTGATCAGTCCAGAGGATTGGATGAAATGTATTCTGTTATCCTCATGGTAAGTCTTAGAATGATATACATTCTAAGTACCTGTGCTTTAAAACTTCACAGGTCTATATCATCTTTAAAGATAAGTAATACTTGTATCTATGTTGAAAAAATTCATCTTTGGGATTGAAACAAAGTTATTCTAAAATGTTATAAAACATGCACAACACTTTTCACTGCCATATACATACTTTAATCTAGAAGAACTTTGAATTACTTTGTATTGTCCAGTAGCATAATAATCAGAGTCACACTTAAAAGGTTCCTTAGAAAGAGTCACATAAATATTCCCATTTTCCACTGTCACTGTATGGATCCTTTGCTTTATTCCTTTAGAGCACCACTTGGGTTTTGCTGATGGATCTTTAGGGTTTATGGTCTGGTATAGTCCTTCTCCTGTTATCAAAGTAATTTTGTATTTATGCCAAGGGCAAACTATACATGGTCGTCCATCAAAATCCTCTATTTCTCCCAAATGTAAAGGTCCTCCTGAATGGTAACAGTGAATATCCATAGCATGATATTCTCCTTTGTGGTAGAAAATGACCACTTCTCTATCATGGACAACAGCTGTCATTCTTTCAGATTTTTTAATGTCTGCTTCTCTGCCAACACAGACAGAAGACTATTCCTTTTCTGCAGGATTTTGTACAGAGTCATCAGGTTCCATGCTAGCTAATAATTTAATAGTCATGTGGCCGCCCTGGAAATTTCCTATCGTTGGCCAGCAGAGACCCGTGATCACAGGTGAGCTCCACCTGGATGTGAATCTCAGCTCCGCGAGATTTGGTGCCGGGGGGTTAATTTCCCTGTGCTGCACGAGAAAGGCTGGCCACAGAGGGTGTAGCGAGGGACAAGGCTTTACCACAACACAAATGTTTGGAGAAGGCCCTGCCCGTAGCTAACGCTCAGGTCAAGCTGGCTGTCACTTCGAAGATGTCTCCAGCTCTGGCGTGACTTCAGACAGTTGGGAACCTCTCCGTAAGGTCGGTCTGCACTCAGGCCCAGCAGGGACCAGGAGACAGCGTCGGGCGCACAGGACCGAGCAAGGGCGTCAAACACAGCCCGCCGGCCGCCCTGAGGCTGCGAGTCCAGGGTGCTGCCCAGTTCTCTGGGCGAACTTGCGCACTGGGCCTCTCATTCCTGGGTATGAGCTGCTCTGGAAGTTAATCGTTAACTAACGCTGAACCGAGGCCCAGGAGGACAGAAGGGCTCCGAGTTGCAGAAAGCACACATCACGACAGCGGCCACCGGAAAACCCCAAATTTAGTTTTAATGAGGTGTATGTGAAAGTACAAATGCATTCTTGCAGCTTACAAGATTTCTAGAATTGGCCACATGTAGTGGTATACACCTATAATCCCATCACTCTAGGAGGCTGAGACAGGAGGATGGCAAATTTGAACCTAGCTTTGGCAATTTAGTGACTTAGCAAGAAAAATTTAAAAATAAGTGAATAATTTTTAAAGATTTCTAGAATTTAAAAAATGTTGTATCTTCAATTCTGTAATTTGACGTTTTGATACAAATAGTGCCAAGTGCCATCCCACAATGTCAGCACCTGTCTTCTCATCTGGGTTTACAATTGTATAAATGCCAAATGCAAACCAGATTAAGACAAAAACCAATCTAGAAATAGAAGATCAGGTGGGAAAACTGAGTCATCACATGGTGTGGGGCAGGGTAATCTATTCAGCCATGGCAGCCTATATCATTTTTGTGCCAGGACCAGAGGTCTGATTTGGAATCTGACTTGTTAAATGCCAGCAAGTACTCATTTATATGCAGAAACTTGAGGCATAAAAATGGAAAACACAATAGTTCTATCCTTGACTCTATTAGTAATTGGATTAGATGCTCGCTTAGTACCAAGTTCAATATCACCGCAGTTCTATCCCTATCTTGAAGTAAATAGACAATTTACCAATTAACAAATGATACCTCATTGAAATAAACAATTTGACAATTTGCCTTTGACAATTACCTATTACAGAATTTGTATTTGAGATCTAACTTTCCTGAATTTATGAACCTTTGATGCTATTAAAAATAATTTTTTCAACACATGTACAGCAACAGGCATTCTCTGTATACTACTACATTTATATAACAGACCCAAACCCAGATTAAACATAGATCAGACCCTAAAGATATTCTATCTTTAACTTCTACACTAGTGAATAATTTCAAAAATCATATCATCTGTCCATCAGCAACTTGTAACCAAAGCCGACCCGGTAGTGTGTCAGACACATAGAGCTCCTACTTCAAGAACTTCCGTTTCCATCACCACTAGCAAAGCCATTATTCTGGCTACCTCACATCCCAACTTGATACCCCTTAGGTAAAGAATGACTGAAAAAAGGCTTAGAAAAAATTTTACCTCTAAACATGGCACTAAGAAGAAGTTAATTTGCTTATTGTTTGATGTTACATGTTTGAGAATTTTCATATAGTTTTTTAATTAAGGAGGTTTTGTAGAAGAGAAACCACTCAGTAGGAGAGGTAGGGATAAAAGGTAAATACTTCTATTATCAAAGACCTGGCCACATCCATGAAGAAATGCAGGATCAGGAGAAAGACACCAGTTCAGCCCATAATCAAAGCAGGAGAAATCAAATCTGGGACTGTATCTTGAAACCTAAAAGGATTAATCATCACTATCTTAGAATAATCATATTTTTTTTCTAAAATAAAATAAATTAGTCCTGTGTGTACTATATGTCCAATGCACACCCAAGTGTTCATGTATAAACATAAGTTTTCCCCTAGATTTGTATTCTTCCTTCAACTTTCACAACTAATAGGAATCAGAATTTAAACACAGTACTTCTGACAGTAAGACCAGTGCCTAGATCATTCTCCATATTAATAAAAATTAATTGAGCTCCTTTATATCTTCAAAGACTTTAGTGTATAGGCTTTAATTATTCCCCTCTAAGAATTTTCCCAACATCAAAGTACTGTATAGATATATAAGTCCTTAATGTGATATAGTAAGAGATATACTGGAAACTCAGTAAGCACTCACCTATGCATTATAATATAAAGTGAGTTATAGAGACCATCTAAGATGGTCCTTACTAAACCAAGTGATCATAACCAAAAGAACTAGAGATTCCAAGAAATGAGTTCTGGATTAGATGGAAGATCTGATATTTAAGCTGTCCTTTAAAGATGAGTGGGTTTTAGCTAAAATAAGGAAGGCATTATGAGAGTATTGGGTTAGAGTAACCAGTAAACTGGAGACCATAATGACTCAAGACTTCTTCACAGGTAGTGTGGGTGCTCGTTCAGGACAGTGATTAGCATAATTGAACTGGACAATGTAGAAATTATGTAATGCCCTTTACAGATGAGAAAATTTAAATACAAAGAGGTTACAACAATAGTCACACAAAGTCCCACTGTTCGTAGGTGGAAAAATTAAAATCAGAATCTCACCTTGTTAACTCTTGGTCCATCACTTTTTCTACCACAAGATGATTTTAAGTGAGGCTATCTATATGTTGTTAAGCTAAAACAATTTAAATGACTATTCTTTAAATGATAGTTATAGTTTAAATAATGAGACAAAAATATTTCCAAATATCTGCTGTGAACCTGTTGAATTCATCTTTCTCAATAATTTAAAATTTTTCTGTTTCAGGTAACTTTATGAGATATAATATTATTCAACCTTATGATATCATGGTAATACTTACCAGGAAAACAAAATTAATTATCTTAAAATAAAAACACTCAAGAGGCCAGGGATTTAGCTCAGTGGTTCTGCCTCCTGCCTAGCAAGCGCAAGGTCCTAAGTTCAATTCCCGGTACCAAGGTCGATGTGCTACAGCTCACAGCACAGAGAAAGCTTCCAGGTTGATGTTCTACAGCTCCCAGTGCAGAGTGGGAGGCTTCCAGGACAACCTACCCCCACTCCCAGCACAGAGGAGGCTTCCGGGTCGAGGTGTTATAGCTCCCAGTGCAGAGGAGGCTTCTGGGTCAACGAGCCACAGCTCTCAATACAGGGGATGCTTCCAGGTCAACATGCCACAGCTCTCAGTGCAGAGTAGGAGGCTTCTGGGCCAGCCTACCACTGCTCCCAGCACAAAGGAGGCTTCCAGGTCAGTGTGCCACAGCTCCCAGAGCAGAGGAGGCTTCTGGGTCAATGTGCCACAGCTCCCAATACAGAGGAGGCTTCCAAGTCAATGTGCCACACCTCCCAGTGAAGAGGAGGCTTCCAGGGCAGTGTGACAGAGCTCCCACTGCATAAGGAGGCTTGTGGGTCAAAGTGCCACAGCTCACAGCACAGAGGAGGCTTCCGGGTTGATGTGGCAGAGCTCCCAGTGCAGAAGACACTTCCAGGTCAATGTACCACAGCTCCCAGTGCAGAGGAGGCTTCCGGGTCAATGTGCCACAGCTCCCAGTGCAGAGGAGGAGACTTCTGGGCCAAACTATCACCACTCCCAGCACAAAGGAGGTGAGCCACTCGGGTGCCAGCAGCACCCCCCCACACCCCCAGCAAAATGAGAAGACACATAAACAAGCCTCAGACCAAGACTTCCAGATCATCTACAGCAACACCAAAGGGAAATGAGATGGAAAACTGATACTCAACCACCTGGACTCCCTGAACTGGCAACAAAAGAGGATCTGGAAAAGATGAAATCAGAAATAATTTCTCACATAACAGCAGAGATTGTGCCCATAGTGCAAGACATGATTAATAAATATAGAGAGGACACAGATAAAAAAAAAATGGTGAAGTTGAGGAACATGATGGAATCCCAGCATAGGAAACAAATGGAATCCATGAAACAGATGCAAACAGCTTTCCAGGACATTAAAAACTCCACCGAAAGTCTGTGTAGCAGAATGAGACTATATGAGGGCAGAATTTCAGATGTAGAAGATAAAATTGCAATTAGTGACCAGGAAAAGAAAAATTGCTTTAAAATTGTAAGAAACCACAAGAAATCAATCCAGCAACTACTAGATGATGCAAAGAAGAATAACCATAAGACAGATTGGAGTCAAGAAACAAGAGAGAATGCAGATGACATAAAAAAAATTGCTCACAGAAGTGATGGCAGAAATTTTCCCAAGCAGGGGAAAAGAACTTCACATACAGTTAAGCAAGGCACATAGGACTCCAACTAGCCTTGATCAAAAAAAAATCTACACATAGGCATATAATTGTTAAGATTCCAGAAACCTAACAGAAGAACAAAATTCTACAAGCAGTTAGAGAAAAGAAACAAATCATATACAAAGGAAAGCCTATCAGAATCACAGCAGACTTCTCAACACAAACCCTCAAGGCAAAAAGAGCTTGGAGTGAGGTATTTCAAATCCTAAAGGAAAACAGCCTCCAACCCAGACTGATGTACCCTGCAAAACTATCTTTCAAAATTGATGATGAAATAAGATACTTTCATGACAAAGAGCATCTTAGGAACTTCATGAATACCAAACCAGCACTCCAAAGAATTTTAGACAAAATCCTAGGAAAAGACAACAAGGATCACAACCCCAGGAAGTCTAGAAGAATGAATCCACTGGGCTCGACAAGAAATTAAATGCAAAGGGAGAGAATCCAACAAAAAGAAAAAGTCATGACAAGGATAAGTCAACACATATAAGTTATAACCATCAATGTTAATGGTCTCAACTCACCAATCAAAAGAAATAGACTGGCAGAATGGGTCAAGAAGCAAAATCCACCAATATGCTGCATACAAGAAACACACTTAATTCAAAAGGAAACTCATAGGCTGAAAGTTAAAAGGTGGAAAACAATACTCCATGCTACAGGAACCTGGAAAAAAGCAGGAGCAGCTATACTCTTTGCAGACCAAGTGGATTTCAAACCAACACTGATTAAGAGAGACAAATAAGGACACTACACCTTTGTAAAGGGAACAATCCAAGAGGAAGAGATGACAATCATAAATAGATATGCACCAAACACTAGTGAGCCCAACTGTATAAAACAAATACTAACCAACATGAAAAATCATTTAAGCACTAATACAATAGTAGTGCGGGACCTCAGTACTCCACTGTCACAAATAGATCAACTAGACAAAAAACAAGCAATGAAATACTAGAACTCAATGAAACTCTTGAACAAATGAACTTAACATGTTTACAGAGTGTTCCACCCTACCAAATCAGAATACACATTCTTTTCAGCTGCACATGGGTCATTCTCCAAAACAGACCACATACTCGCTCATAGAACATATTTAGGTAAGTGCAAAGGAATTGAAGTTATTCCCTGTATATTATCAGAACATAGTGCGATGAAACTGGAGATCAATAGCAAAAGAAACTCCCCAAATTTCATAAACACGTGGAAATTGAACAACACACTTCTGAATAACCAATGGGTCACAGAGGAAATTAAAGAAGAAATCAGACAGTTCCTTTAA
>NW_004624826.1:1045290-1071361 GCF_000247695.1 Heterocephalus glaber | reverse complement strand
CACAGAAGAAATGGACAGATGCCTAGATACATATGAATTACCAAAGTTGAACGAAGAAGACCTAAAAATTCTAAACAACCCAATATCAATCAATGTAATTGAAAACATAATTACAAACTTACCAACTAAGAAAAGTCCAGGTCCTGATGGCTTCACTGCTGAATTCTACAAGACATTTAGAGAAAAATTATTGCCACTACTATTTAAACTCTTCAATGAAATTGAAAGGGAAGCAATACCCCCAAATTCATTCCTGGAAGCAAGCATCACCTTGATCCCCAAAGCAGAGAAAGACCCAACCGAAAAAGAGAACTATAGGCCAATCTCCTAATGAACATAGATGTAAAAATCCTTAATAAGAGAGTGACAGATAGAATCCAGAAGATCATCAAGAAGATCATACACTCCGACAAGTGAGATTCATCCCAGGGATGCAGGGATGGTTCAACATACACAAATAAATCAATCCCCAGTACCAATAATAATAATAATAATAATAATAGCAATAATAATAATAATAAATAAAAACACTCAAAGCTGTAACAACATCACAATGTCAGCCTTCTAATAAAAAAGAAGTAACCAAAATTAAATCAGTATTAGAATTTAGGGATTGGGGAAAATTTTTTAATTAAAAATTTTAAAGGTAGTTCTGGGATCACACTGAAATTAAGCAAAAAGTACAGATTATTTGCATATGTCACCTCTTCCCACATATGTACCACCTTCCCTGCTATTACAATCTTTCACCGCAGGGGTACATTTGTTACAAGTGATGAACCTACAGTGACACACAATTATCATCCCAAGTTACAGTTTGTGTTGAGTTCACTCATTGTTTTTGACATTCGAGGGATTTTGACAAGTGTCAAAAAAAAATTTTGACAAATTTTTGACACGTATTCACCATTACAGTATTGTGTAGAATAGTTTCATTACCCTAAAAATCCTCTGTGCTCTACCTATTCATCCCTCCGTCCTCTAACCCCTGAAAATCACTAATATTTTACTGTCTCTGTAATTTTGTCTTTTCCAGAATGTGATGTAGTTGGAATCATCTAGTAAGTAGTCTTTCAGACTTGCTTTGCTCAATTTGGTTGCTTCCAAGTTTAAGCAATTACAAATAAAACTGCTATAAAATTGATTTACAGGATTTTGTGTGGACACAATTTTTTAATTCATTTGAGCAAATGCTAAAGCGTGTGACTGTTAGTTCATATGGCAATGGTATTTTTAGTTTTGTATGATTCCCAGGCTATCTTCTGAAATGCCTGTGCCATTTTGCATTTTCACCTGCAATGAATGAGGATTCCTGTTGCCTCACCTCTCTGTGACATTTTGTATAGTCAGTGTTTTGGAATTCAGCCATTCTAATAACTATTGGTGTTGTAATTTGCAATTCCCCATGACACACAATATTGAACACCTTTTCATATGCTTATTTTCCTTCTATCTTCTTTTATGAAGTATTTGTTCAGGTGTTTTGGCCATTTTTTAGCTGGCTATCTGTTCTCTTCTTGTTGAGTTTTAAGAGTTCTTTGAATAATTTAGGTAACAGCCCTTTATCATGTAAGTCTTTTGCAAATATTTTCCCACAACCTGTCCTTCTATTCTCCTTCCCGTCACATTGCCTTTTGCTCAGAGGAATTTTTTATTTTAATGAAATTATCAATTATTTATTGCATGGATGGTGCCTTTGGTATTGTATCTTAAAAAGTCACCACCTAACTCAAGATGAACTAGATTGTCTTTTACGTTATCTCCTGAGTTTTATAGTTTTGCAAATACATATATATCTGTGATACATATTTAGTTAACTTTCTTGAAGTGTGTCAGGTCTCTGTTTACATTATTATATTTGCTTTTGAATGTGGAATTGTTCAGCACCATTTGTTGAATAAGCTATCATTTCTTCATTGTGTTGCTTTTACTCCTTTGTCAAACATCAGTTGATTACAATTATGTGGGTCTCTTTCTGGGCTCTCCATCCTTTTCCACTGATCTATTTGTCTATTCTTTTGCCTTGAGTACTAAAGCTTTATCGTACACTTTTATGGTACACCTTGAAGTCAAGTGGTGCCAGTCCTGGAACTGTTCCTTTCTTTCAATATTGAGCTGACTATTTTCAGTCTTTTGATTCTCTGTATAAATTTTAGAATCAGTCTTTCAACATCCACAAAATAACTTGCTGGGATTTGCATTTATTTTTAATTTCCTTTGATATTCTGTTAGCATTTTCTATATAATGTACACTATCTAAAAGTAGAACCACACTTGTCTGAGGAAGAGCTCACTATTCTTCAGTGAATTCAACTTCCACCACTCACTCCTTTTGATCAGTTTGTACCCCTGACTCTGCAGGAGGTACCTTTCAAAGGATAAGTGCCAGCATCCCTTGTAGCCTTCACCAATTCCCTGTTTACATACCTCTAGGAAGGTAGAGCACTGTGAAGCTTTTGGATGCAGCTGCCTTGAGGACTACCAAGGTGAGATCTCCTTTGACAAAACCCAAATTACAACCCACTTTACTCCTAGTGAGCAATAAAGTGGCTTGTATTGGTGCGACAGCACTTTAAAACTGCCAACATCACACAACAAACGTATACACTTTAACCTTCCCACAGAGCTGTGTGTTTGTTTCTTAATGCTTGATTTAGACATAAAATGATAGCCATAATTCCAATGATAATCATGAGGACCATGGCAACAAAGACAGTGGTGATGATGAGGAACCCAAACCCAATAAAGAAGATGGGACTATTGCTAATGGCTTTCCATATTTTTGCCCTTACTTATGACATCTCCTTTCTCAGAGATTCAATAATATTTTATGTACTTTTGACATTTTCTCTAGTCAATAATATAGGTGGTTTCCCAAGTTCCTAAGGACAAACTTGTATTTTTTTTCTAGATCCTTCACTCTCATTTGTCCTTATATTCAGCAAGTACTTGGTGAATGTCTACAATGTCTACATGTTGTTGTGCTAAGCCTTGGCACTGAATTGGGTATGCACTAAGTATCAGCAAATTTTTTTAATAACTGAGAGAACTCAAACTATAGATATAGAAATTATAAATAATTTCACAGGCAGAAATGCTCTACTTCTATCCTAGCAGAGGACATATAATAGATGCTCAAAAATACATATTGAGTAGTTGATAAAAACTGTCCAAAGAGTGGAGGGAATATATGAAAATTCTGTATTTTGTTCTTAATTTTTCTGTAAGGCTAAACAATCATAATATATTCAAATGTATGCAAACACTATTTATAGAAATGAGAAAAGTTTAGAGAGACTATCAATTTAGGCATTATGTGGTTTGTGTTCCAGTGACCATCCCCAGACAGGTATATGGACATCATAGCTCCTTTGTTATCTATGTTGTTAAAAAGTCTAATACATGGGCCAGGGATTTAGCTCAGTGGTTCTGCTGCCTCCCTTGCAAGAGCAAGGTCCCAAGTTCGATCCCAGGTACCAAAAAATAAATAAATATTAAAAATTTTTAAAAAGTCTTACACAGTATCATACTAGGAGGTTTTCAATAAATACTCTTTGAATAGAATTAAATTAAATAGAATTGAATTGAATTGCCTAAGACAACACACTTGAAGATTTATCAGCAGAGATGCTTAACCTGGTTCACATTAGAATCACCCAGGGAACACTTCGAAGTACCATCTACCATTCCCCAACTTCAGATATTTAAATTTAACTGGTATGGAAATCCTTAAGGTTCTGAATTTACTGGTGAGTAGTCCTCATTATGAACAGTTACTGAATTCACAGAGGCTCTGAGATGCCTAAGGATATGGGACACATTTCTGGACTGAGTAGTCATTATTGGGAAAGGGTTGATTGATTCATATGTTGCACAGTTTCAAACAGGGCAAGAAGCATAAAGAATCCAGTGTGTCTGTGTTGCAGACAGATCACCGTTTATGTGAGCTGGCACAAGATATTAGCAGGTCAGTGGAGCTCCATTTTTTGATAGTGTTTGGTTTCTGAATGCCTTCAAGCTGTGTGTTTGGGTGGTATATCTGGAGTGTATGTGATATAAAGTGCTTGAAAGTAGATCTTGCAAAGGAACTTGGGAAAGATTTCTGAGAGTTCATGTTAATTTGAAGTGGTGTGACAATAGTATATGGGGTGGCCATCTACTGAAAATGCAATCACATGGAAAAATTTGAACTGAATTTCTTACATGAGATAGAGGATTCATAGCAGTTTGTGTCTGTGAAGTGACTACGTAAGGACAGAAAACTAAGTTCACAGAGAAGCTGGGAGTGGGTAAATAATGACGGGACACCTTTCGATGAAGTTTCCGCTCTGAGCTGGGACAGGGAGACTCTTGAAGATTCTAAGAAAATGATTCTGGAAACACCTTCCCCACTTCCCTTACATTTGAGGTTTGTAAAGCAAACAGATCCTAACCAGAAACAGAGGTGGGTCCTCTGCAGCATCCTGGCCCTCCAGCCCACCCACTGGAGCAGCTGCAATGCTTCTGACTACAGGCACAGAACAAGGAATCTGAGGCAAAGGATGAAGAGAGACATATTTGCCAGCAACAAGAACGTCCTGGGTCAAGGATCTGTCCTCACCTAAATAAGAAGCTCCTTGAATGTCCATCTCCTGTGAGGAGAAAGTAGGGAACAGGTTCTGACTAAAACCTTCTTGTTTAGAGATGGCACAGATTCAGAGATGCTTGAAGCCCAGTGTCCTTCATCTTCCGCTACTTCAGGTGAGGAATTATGGACAAACCAGGCCACCAGAGAAAAGTTTCAGAGCAAAAAATACTTCCCGTGAGGAGAGGTTGCTTCCATTCAAAGGAGATGGGCACTGAGATGAGGCTACCCACCTCAGGGTTTCACACACAGCCAAATGCAGCTGCCCTCCCCACCAGCAGTATTAGCACCAACTGTCAGGCTCAGAATGGCAGAGGTTGACACAGTGTGTTCTGCTGCTTGGTCATCATAATCCTAAGAGCTGATTTGGTTAAATCTTTTTATATCCATTAAAAAGCTTTCATGACTGATGTCTCTTACAATAATAACACCGCAGAGTATTATTTGTTCCCATGTAAAAAATAAAGAACTAAAAGTACAGCAAGGTAATGAAACTTCACCAAGTAGTAAAAGACAGAGCCAGAACTTAACATGGGTCTTCTGACTTTAAATGCCAGGCTCTTTGCATAACACAGGTAAGTATATACCAAGTGCCTGAAATTAATCCACAGCTAATATCCGGATAAATTCTCATCTAAGTGCCAAAGTACTGTCTGAGAGGGGATCCAAACTGCTTGTTCCCATAGCCAAACATCTTCACCTCCTGGTCACCAAATGAGACATGAAATTTGGCTTCAACCACGACCAAATGCATGCGTGGAACAGAGTGGAAAGAGAATTGTTAAATAGTGATTCTGAGCACAGGATTTAGAGTCAGACCTACATGAGGTGTAAATGTATTACCTGCATTTCCTTGAGCAACTCATTTCACTTCTCTAAGCCTAAATATCCTCATCTATAAGATAGAAACAATGCCCTTACAGAACTGTGAGGATCCAATCAAGGCTCTGAACATAGCCTTAGCCTGGTGCATGCTAAGTACACAAATGTTATCTTCCTTTTATTTTACACACACACACACACACACACATTTAACCATGGGTGTCATTTGCTAGTGAACCACTATTAGCGTCCTCTCTATTGCTGATAACTAATGTCCTTAGGGTAACTTGTTAATGAAACTGCCTCTATTGTCTCAGCTAGAAGAAACCTTAAAAAAAGAACAAGTAGAGGTTTTTCAAGTAGATGTATTAAACAGAAAGAGCCCTGGATTAGCAGTAGAAGGAACTTCGAGTTCATTTTCAGTTCCACGGCATACATATGGTAAACCCTGAAAATGTCTGTTTCCCTTCCTGTTCTATTAGACATCTGTGAAAAGAGGGGCTTCACTGAGATCTCAAAGGCCATTTACAGGGCTCTTGCTCCTCCAAGCAAAAAAAAAGGCAAAAGGCAAGCACTCAGCAAAATGGTGCTGAACCCCCTACTGGCTTGAGCAGTACGAACTCTCACCTCAAATGGCTGGCCTGAGAGTTTTGGCCACTTGGAAAAATCATCTTTCCTTTTGGACGGGACTCTTGAACTTTGGCCAGGACTCAGAGGTCCCAACTGAAAACAGCCCCAGAGTCACTAGATAACAAAGAGAAAGGCACCCAGCCAAGAGGAGGAAATGAGTCCGAGAAGCTGGACTTCAGAGTCACCAACTGAGAAACTCCCCACCCAACTGGCCTTCTACCCACCAGCACGCCAAGCCTTAGGGAAAAGCCACCCTCATCCAAAGTTGCCAGCAGCTGCCCTGCAACACACAGTTCCTGGTTATGTTTTCTCCTAGACTTGGCGCCCTCAAACATCACTACTAAATGCCTAAAACCTAGCTGCCCTGCTCAGCCTCCTCCATCCCCAACCTAAAGACCTAACTCTGCAGTCGGCCTATCTTGCCTGCCAACAATTTCAGCCCTGCTAAGGCTGTTTATTGTATCTTCCAGCTGCTGTGGATTCATTTCCTTTGCTTTGGCTTTCTGTGGATATTAGCGTTCTTCATCCTTCCTTCCATAACACAAATCCAGACCCCCCAAAATGTGGGATCTGACTTCTGCCCTTCCTTGTCAGACTCAAAACTTCTCTCTGACTCTTTTAAAACTTTTCCAGAAACACTAAGGGAAGTATATCAGGAGCTTTCGTTTTCGAGAAAGAAGGAAAAAAATAAAGGGGGTAAAGAAAAGATCCACATAACTTACTTTTATCCAGGAGTGCACAGTTTGGGAAAGAAGAAAACAGTTATAATCCACTGTGTTCCCCCAACCCAAAAAGAAGGATTTGTTGTGAAGCACTTCTTTTTCCCCTTTGCCCGTAAAGGAGGCTGGTGGCAGGCATACATCCACAGGCTGATGCAAGATGCCTCTGAGAGAAACCTCACATTCTGAGGATTCCTGGGAGAGCGCCAGGGATCCCAGCATCCAATATATTACACATTTGGTTTCAATTAGGAAGGGGGTTGGGGAGGGAAGAAGGAAAGTCACCAATCAGAGCTGTTTTCTGTTTAGAGACTATTTCTTTTGACCCAAGGGACCATGGGCAAAGCTATAATTTACAGCAAAACCCATTCATAGAAGAAAAAATATGTATAACCATAGGACAGACTTAAAGACATAGCTCCCTCCCGTATTACCACCCCCACACCCTCCTCCCTCCCTCTAAATCTTGGTCCCTATCCTGTGACCTTCCCCCACCTCATTTCTCTTACTTGAACTGAAACTATAAGCACACTTAACATTTGGAGTTTCTTCCAATTGAAGTTTATTGGGCAGTTGGGTCAAAGACATGGAATTGGTCTTTAGTATTTGGGCCATGAGAGCTCACAGCTGAGCCCTCCTCTCCCCAAAAAAGATTTGGTTTAATCCCCCCGACCTCCTCTAAAAACAAGGAAAAATAAAAAACAGAAAAAACTTGATGGTTCCAAATTCAGGATTCCTACGTATATACCAGGCTCTTAGATCGAAAATAAATTTTTTTTTTTTTTTTTTTTTTCCCCACTCAATTCCCATTTGGCCCTGGCTGCTAAGGGTCTGTTGCTGTCCTGTATTCCTGCTGCTAAATGAAAACACAAGCTTTTACGAGGACTTTCTAAATTATTTTGTAAACTTTTTTCCTCCCCCTAATCCCCTCCCATCTCATTCCTGTGGCCAGGGCCAGAGATCATGTGAACGTGGTGTGTAAGCAACAAGCAGGAACCCTTGCTCCAGTTTCTAAATGATAACTGATAATCCTCTCCATCCATCCAGGCTCCAGCCTTAACCCTTCAGAGCCTGGATAAGGCCTGAGCAAGACTCGGGGCCCTGATTCTCCGCAAGTGCAGGGAGTGCAGGACAAGCAGGCTCTGAAGGGCCAGAGACACACAGGGGAGGGAGATGGCAAAGGAGACCTCGCCTACCTTTGAGAGCCAGCCTCCTCGTAGAGTCCTCCTTCTTCTGGGCTCTGGAGCTAACACCAGCTCTTCTCTCTTGTACTTGAGCTGCTCCAAGATGAGCAGGAAGAGAGGTGGGGCCACTAGGCAAAGGAGGGAGGGGCATCCCCATAACAAGTCAGAAACAGGAGATGCTTCACAAAGGGAACAGGGAGGCAAAGAAATCCTCAGTGAGGTAGCCCTAAAATTAAGATCCAAAGTGTCAGTGTTAAGTGCCTGACAGGCTCCTAAGCCCAGCAACAATGTGAAAGTCAGAAAGCAGCTGTAATGTCTTCTTCACAGCTAGAACAGGATAAGGAGAACAGAGGCTGCTCAGAGCCACAGGGAAAATTGAAGCAGAAAACAAGGCCTAAAAGGAAAAAACTAGAACCAGGATTAGTTTACACAGAGAAAGAACAATACAAAGACAAGCTATTCAGGTCTGAGGGTTTCCAAGGCGAAAACATTCAGCTCAACTTAATAAGCATTTATCAGGCACTTTACCAGATGCCTATGAGAGACTGCTATGAACATCTGGTTACAGAAATAGCTCTAGGATCTTCCTCACTCATCTAAACCTGTAGTAGTTTATCTCCTTGGTATTACGATGAAGTACGGTGGTATGAACTATAACTCCATGGATTGAGTGAAGTTACAGGTTGTTTTAGTTGCTTTTCTCGTTGCTGAGACAAAATTCCCGACACCCACAAGTTAAAGGAGGAAAGGTTTATTTGGCTTTACAATTTGTAGAAGTTTCAGTCCATAAACAGCTGGCTCCAAGGAAGGGTAGCACAGGGCAGAGGGGCAACAGTTCATGGTGGTGGAAGACAGCAAAAGCAACAAGGGGCCTTAACAGCATCTTCCTGCCCCTTTTATGTTATTCAGACTACTTAGGGCTGATAGCACTCACACCCTTAATCCTAATGCCCTCGGGCCTAGCACTGCACTATGAACCAATCACACGCTCTAGATTCAGCCACCCCTGAAAAAGCCCCACCTAAGACTGCAAGAGGCTTTGAGGGGACATCTAAACACAAGCCATAACATGGTTAAATGTGGAAAACAGTGTAATTGCTTCAAACCAGAGCCTAGGAAAAGGCAGGTGTGTATAGGTATGTGTCCTCAAACACCAGTCAGTACCTTTGGTGGTTCTGTTCCACAGGTAGGACCACTTGCATGTGCATGTGCACGTGTATAACTAGGATTCCAGCTTGAGCCAGATGTTGACTTCAAACCCCAGAAAACCAGACACCCCTGAGGAACGATGTGCAGCCCCATCAAGTGTTTAGTTGGATACAGTCCAAGGAGACTTGCGGAGAACTCACCAAGTGAAAAGAGATAAAAGATGGTACCAAGTACAACCAAGCTTTGTCATAGGTAAGGAGTAGCTCAAAGAAAAATACCATATTTACCACTCAAAATCTTATACCTGTTGCTCCATCTACCATCTCTATCACTTGGGCTATTCTGAGCCAAATCCAAGGTCCAATCCTGAACTCTAGGAACTAAATACAACCAAAACAAGAGCAGGATAAAGCTGAATGTGATACTTTCCAACATATTTGAGGGGCATTTAAAGCATTAGGAAGACTTATCAGACTGGTGCCTCTGCTTTTTGAGACATTTCTGGGTGGGGAGGATGTGTTTCTTCAACCCCAATGAGTAACTGTGGTAAGAACCAGAGCTGAGAAGAAATATAGTAGGAAGTATTACTTCAAAGCTGAAAGAGTCATTTTATGGGACACACAGAAGAAATTTCCTGAGGACTCTTAGAACTATTTGATAGAGTTTGGAGTGTGGTTAGAATTCCTAATATTATGAGAGCAGATGTGGAAAAATACAATTTTATTACTCTTTTGTGCACAGATTTTTACCCCCCTTGTTGGCTTGGCTTGGAAATACAAGTCACTGTAATCAGAATTATTTATGGTCCATACAAGGTAACACATCCTTGTTATGAGGACTTTTGTACACTGAAATACAGAATTTTATTACTAGAACTTTGCTAAAAATAGAGTAGATTTATCTGGAATGGTCAAGATACATTGTAAGGAAATATGCAAAATGATTTTTCAAGGTCTTTCCTAGTCTCCAACAATTAAATACAGTGGTGCTTCAGTTCATGAACACTTTTGTTTGAAGCAATTTAGTTTGGAAACACAACTGTCTGGCAAAATTTTGCTTTTGTTTGCAAACTCTGCATCAGGTGATAGACACAACTGTGGCCATCTTTTCCAGAATCTTGGAATAAATTAAGTTCAAGAACCAAGGCACTATTGTACAAGTATTAAGAATTGAAATAACTATAATATTTCTATCTCTAAATGATTAGAAGCTGGATACCTCTGTAATGCTTTAGGAAATAAAATAAAGGACAGAAATAACAGAAATTTAGAAAGAATGGCTATTATCAAGACATCAACCAACAGGACAGTGGGGAAAAGGGAACCCTTCTCCACTGTTGGTGGGAGTGTAGACTGGTGCAGCAAGTATAGAAATCAGTGTGGAGATTCCTCAAAAAATCTAGGATTAGAGGTCCCATTTGACCTAGCTATTCCCTTTCTGGGGATCTTCCCAAAAGAATTAAAACCATCATACCACACCAATATATCCACACCCATGTTAATAGCAGCACAGTTTGTAATAGCTAAATCTTGGAAACAACCCAAGGAGAATCATCTTGAAAAAATAAGTCTCTAACTGTTCCATCTATAAAGTAGGAAAAAGATAAACTGAAAACTCATATGGTTGTGAGAATCTGATGAGGTGCAGAAAGAATAACTTACTGAGTGCTTACTATGTGCCAGGTACTCGTCTAAGAATTTTGCATTTATTATTTCATTTACTGCTCTCAAGAATTCTGTAAAGAAGGGACTATTATTTCCCCAGTGTACATATGAGTACACTGATGCACAACAAAATTCACTTGCCTGAGACCATGTCTTGTACAGGTAAGAGTGTATGTGAGCACACCCACATGTGTCTTGTTGACAATAAGGTTTTGTGTGTTTATGGAGTGAATAGGAAAGATTTCCGAGCAGGTGGGAAGTTGTTAATTCTTAGTTTTTTAGGAATTGAATCTTGTGATCTTTATGGAGAATAACCCATACCCCATCTTTTTCACTCCTGAAGCCAATTGTTAACCCTGTCACTGCTCCATAGCACTTGTGCAACAGCAAGAAACAAGCATTAAAAAATAAAATCTGATCTTTTTTATTTGACCCTCCCATGAATGAGCTAAAAAGTTGAGTAAAGAGGAAGTTGAAGTTAATGGTGAAAATAAGGTTCTCATTTGCCTCTGTTTTTAACAATGCCACATATAGTGTTTCCTAGCTCCAAGAGGCTTTCACAGACATGACTTCATCTGGTCCTCAGACAGCCCAGATATGCACTCAGTGCAGATATTAATATCCTTGAGCTACAAACAAGGAAAAGGAAGCTCAGTGAAGGGGAAGCTTACTTGTGGTGTTTTACGAGTCAAAGTCTAGCAAAGGGTCTCAGACTGACAGAGTCTGTATTCAAGTCAGGTTCTCAGGACTCTCAGGGCTCCTTCTTCCCATTCAGCATCAGCAACAGACCTTCTCAGAGCCTCTAGATTCTTAATTGTCCACAAGGTGTGGTGGACAAGTGATCTGGTCTCCCTGCCTGCTATGCTGCTGGTTCATTTCTTCTCTCATTGTGGAGGAAGCATAACAATTCCTCGCTTCGCCCTGGCAGAAATTCTGAGAAGTGGAGTGAACAAAATAGACCCAGAAGACTCAGAATTGTAACTGAGCTGTGAATTCTCTGAGGAGAGTGAGGGGTATGAAGAGAATTGCTGAAACAACATCATTGTCATGGGGAAATTAACCCTTTCCCAAGTTACAGTCTGGAAACCTACACTGTCCTTAGATTTAAAAAACAACCTACTTGTAAATTGCTGGATGTAGTGGCACACATCTGTATTCTCAGCACTCTGGGAGGCTGAGGCAGAAGGATCACAAATTTTAAATCCAGGCTGGGCAACTTTAGTGACTTAGCAAGACTCTGTCTCAAAATTTAAAAATTAAAAAGCAAATTTTAAAAAAAAGGCTGACGATGTAGTTCAGTGTGAAGGTCCTAGTTCAATCCCCAGTACTGCAAAATAAATAAATAAACTCATTCATTCATTCATTAACTGCCTCCAGGGAATAGCATTTGTCAACAGCCTATTTATCAATACTCAGAATCAAAAGTTCTGCTTTAGGGTCTGGGGACTTAGCTCAGTGGTTCCGCCACCTGCTTCGCAAGCGCAAGGACCGGAGTTCAATCCCCAGTACCAAAAAAAAAAAATTCTGCTTTATATCTTTCCTGACTCTCCCTTGCTGCCATTTGTATCAGACCCTTGTCTGCACTCAGCAAAAACAGCATGTGGCTTCCCGCTCCTCATACGCCCATACGTCAAAGCAGAATGGAGTTGGAGCAACAGTGTTAGTTTCCATGCTCAGGCCCAGTTTGCAGCAATCATCTTATACATAATGATAACCCTCCTTCTGAAACTTGAAGACCCTCAGCCACCTCCCTTCCGGCCTGGGGTTTTTTCAGCATCTGTGGGAGAAACAACAGTCCCATTGCCAGTCCAAGATGTTTGAAAGATCAAATAACTTTCACTTATTCACTTAAGCCATATTTTTAGAGAATCACCCTACTTTTCTCATTTATGTCTAAAGAACACTGGGAAGTCTACAAGAAGTGAGTGCTAATTGGAAGGAAGCTTTTAAACAAGTATTAAAAATCATTTCATCCTCTAAAACATCTCATTCTAGAGGCCTTGCACAATGACCTGTCTTTCTGTTCCTAATGCATAACTCCATCCCATTGCCCTGAGTTACACCATAAACACCACCTTCTTGTTTCTAACACACAACATATTTCACAGCAGAAAGGAATTTATAGCACCACTGTTATTTTTCCAAGCGCAAGTCCAGTGTGGACTGTCCAGCAGCACTCAAATTACCTTTCAGGATAGAGAACAGATTCTGATTCTGTAGTGCTGGGAAGGCTCAGATGTTACTTAGGGATAGAATCTGTGTTTCCAAGGCCCTTTGTGTCCTAGACAGGAACCCAGATACACAAAATGCTTTCATTTTGAACAACTGAAGAGATTTGAGGCAAACAAAATAAATAGGAAAAAGAATAGGTTAAGTATTCCTAGACCCAGGTGGGGAGGGGTTTGAGGGGAATAGAGTCAGGAGAAAACACAGGGCATGTCAGCAGACTTGAAGAGAACAGGTCAAGGCCTGCAAGCTCCTGTTCTATATTTAGCCCATGGAGAGCCCTACTTCCTTCAATGGAAATAAGATTAGAGGTAGAATTAATTTTTCATTCAAAGTCAGGAATATATTTGACAGAGCTTGCAGAAGTAAAGGGAGACATGGGTCCTGAGTCTGTATTCTCTCCGTATCCTATAGCTGAGGCCCGTGTGTTCTCACCTGTAAGCTCAGTGTTCCCCCCCCCGCATCTTCTTAGGATCAATCTGACCCTGAATTAGATCTGTGCAATTATGGCGAGTCCATCTAGGGTTAAAGACTCACATCTGATTTTGTCCCAATTCCAAGTTTCATCATTACTGAGGCCAAGCATAGTAGAGGCTTGTAGGTCTGCTCAATTATGGTGATCCTTTGTATTGTTATCTCCCCTCTAGGGATGAACTATCAGAATCAGGCTTAGATGAGGTAACCTTTACTTCCTTGGCTGTAATGGAAGGGATCAGGAATAGACACCTAATCTAAGCTGTTCCTTGAATTCTGTTCATAAAATCTGGAAGTGGAGTAAGGAGTTGTAAGTCCCATCTGATTAGTAGCTTGCAAAGATAAGATATTCTAAAGAAAACACAAGTGGTATTATTCTCTGCATTACATGGACTGTGTGAACAGAGAAGCCTGGTCCCTAGGGAAAAAGGAATGAGGTCAACATGCAGAAAAATGTAAATATAAATGGGAATCCTGGAAGTTTTCCAGTTCCCAGTCCCAAATTTTCCCCAGGGTGAAGGTGCTCTTCCTCCTCTTGGATACACACAATTATCCATCCTTATAAAACATTCCCATTTGTTACTTAACACATTCACAATGGGGCCATAATTCATATATCTCATTGCTGGTGGCTTGAACCACCAGTATGTGCATGACTGACCCACACATGACTGTACCACTTCCACCACCAGTGATACAAGTCACTTAATGAATGGGACAGTCATGCATGCACCACTGGTGGCTCATGTTGGCAGAAACTTGTTAGACTGTGTCAAGTGGACCTTTGTAAGTTGAAATATGAGTCCTTTCAAGTCTCTGTACAGGTGTTGCTTCTGGTAAACTAAACATTTCAATAAGAACAGAAGTTGAGTATCATTATTCCAATCATGACAGACATGGAAATCAGCTAAAAGGCCCCCACTAGCATTCCTAGTAACTCTTTGTTGATCAACTATTTATTTGCCTGAATTCTGGAGTAATGCCTTCCTCTTGGGTTTGGTGTTCTGAGCTTTGCTTCTATATTATTAAGGATTCAGTCAGGAAAACATATCACACTAGGTGTTTCAACAGAAGAGATTTAATAATATGAATTGGTCCCACTCATGTTGCAGGGCTGACTAAGCAGAAATAATAACTGTAGGAAGCACTTCCATCCTAAGGCTGGGGGAACAAAAGGGAAAGGGATTGGGCTTAGTAGCTAGAAGAAGGGAACACCATGTCACTATAGCTCAGACCTTTGAGGTGGTTCATAATGTGAATTCTTCTGTACCACTAAGGAGACATGTTGAGGCTTGTACTGAAAATGCAAAATGAAGCTGGAAGCTGTAACAAACTGCCAGGGTGGTGTAAAATGCCGCCGCTGGGGGCCAAGGTGCCACTTCTGGAGCAATGACACTGATATCAAAAAACAGGAAATGATTCCCTTTTTCTCATCTTCCTGCCTTTCAATCTCCATCTCCTGCCTCCTCTTAGTAAAACCTAAGAGAAAGCCAGCAAAGATAGTGTAAAGTAAAGATAACCCAGTAAAGACAGGCCAGAAAGTATAAATCTTGTTCTAGAGCCAAAACAAATGAAAATCAGGTCTCAAACACTAGTGTCTGCATGTGACTGAACTAGAGAAGAGAAGGTAAGATAGAGTTTTGGAAGAATTGTCATCTACCTGTGGTCATAAAAGATGGGCTAAAAGGATGGGACAGAGAAAAAGACACTGAACTAAGTTCTATATTCCCTTATAGAAAATGAGAATGAGGGACAGCTTGCAATGTGTTGAGGAATGATTGTGGGGAAGACAAGAGGAACAGTGTATGAGGAATAATAGTTTATTTAATTTTATAGTGAAGTCTAAATAATGAAAAGATAGTTGCTTAAAACTATATTAAGAGAAACATAGGATACTTTCATATAGAGTAGAATAGTGCAGTGGTAAGAACGTGATTCTGGCCCCTGACTACTTGAGTTTGAATCTTAGTACAGCTACTTACTATCAAGGTGATCATGACCATTATTAGGCTCTCTGTACCTCATTTCACTGATATCTATCCTCCATAATTGTTCTGAGGATGCTATGGGCTTATAAATTTAAAGCACTATTTATAATAGTGTCTGCCTCATACTAACTACTCATTAAAGGTTAACTAACTTGAATACAGAAAACAAACACAAACACACATGTATGTGTGTACAAATATATTTAATATACATTAAATATATATGAAAATATATAGAAAAAGTATAGCTATCAAGAAATTAGGAAAAGTCAAAACCACTGAATAATTAATGTCCATATTGCATATCAGAAATATTTCTCCTTTGAGTCACAGAAAAATATAAATTAGGAGCTTGGAGAGGTCTTGAAGCTCATTGAGCCCAGGCCTTCCCCACTCCTACCCCCACACTCTCTGCTCCATACTATAGAGAGGGAAATTTAAATGCAAAAGAGTAGCCTTAGATTACTCTGCCTAATAAGAAGGCAAGACAGAACAGCTATTTTCTTTTTTGTGCTGATGATGGAACCCAGGGCCTTGTAGTGTTAGGCAAGTGCTCTACCACTGAGATACATCTGCAGCCCACAGAATTTCCGGTATTTTGATTCTTAATCTAGTGTAGAACAACATCCCATAGAAAACTGTTTAAAAAAAACCCAACTAGTTTGAAGTGATTAATCGGAATTGATTAGTCCAAATCTCAAGTGGTTAGAAAATGACCAGGATGAAGTAAGTCAGACTCACATACCTAAATATTTCATGATTTCTCTGACATGAGAAACTCAGTATATAAATAAAGTGCAAAATAAAAGACAAACAATAGGAAAAAAGAGAGAGAGAAAAGTTATTGTAATCCACCATGGATAATGTATACAAAGATGTACTTCGATTTAGTATAACTGTCTTAGGTGTTTCATATATTTTTTGGCTGTTAATTTGTATTTATAATAATTAACTTGATACAAACTTTAAAAATAATTAAATGAATTTGATGCTGGCAAAAAATATTTTTTACAAGGGGTAGAGGGGAAGGGAAAAAAAGAATTGAGATGTTAAGTATATGTACCAATTCCCCACAATATATGTAATCATTATGTACTAAAAAAAATTTTTTTTTAAATAAGCAATAGAGTCAGAGAAGTTAAGGACTGAAGGCTGCTAAGGAGCAACCACAATGAAGTGGGTACTTATCTCTCAATTTTAATTCTCTAGCATTGTTATTTCTACTTTGGAATTAGTTGAAAAGACTATGTCACTAGAAAAAACCCACCAACTATTCAATTCTGAAACACAATATTATATAATCATAATCATCTCCAAAATGTACATTTGAGAATAATGAAGAATTCAGGGCTTCAAAGAAAAATTTAAAAATACAAAAAGCAACCACACCAAAAAACATCTGTGGAATGATAAAAATAAAACAAAAGTATTGGTTAAACTTCTAATCTTCCACTTTCAAATGTTATCAAATGATATAATTTTGGTGTGACCTATTTTGCACTAAAGTTTCTATTGTGTGTGGGAAGCCAGATGAGAATGTTTCTGTCAGAGATACACACATATTATTCTCAGATACATTAAACAAAATTGGTTACCCAATGGGGCAGATTATGTTTCTGATTAAGCAAGTTGCTGGTTAAATATAGGACTTAAACCCAGCAACAGATTACCAGTGGTTTGCTATTGTTTGGTTCTTTACAAAGGAGCAATTATTTGAGAAGCTAGGAATGGAAGAAAGAAAAGAAGCCTGTTTTGGGCATAATATAAAAGGGTTTCATTTGCAGTTTTCAGAAGAATCAAATTAAAATAAAATTGGTGTTCTGCATTTGCAGATCTAAGCAGGCCCAATACTGAAAAAGGAGGAAAAAAAGATTGTGAAATGTGAAACTATCATCATAAGTTTAGTTATGATTTGAAAGAAATGAGGGGAAAATGTCTAAAATAGAACTGTTATTTGGTCTACCAGCTGAAAATCGATATTTTCTTCATGCTTTCAGTCAAGGGTTGATTTGTAAATACGAGGTAGACTTTTGTTCCATTAAATTGAACAGCTTTTTCCTGTAGAGAATCTTCTAGGAGTATGAGAGTAAAGACACTCTATGATAGGATATTTTTAAATTACACAAAAAACTGGGGCCTCTGGCCTCATCTCTTATATTCTTAAAAGGGTGTAGTAAAGAGCTGGGTCCCACTTCATCACTCATTAGATCTTTTTTACCTCATTCTCCTAAATCAAGTGAGTGGAACTAAGGCTCAAAGACTCACTGTCCTAAGACAACTATCAGGTATATTATTTTTGCCTGAACTATGAAATTTCATCCCTTAGTTTGTCCACCAATAAAAATAAAACCCTATAATGACAATGCTTGGGTGTGTTGAAGGGAATTGTCAAGGGATGGAACTATCTGTATTTTCTAAATGGTGTTAGGGTTTAGATTGAAAACGTCCTCAAAATTCTGTGTGTAGGTGATCGGATCACAGGAGAACTATACTCATCAGTGGATGAATCCACGGATGAATCCACTGATGAATCCATAGTTAAACGTGCTGTCCGGGACCCGGATGTAGCTCAGCAGCGCAACGTCTGCCTGGCAAATGCAAGGCCCTAAGTTGATTCCAGATACCAAAAACAAATGAAAAAAAAAATGTGGTGTTAGAAGATGGGGCCTGGTCAGTAAAGGGTCACTGGAGGTGTGATCTGAAAGGTTCTATCTCCCTCTTGGGCTCCTACCTCCTCTCTCTGCTTTCTGGCTGCCTTGATGTGATCAGCTTTCCTCCCTTGGGCCCTTCTGCCATGCCATTTCTGCCTTGGAGCCAGCCAATTATGGACTGAAAACATAAGCCAAAATAAGTTTCTCCTCGTTTAAATTGTGGGTATTGAATATTGTGTCCCAGTAAAAAGTGACAAAAACAGCATCCTTTAAAATGTAGTCCTATGAGTACACTGCCATTGTCCCTGGATCTGTGACCTTAGATGTATTCTTTTTAAGTTAAGACTCATGTTCACAAACCTTGAAACATGATTATAAAATAACTTGCCTTGTAAGATGTGTTATGATTAGTATCTTACAGGAAGAAAAGTAATATGACAATTCAGTTTTAAGGAAATCAGTTTAGTCATTTCAGGGTGACTTGTTTACATGTACTAGCACCTCCTCCCCCCTAGATTGCAGACAAATGTCACCAAAGGAAAAAATGCTTGCAAAATAGTTGGGGGAAGTACCCCTGAAAAGTTACTCCATAAAATAAGAACACTGAAAAAATTAAAAAGTTAAAATCAACTTTTTGAGAACTCGGAGAAATTAACCAAAAGCTTGCAGCAAAATTAAAGAGAAACAATGGAAACTAGGTAAGAACAATAAGCTTTGTCAAGTTTTAACTTGAACTCTATTCTCATCCTCTTCTGTCCAACTCTCCAGTAGCCTTTTTTTTTTTTTACTTGAATTCTTTTATTGTTACGTTTTAGGTATACAATACGTTTACATTTATCATTCAGTGCTTGTACCTGTACATGATGTATCTTGGTTCTTATTTTTTCCCGATTACCTGTGCGCCTTTCACCCCTCCACCCTTCCCTATTTACATAGACTTCGTTTCCATTTTTTTTCCCTTTTCTCATAATTTTTCCTTTCCATTCTTTCCTTTCCCCCCTCTCCTCCCACCACTCTTACCCCTTTGGACCTTTTCCTATTTCAAAGTATCAATTATTAGTTATTAATCTTTTTAATCCTTATTTACACTCTCAGTTTCTCACACTAGAGAAACTATTCAGTATTTACACATGTGTGTCCTATTTATTTCACTTAAGAGTATGGCCTCAATATGCATCCATTTAGCTATAAATGACTCTAGTTTCTCATTCTTTACGGCTAAGTAGTACTCCATTTTATAAAAAAACCACATCTTCTTTATCCAGTTTCCAGTTGATGGGCACTTGGGCTGTTTCCAAGCTTTAGCTATTACAAACTGTGCCGCTATAAACATGGGTACACATATATCTCTGTGGTATGATTCTTTTAATTCTTTTGGGAAAATACTCAGCAGGGGAATAGCTGGGTCAAATGGGAGCTCCAGCCCTAGTTCTCTGAGGCATCTCCACACTGATTTCCATAGTGGTCACACCAGTCTGCACTCCCACCAACAATGGAGAAGTGTTCCTTTCTCTCCACACCCCCACCAGCATTTGTTATTGGTTGATTTTTTGATAGCAGCCACTCTTTCTGGGGTGAGGTGGAATCTCAGTGTTGTTTTCATTGGCATCTCTCGAATGACTAGTGATGTTGAACATTTTTTCATATGTTTATTTGCTGCTTTTACTTCTTTGTCTGAGAAATGTCTATTCATTTCAGATGCCCATTTTTGACTTGGGTCTTTGAATTTGGGGGGTCTGATTTTTTTCAGTTCTTTATATATTCTAGATAGTAGTCCTTTGTCTGAGTTATAGCTGCTAAAAATTTTTTCCCACATTGCAGGTTGTCTGTTAGCTCTACTGGTGGTTTCTCTTGCAGTGCAGAAGCTTTTTAATATGATGAAATCCCAGTTGTTGATTCTTCTGCTAGTGCCTGTGCTATTGAGGTTTTGTTCATAAAGTCTTTTCCTATGCCGATATCTTCAAGAGTTCTACCTAACTTATCTTCCAGCAAGATGTGTAGTGTTTCTTTCTTAATATTTAGATCTTTAATCCACTTCGATCTTAGTTTAGTGCATGGTGATAGATATGGGTCTAGTTTTAATCTTTGGCAGGTTGAAATCCAGTTTTTCCAACACCGTTTATTAAATAGGCTATCTTTCCTCCAATGAGGGTGGTTGGCTCCTTTGTCAAAGATGAGGTGGCTGAGTATGTCTGAAGTTGTTTCTGCATCTTCTAATCTATTCCACTGATCCTTGGGTCTGTTTCTTTGCCAGTACCATGCTGTTTTTATTACAGTAGCTTTGTAGTATAGCTTCAAGTTGGGTAGTGTGACACGTCCAGCCATGTCTCTGTTGCCCAGAATTGCTTTTGCTATTCTATGTCTCTTCTGGTTTCAAATGAATTTTTGGGTTGTTTTCTCTTCCAGTAGCCTTTAAAACTAGCAGCTTCAAAACCATGATATTTTGGGAAAATAGTAGCCTGCCAGTCACTAGAATGTCCCTAAAAATCACCACCCCCAGTTAATTATTACTATTTTTTCCTGTCTGGTAACTCTCTGGAAAAGCTGGATTCTCAGGACTGGTCTTTATTTAACATGACTCAGATCTTACTCAGTTTCATTAAGAAACTTTCTCCTCAGTATGTTTGTCAAAACAGTCAGTGGCAATGGCTTAGTACTGCAGTGGCCTAAGGCAGCAATACCAGTTAAGACAAAAAAAAAACCTAGCTAAAAACTTAAAAGGAAAAACTGGATAACAGTATATATCCATAGTGGACTTTGAAAATCTCCAATATATTGTGGGGGACCTAAAAGATCAAAAACATGTTATGTAAGTGTGCACAGAAAGATTTGAAAAAGACAGTGGACACTTGACTTATGAACTCAATTTTTTCGTGAGGGCTGGTTGTAACTCAAGTTGGTCAGTTGAAGGCTCAGGCTCCTTTATATGGCCTTCAAAGTTTCTCTCCTATATATAGGCAGATCTCAGTGTCCTTAGAGAGACATTGCCCCAGGATTTCTCAGTTAACCCCACGCAGGAAAGGATGTTGTAATGTTCCTTCCAGAACTCTTTAAGGGTTAAATCTATATCTGAGACCATCTGGAAGCAAAAGCAGCCAATATTCAGGTTGTAACTCAAGATTTTTCTCATAAGTTAAAACTAAAATTCAGGTCATAACCCAAGTTGTTTATATGTCAAACCAATCGTAACTCAAAGGTCCACTGTGTACTCTCACTTTTGGTAACTTTTAGGCTCTATGCAAACAGGAATTGAAGAGTAAAGAAGAGTTATCAACAGTTGGCCAGTGCATTGAAGGTATACGACAACACACACACAGAACCCATCAGCAAAGAATAGAGACCTTGTGGTTCAAAGTGCTTAAATAAATCTCTGTCAAGTCAATAGCTGGCCACTCAGTTAGCCCAGCAGCGACTTTAGCGGCTATACATTCAAAGGATGCCAACTATAAAATTTATTAAGAAAGCAAGAAGAAGTCTTGAGTAAAAGGGAAATGTAATTTTTCAGAGTTGTTACATTGCATTATTTGCCTTATCTGGTTTTAAAACAAAATGTAACACACATACAACCAGGAAAATATTTCTCCTAAAAGAGGGAAAAAAACCATAATAGAAACACAGAAGTAAATGATTCTCTGAGGAATCCCAGATGTTAGACTAACAGGTAAAATACCTTAAATAAGCTATTACAAATTTTTTTTTCTAAGAACTAAAGGAAAGTAGGTCCAAATAGTTAAAGGAAAATATGAGGACAATATCTCAACAAATAAATCATATAAATAGAAATAGAAGTTATTGAAAAAGAACTATGTAAAAGTTTTGGAGATGAAAAGTACAATAAGCAAAATAGAAAAATCACTGAGGGGTTCAACAGAAGATTTTGCAAGGGCCAGGGATATAGCTCAGAGGAACAGCACCTGTCTGGCAAGCATGAGGCCCTGAGTTCTATTCCCAGTATCAAAAAAAAAAAAAAAAGATTTTGCTGGCAGAAGTAAGAATCAATCAGGTTGAAGAAAGATGACTTGTCACAGTCTAAGAAATAAGAAAATGTAGGGCCAGGGATTTAGCTCAGTGGTTCCGCACATCACAAGCACAAGGTCCTGAGTTCACCCCCAGTACCAAAGAAAAAAAGAAAAAAAGAACATGTAGAAAAGGAAACTGAAACTCTGGGACACCATCAAGTATATCAACATATGTACACTGGGAGTCATGAAAGAAGGGGAAACAGTGGCAGAAAAAATATATGCAAAATTTTGCCAGAGATATCCCATATTTGATAAAAATATTAATCTACATATCAAGAAGTTCAATGAATTTCAAGTAGAAAAAATATAAAAGATCTACATCCAGACCCATTATAGTGAAACAACTGAATGTCCAATGCTGAAAGAAAATCTTTTTTAAAAATCTCAAGAAAAATGACTCGTCATAAACGAGATTCTCAAAAAGCTTAAATACTGACTCCTCATCAGATACCATGGAGGTCAGAAGGCAGTAGGAGCATATTCATGTGCCTAAAGAAAAAGAATGTCAACCAAGAATTCTATTTCCAAGAAAACTTTCCTCAAAAATGGAGAAAAAATTATATTATCAGACTTTAAAAATTGCAAGAGTTCATTGCTAGAAGATGCTTCCTATAAGAATTAGTAAAAAGAGTTCCTAAGGTACAAAGAAAAGCACACTAGGCACAGAAACTCAAATCCACATGGAGAAATAAAAAAGTTTAGTAAGAGTCATAGCACAAATATATGTAAAAACAGTATAGATATATTTTTGTTTTAATAATTTTCTTGTTCTACTACTTTCAACTACACACAGAACATTCTACAAACTAACCCATATTTCAGAGCATAAAATAAGTGTTAATGAATTCAAAATAACTAAAATCATGGAAAGTATATCTTTGCCTGCAACAGATTGAATTAAAAATCAATACCTGAGAAATTGGAGAAATTCATGCAGTATGGAAATTAAATAGCATAATCCTAAATCATCCATGATGAAAGAACATATCACAAATGGAATTAGAAAACACTAAGAGATTAATATAAATTAAAACACAACTTGCCAAAACCTTATGGCATGCAACTAAGGCAATGTATACTGATAAATTTGTAGATGTCTGTATTTAAAAAAGAAGAAAGACTCCAATCAATAACTTCTAACTTAAGACATTAGACAAACAGGGGCCACGGATTTAACTCAGTGGTTCCGCCGCCTGCCTCGCAAGCAGAAGGACCCGAGTTTGATCCCCGGTACCAAAAAAAAAAAACAACTAAAGACATTTCAACAAAAGTGAAAGTAACAAATATCACGGCATATATAAATAAAAACAGAAAATAAAAATAATAGAAAAAAAATCAACTAATGAAAAATAATAGAGAAAATAAAGCCAAGAGTTAGTCCTTTGAAAAGAACAACAAAGCTTACAAATCTTCAGCTTCTTTGACCAAGAGAGATGAAAGAATGGACATTACTACCAACCTTACAAAAATGATTTTTAAAAAGACTATAAAAGAATAGTAAACACAATTGTACACCAACAAATTAGATAACTTGACCAAATGTACAATCTCTAGAAAAACACAAAATACGAAAATAGACTGAAATAAAAATAGAAAATCTAAATAGACTCATAATAATAAAATAGACTAAATTATTGACAAAAAAAAACAAAAAAACAACTGTTCACAAAAAAAAGCTCAGATCCAAATGGCTTCACTGGTAATATTCTAACAAACACTAAGGGCCAGGGATTTAGCTCAGTGGTGCTGCCGCCTGCCTCACATGTGCAAGGTCCCGAGTTTGATCCCTGGTACCAGCAAACAAACAAACATTCAAAGAATTTATGCCTATTTTTTGCAAAGCACTTCCAAAACATAGAACCAAAGGGATCCCTTCCTAATTAAGTCTGTGAGGCCACTTTACCCTGCTACAAAGCCAGACAAGACATCACAAGAAAGAGAATAATAATAATAATAATACCAATGAACAGAGTATTCATATATCTTATGAATTTAGACTCAGAAATCCTCAGCAAAATACTAATGAATTAAATATAGCAGAATATTAAAAGCATTATACTCTATGACCATCTGGTATTTTTATTAGTAATGCATGAGTGATTCAACAAATAAAAATTATTCAATATAATATATCACATTAATAGAACAAAAGGGGGAAAAAACACATGGTTATCACAATTGATGAAGAGAACACATTTGACAAAATTCAGAGCTCTTCAATTATGAAAAATAGTCATCTAGGAAAAGAAAGAAACTGCCTCAACATGAAATGGCATTTATGAAAATCCACACCTAACATAACCAATGATGCAAGACTGAAAGCTTTCCCTTAAGATCAGGAACAAGAAATAGATGTCCACTATCATTATTTCTTCATTGCACTGGAACTCTGAGGCAGACCAAACAGGCAAGAAAAAGAAATAGAAGGAAATTACATCAGTCAGGAAGAAGAAAAGATGTATTAATTCTCAAAGGGTATATAATCTTGTATATAAAAACTCCTAAGGAATCCACATCCTGCAACACACACAGATAAAAAAATACCTATTAGAGTTCAAAAACAATTTCAAGAAGGTGGCTGGATACAAGAGCAACATACAGCTAGAAAGTGTAGTTCTATATAATACAATAACTATGACAATTAATAAGTCAATTCCATTTATAATCATATCAAAATATAAAATATTTAGGAATAAATCTAACAAAATTAGGGCCAGGCTGATACACTGTGAGACATTGGTTTAAAAAATCAAAAGGACCTAACTAAATATATTTGTATACATGGATCATCTTAACACTTGCTAAGATGTCAATAGTAATAATAAACAAATTCAAAGAAATTCAATTCAAAATAATAAAGATTCAAGACAATCCCTATCAAACTCCCAAAATCCTTTTTTTCTTTCTGGAAGTTGACAAACTTATCCTAACATTGAGTGGAGGTACACGAGACTCAAAATAGCCAAAACAACCTTGAAAAAGAAGACAGGTTCAGAGGACTCACATTTCCTGATTTCAAAATGTATTACAGAGCACCAGAAATTAAGACAGCCATCTATATACTGACAGCTGGTAGTCACTATTGTAAAGCTTGTACCTTGTCCATTCCACACTAAAATGAAGCAGGTCAAGAAAAAGAAACAATCACAGAGCTCTCCAACTTCTATATTTTGCATCTTTTAAAATTTTAACACCCAGGAACTAACGCATTTGAGGAATCTGCAGTATTAAGGAAAACGGTCAACTTAAACAAATAGAATGGCAGATCCTAGAGTAAATAGATGTAATTCAAGGAATAAGAGAATATTTTTTTAAAAGTATTCTCAGAGAGAGGTGAGAAGATATTGCGGTAATAAAATAAGAACAGATTGTTATGAAAGAGGAATGTGGGGGTACAATTCAGTAGAAGAACTCCACAGGTACTAAAGTTAACTTGAAAACTATACACACAGAGCAAAAAGTTAGAGTCAAAAAATAAGAGAATATTTAAGAAAATTCAAAGTCTTGAAGGGAAAACATCTGACTAAAAGATGTTCCATAAAGATTAAGTAAGGAAATAGAGAAGAGGAAATTACTGCATAAATAATGAAAGAAGATTCCCCAGCACACATTCAGGTTAAAGAGACCTATCAAGGCAATGATCACCAATAGCCACCAATATTGCCATAAAAGAGACAAGGAGATATTGTGTACCTCTGACAGATACCATTCATGATGTGTTCTGGCAAAAAAAAAAAAAAAAACCCACAAAAATTAAATTGGAATTTAATCATGTCTCTTTATCTAATTCACAGAAAATAGAAGAAACAATGGAATTTGTTTTATGGGAATGCAATTAACAAAGTATGAACTGTGGAAACATTTCCTCCATGTTCTTAAAAAAACTGCAAAGGAGGGCCAGGGATTTAGCTCAGTGGT
>NW_004624826.1:986310-1045190 GCF_000247695.1 Heterocephalus glaber | reverse complement strand
GGCCAGGGATTTAGCTCAGTGGTTCCGCCGCCTGCCTTGCAAGCGCAAGGACCCGAGTTTGATCCCCGGTACCAAAAAAAAAAAAAAAAAAAAAACTGTAAAGGAATAGAGAGACACGCAGACAAAGTAGAACCTTGTAGATTAAATTAGGCTTAACAGACAAATTAATCGCACTGTGTGGACCTTATTTAAATCCTGATTGGAACAATCTCAAAAACACACTTACATAAAAAGCACAAACCAGGAAAATTTTAACATGGGCTAGATATTTGATGATATTAAAGTATTATTATTGGTGTTTTATGATTTTTAAAAAATTCTTATCTTTAAAAGAAATATGAGTTGTTTGTGAATAAAATGGTACAAGGGTGTATATTTGCTTTAAAATAATTGGGTTATGGGCACAAGAAATGGTTCAAACAAGATCAGCTGCTCCCTTGCTCCCTTGTTGTACAAATTGAAGGAAAGCTGCCTTGGAACTCGGTTCTGCCATCTTAATGAACAAGAACATGGACTCTGCCCTAGAGCCTACAGAAAGAAACCCTATGCTGCCAACAACCTGATTTTGTCCCAGTGAAACCTGAACCAGACTTGTGAGCTACAGACATATAATAGTTTAAACCACTAAGTTTGTGGTCATTTGTTAAAGCGATGATTGAAAACTACTGCAATTGGTAAAAGCATAAGTTAGTAAATTCTTCTAGGAAAGCAATATAAAAAAATATTTAATCAGAGATATAAGAATATTTATCTTTGGCCAAATAATTCTACTTCTGGGGATACACACTCGGGAATAATCATAAATATGGAAACTCTCTCATGGAAAATATTTATCATAACATTATTTACAGTAGCAAAAACTGGAAGAAAATATATTCATGTTTAATACTGTTAAAAATTAGCAAATCTACCTAAAGAAATATTATCAGCAAATAAACATTAGATCGATGAATATTAAGTAACAATATGGGGAAGTGTTTATGCTATGGTGTTGTTTAAAATTTTTTAAAGCACGTAGAAAAATACCTAAGAGGAAAACATGCAAAACCTTAATAACAGCTGCACTCAAGAAAAGCTGACTTTAAATATGCTTTCTATTTCTCTGCATTTCTGAGTTTCTCTTAATGAGCTTGGGTGTCTTCCATCCGTGGGGACAGGGCAAAGGGCTGTGAGTGTGAATAATGTCAGCACCTCTCAGTTGGCCAGGCAGGTGGGATTCTACTCAACCCCGTGTAACTTGGATCTGTCTTCACGGGGGAGATGAATTAGGCAGCTCCTTCATTGTATAAATTGAAGAAAAGACTACAAAGCCTCTGGATATTTCACAAAACTAAGACAAGAAATGCTTGGTTTGTAAGATCTAAGGAAATGGATTGACTTCTTCAGTGCACAATTAAAGTTCAAGACCAAGTTGCTTTGTTTTTGCTGTTTTATCACCACCACCTCCCTCAGAACCTGGAAAAAGGTGCTCAAAAGCATTAATTAGTGAAGAGATTATTATTTCTTGCAGATGCTAACAAGTGAATGTAATGAGCCTATTAGCCAAAGAATAGCTTGTCTTGGGCGTGAGTACCTCAGGAATGTGGAGAGACCAAGGTATGCTCATGTGTACATTTTTGAACCAATTTTTAAGACATATTATGAAGCAATAAAGAAAGCAGAAATAAAAGCTTAACTGGCTCAATATAAATTATATGAGTATCATTCCACTACACTTTTAAATGTTTTCCCTTTAGTAAATTTTTGGGGAATAATTTTAGGTTTATAAAAATTCAGAGATAGCAAAGGGGCTTCCTCTATGTCCCCTTGCATAGTTTCCCCCTTTGTTAGTATCTGACATCTTACATTTGTCAAAACTGATATACTGACAATGTTATTCATTAAACTCTCAATTTATTTGGACTTCGCCATTTTTTCCATTAGTGTTCTCTTTCTATTGCAGCATCCAGTGGAGATTACCACATTACATTTAGTTGTCACAAACTTCAGTCTCCTCTGGTATGTGACAGCTTCTCCATCTTTCCTTGTGTTCCATGACTTTTGATAGTTTTCACTAGCTCTGCCAAGTATCCTGCAGAATGTCTAGGTTTGCCTGAAGTTCCTTTGACTCAGTTAAAGTTACATGTTTTTAGAAGGAACACCACAGGAATGAAGTTGCTCTTCTTGTTATAGATCAGATGATAGATCATATCCACATGACATTGTTGGTGATGTTAACCTTCATTTCTTGGTTAAGGTAGTGTTTGCAAGGTTTCGCCACTGTAAAGTTATTAGTTTCTCCCTTTCTACTCTAATCTGTGGAAGTGAGTCACTAAATCTAGCTCACTCTCAATTGGAGATCGATGGCAATTAAGCTCTACTTTTTGGAAAAGAGATCTAACATAATTATCTTGGAAATATATCTGGAGGATTAGTCCCTTCTATTTATTCATATCAATATGGACTCATCTATAGTTATTTCCTACTTTAGGTTATAATCCAACATTATCTTATTTACTTTGCTACTTAAATTATTCTAGCTTTGGCCATAATTAGTTCTTTCAAGTTGACTCTGTTCTGCTGATATAGCTCATACCTTTGGGGTTTGTATATTTCCTTTATTTTCTGATACTATAAGATAACCAAGGCTCATTCAGATTTTCCCTATCCCAGCCACAAAATGAGCTGTTTCTTCAAGAAGCCACAAAGAACAGTATTTCTAAACCAAGATCTGAGTAGCAGGTGTGCTTGTTGCTACTGGATATATTGTACTTTTGCAAGTTTCAGTTATTTACATTTTTGTTTTCTTTACACTTACAGAAAGCCCTGATCCTAATATCAATTCTGGGGCCACTCTAAGATCTTACAGCCACCCTACTTTCTTTGAAATTGCTATTCAGGAGGTATTTTCATATATTTCTCTGTTTTGCTGAGAATGAGTATTAGTAACTTTCTGTTTTGTTTTGTTTTGTCTTTGAGACAGGTCTCACTCTCTAATTGAGGCTGGCCTTGAACTCACTATGTCATGAGGTAGCCCAGGCTGCCCTGGAACTCATGGCATTCCTTCTGCCTTAGCCTCCTGAGTGCTGGAATTGAAAGCATGGGCCACCACACCCAGCTATTAGTAATTTTTCTTCCCAAATGTCATGATTACCATGCTCCCCCTTAATATTTCTCTACATAGTAATTTTACTTGTGCTTTTATTTTCTTAGAAAAGTGGTATTGCTCATTTATAATCCATTTCTAATTTTTCTCTGAGTCAAACTGCCCTTACTCATTACTTTGGTTTCTTTAAAGACAGGAACTTTTTTCTTCTAAACAACTAAGAAGCAGCAAACAAAATATTTTATTTTATCTTTTTTGTTTTTAATACGGATTTCTATGTAGTCTCCAAACACCATTAATGGTCCTAAACATACAAAGCAAAAGTTCTCTTAAAACACTTGTCATTGTATCTGAGATTATGTGTCATTGTTTCCTAAAATTATATGATTAGGAATTTCTTTTTCTGACTCAGATACTATCTACTGCTAAAATATAAACACAATATTTCATAAGTAAACATAATGGATTAGATATGTGACAGAGAAAGTAATGGTGGACAATAATTTCAACAACATTTAAGAAAACAAAGTACAGGCCGGGAATTTAGCTCAGTGGTTCCGCCACCTGCCTCGCAAGTGCAAAGTCCCAAGTTTGATTCCCATACCAAAAAAGAAAACAAAACAAAGTAGATTGTTAACTCATTTAGCAGAGTAGAAGTTCTGTAGAACCCAAGTATGGGTCCAATGAAACAAAATACCAGTAGAGAACTCAGAAACACACTTAGAATCAATTTTCCTCAACAAAGGTGCCAAAGACACAATGGAAAAAGGCAGTCTCTTCAGCACATGATTTTGGGGAAAGTGGACAACATTTAGAAGAATGAAATTGGACACTTGTCTTACACCACACACAGAAATCAACTCAAAATGGATACAAGCTTTAACATTTTTTTAAAAAATGGCTAGATTTCTTTGACTTTGTTCTTAATAATAACTTATTTTTTTTTTGTACTGGGGATCAAACTCAGGGCCTTGCGCTTGTGAGGCTGGTGCCAGAAACTACTGAGCTAAATCCCTGGACCGACAATAACTTTTTTTTAAATGACACCAGAAGCACAAGCAACAAAAGCAAAAATATCACAATTGATGAGCATCTATGGAACAAAGGAGACAACAAAATGATAAGGCAACTGTATTAACCAGCTTTTCCATTGCTAGGACAAAATACCTAGCAACTAAAACTTAAAGGAGGAGAGATTTAACCTGGGTCATGGTTTCAAAGGTTTCACTCCATAGTCAGTGGCTCCAAGGCACAAACATCATGGCAGACAGCCTGATGGAGGAAAGCTGCTCAACTCAGGGCATCTAGGAAGCAGAGAACAGAAGAAGAACCAAAGAGGAAGGGCCCAGAGATCAGATGTTGTTGCTCCCAAGGTCACATCCCATTACCCACTCAGACACACGCAAGAAGTGTACTTTACTAATCTCCTAGTAATCTCTCCAGCCAATGAGGCTGACAACCAAGATTAACCATCTGAAATATGTAAGGAACCCATACATCTCAGTTCCAAAACTATAAACAATGCAATTTAAATGGGCTAAGAATGTAAAGGGACAATCCTCACAAGAAGAAATTAAAATAAATGACCTTTCTATTATGAAAAGGGCTTCAATATCTTTAATCATCAGGAATATGCAAATCAAAACCAAGAGATATCACTTCATATCTGTTAGAATGGCTGTTATCAAAAAGACAAAAGATAAATATTGGCAAGAATATGGAGAAAAGTAAACCTTTATACACTGCTTGTGGGAACATAAGTTAGTACAGCCAGTATAGAAAACAATAAAAATAGAACTATTATATGATCCAGCATTCCCATCCAAAGGAATTAAAATAAGAATCATGAAAAATATGTACACTCCCATATTTATTGTAGCATTATTCACAATAGCAAAGAAAAAAAAAACAGATTGAGAATGTAGAAAATGGGAAAGTTAAATTTTGTAGTTACCAATATCTCACAGGACTTCCAGCAAAAAGAAAGCAAGGAAAAGGAGAGGAAATTACAAAATAAATAGTTCAAATATTCCCAGATTGAATCGATGAATCTCAACTCTAAAAGCATCCTCAAAGAGTCAGAAAAATTAGTGGAAAATGTCTCACATAAATGAATGTTATCATGAAATTAGAATAGAGATAAAATATCTTTGATGCTTAGAAAAATAATAAGCATACAGATCCTTGCTCAGAATCAGTACTGTGTTAGATTTCTCAAAAAATACTGACCCAAGAAGACAACAAATAAGTGCCTTCAAACCTTGAAGGAAGAACTTTTTGAATCTGAAACATCATACCTAAAGTATCAACCAAGTTTGATAATAAATAAATAATTTTGAAGTATACAAAAATTCAAAGAATCTACCTGCCATGTTTCCTTTCTTGGAAAATCATTAGAGTGTGTTCTCCATCATTTCAAGGGAGTAAGCTAATGAAGAACACCTGAAAACAAAGAACCCCATATGGATAAGGTACAAAAGGAAGAACCTGGACAAAAGCCATACTGAAGGCTAGAGGGCAACATATTTAGTAAGAGGACAGAGGAAAACAGAAGGCTGTGTTATATTTTTAAGCATTTTGAAATGCTATTGTTTTGCATTTCAAGTCTTTTGGACAATTTGGGTAAAATAGCAGTAAGGAAATAGAAAGATGAGTAAAGGAAAAAAATGGGGGCATTATTACCTCTAGATTAAATAAAAAGTTATATATAAAAGAAAGCATAATCATAGCATACTACTTGGATTGGTAGTGGGCCATAGCTATAGAATTGGGAATTCCATTTGGGGAAGGTACTGGGAAAATGAAGGGGAGTTGATAACAGAAGGCATAAGAAAGGTAAACCTTCATCTACCATAACAGAAAGTTAATAGATAATCTCTAAAACTGAAGTTAATAAATCATAATAGAAACACAGAAATATAAATCTATGGAAATACTGATGTAAACACCTGTGTTAGTGACTATGACAAAATACCTGAGGTAAACAACTTGTAAGCGAAAAAGACTTACTTTGGCTCCCAGATTCAGAGGTTTCAGTCTATGCTTACTCAGTCCCATCACTTTGGGCCTGTTGCAAGGAAGAACATCATGGCAGAGAACACTTGATGGAGCAAAGATGCTCACTTCACAACAGCTGGGAAGCAGGAAGTGATGGAGGGGGCGTGCGCAGGGGTCCTATATCCTATTGAAGGGCACAACCCTAGTGACCCAGCTTCCCTCTGCTGGGCCCCACTTCCTGAAGTTTCCACCATCTCCCAATAGTGCCACCAGCTGACAACCAAGCCTGCAACACATGGCATTTGGACAACATTTCAAATCCAAACCATAACAACACCACCAGAAAAAGCTACAAGGACTCAAAGCAGTTAATTCTGGGGACAAGGACATGGGGATGGTTGAGCTGGGGTGGGGCAAAAATACAATATCATTTCTCATAAGACTTTCGCTATCATTTAATTTTATAAACACCTCAAGTTTTTTTGTTGTTGTTTTTTGTTTTCGTTTTGTAGCTCTAAGGATCAAACCTAGGGCCTTATACATAACAGACAAGCGCCCTATCACTGAGCTACACCCTCAACCCACAGTGTTTTTTGAAAAGGGCTTTGGTTGAAGTGAAATCTGGAAAAGATTCGTTCAAAAATATTTCTTCAATTTCTGATGAAATTACTATTGACACTCTTTCTCAGTCCTAGGATTGTCTCTTCCTCCTCCTCCTCTATAGTCTCTAACATTATATCTAAAAGCTTTACTTACTCTCAATGAACTAATGACTCCTAAATTCTGACTCCAGCTCTGACTGAAACCTAGTCTGAACGTTGTCAGTTAGAGTGCAACCTCGAAGAAGTTACTCCTTTTAGATCCTCAGTTGCTCGTCTGTAACATTACATTCTTAGACAAGTACTCAGCTCTCCTGCAAATGGAACCGTTGACAACAAAGACACATTAGTGTAGGCCAAGTTGGGGTATGAACAGCCCTCTGAAATGTTGATTAGGGGTAAGAAGTGGACCCTTGGAGCATTACTGCTGACATTCATATCTACACATAGGAGAGCCTCTGGTTTCCCGGTTCTCCTACCACTGAGGCACTAATTCCTGAGCATTTGAATATACTGCCCTCTACTGCTCAGAAATAATTTTACCTCAAAGGTCACAACTACAATTAACCATGGCCTGCCAAGGCAAGGCCCCAGGGGGCAGCTGACTCACAGGAAATAGCCTATAATACACTCAGAAAATAAGTAAAAAATCAAGGAATAAAAACATGCTTAACTAAATACAATCTGCTCCAGGATGTTACCCTGATATTATTAAAATTAAGTTTTGCTTACCCAGCAATAGGGCCAAGGGTTACTGCTACATTCTAGAAGATTCCAGATAGCTCTAGAAACCAGCTCCTCTGAGTGTCAAGGTTGGAAGGCCAATAAAATTTGAATAAGAATATAGAAAGGTGAAACAAAAATAGCTCTGTACTAATAAATGCTAATTAAGAGTACTATGGGCCTTTAATTAGATCTTGTCTTTCTGAATTTGAATATTTTTGTCTCTCTGATTGAGAATAGTTCAATAAACAAAGCAGAGGTTTGCTCTCAGCATGGGTATAGTTTTCAACTTCCACCTGCAAAACAAGACACAAATTCTTACTGCCCCCGCCAACAGCAGCAAATTATCAAAATTTCTATTCAATTTCACAATACCCCCAATGAATGCAACTGAATAGAATTTAGTATTCTCAGGCCCTTTTCTCTATTGTGACCAATGCCAATCAAATTCAGCCTTTCAATGCCCTGCCCTTCTGTATGTCTTCTACGAGCAGTAATTGGACAAGTGCTGAGGACGTAATAAAGAAAATGGAGAGAATATGAAAAAGACTTTTCCACTGAAACAATTATACTTGCCTAAACATAGCCCAATTGTAATGTCAAATGTTGATTAGTTATTCCCAGAATTGCTCTTTACTGTTCCTTGAAACACACACACTTGCACTTTCCTATAAATAAGAAGGTAATGCAGTTTTCTGCGTAACAAGAAACAATAATTGGCTTTGGCCTGGTGTTACATAACCCTCTCTTGATTCATTTTGTTTCACACTAACTTGAGCATGGCTCTGGGCACAGCCATCTGGCTCTGATCATCATCTGATGCTGATCATCTGGTCCACCTGACCCTTCCTCCTTTAAGACCGGCTGAGCCAGTCTCTTACCAACTAGCCTTTCCTTTGAATTGCTGACTGTAAAACTCACTAAAAACAATTGTTCTCTACTCCTTAATAGATTTTCCCATTCCTCCTTCACTGTAGTAGCTTAAAAATTGTAAAGCACAACTATTTCACTCTTTTACTCTTTCAAAAGCTCTAGCTGGTACATGTAGCACTTCCAGAATGGTATTGGCATTAGAAGACATGGCAGGAAGCAGAGATTTCAGAACCAAACAGACTTGAATTTTAATCCCTACTCTGCCATCTACTAGTTACAGAATTTTAGGTAGGTTATTTAAACCCTCTCTTTGATCAATGAATTATTTTATAAAGTACCTTAAAATTTCACAATGCTGGCCAGCCATGATGGCACATGCCTGTGATCCCAGCACTCAGGAGGTTGAGGCAGGATTGCTGAGGGTTTGAGGGCAACCTGGGCTACATAGTAAGTTCAAGGCCAGCTTCCTTCACATAGGAAGACCTTGTCTCAAAAACCAAAATTTCAAAAACTTCAAAATGTATATGAGGCAATAGTTCAAAGAGTAAAATGAACAACTTTTAAGCATTCGGTTTGATCTTTATAAATATCCCTGCAGCCACTACCAGTGAAAATATTTATAGATCTCAGCAGGCTCCCCTGTTCTCCTTACTCAACTGGTACTGCTTCCAAAGGACTTCACTAGTCTGACCTTTTCCACCATGAAATAGTTCTTGATCATCCTATACTTGGAACAATATAATGCATACTGTTGTGTTGGTCTTTTTTCCCCAAAATGATTGCTCAATGATAGGCTAAATTTATGTTTAACTTTTTAAGAAACTGGCAAACTCCCTTCCAATGTGAATGTAACATTTTATATTGCATGAACAACCTATGAACATTCCATATCCTTGCCAGTGTTTGGTATGGGCAGTCGTTTTAATTCTATGCAATCTAATAGATGGGTCATATTACATCATCATCGTCCTGGTTCTGATTTCCATTTCCCTGTTGGTATTCAGGATTTTCCTGTGTGCTCATTTGCTGTTTATCTTCTTTACTGAAGTACCTATTTAAATTTTTTATCTACTTTTAAAATTAAATGGTTTTCTCAATGCTGGGTTTCAAGGGTTCTTTATTCTAGATGCAAGTTCTTTATCAGTCACATGACTTGTAAATATTTTCTGACAATCTATGATTACTTGGTTCTTTCGTTCTTGCAACAGTGTATGTCAAAGAGCAGTGTCTTAATTTTTGTAAAGCTCTATTTTCTTTTTTTCTTTTATGCTTTTGGTAGTGTAGCTAAATCTTGGCCTAATCCTGTCACTGAGATTTTCTCCTGCATTTTCTTCAGGAAGTCTTACAGCTTTAGGTTTTACACTTAGGCCTATGATCCATTTCAAGTTAACTTTTATACATCATGCAAAATATGTATTAAAGCTTAACTTTTTGCCCACAGATATCTAATTGTTCCAACACCATTTGTTGAAAAGACTATTTCTTTCTCCACTGAAAGCCTATTATATGTGGATGTATTTTAGACTCTATTCTGTCCCACTGACATACTGGTCTACTTTTCTTTGGCGGGGGGGTACAGGGGATAGAACCAGGACCTTGCACTTGCAAGGCAGGCAGCGGCACCATTGAGCTAAACCCCCGGTCCAGACCTACTTTCTTATCATCACACTATTTCCATTACAGCAGCCTTAAATTCTGAAGTTAAATATTATAAATTCTCAAATTTTGTTCTTTCTCAAATGTTCTTTACATTTCCATATGCATTTTAGAATTCTTTTTTTTTTTTGGTACCGGGGATCGAACTTGGGACCTTGCGTTTGTGAGGCAGGCAGCAGAACCACTGAGCTAAATCCCTGGCTTCCATATGCATTTTAGAATCTTGTTAATGTCTAAAAAAAATCTTGCTGGGGATATTGATAGGGATTAAGTTGAATCTATAGATCAATACTTCTTAATTTTACTTGGCATTGTTATTCAGTTTGCAGGGAATAGGTCCTTCAAACACTAGAAAGAATTGCCCATATTTATTATGTTTTAACATTATATATGATACTGATTTTTAAAATCTCAATAAATATTTTATTCTTTGTTGGTAGCATACAAAATACAGTCGACTTTGGTATGTAGATCTTGTATTCCAGAACTTTGCTAAAATTAGTTCTAATAACTTTTATGTAGATCACATAAGATTTCCCGTGTAGATGATAATGCCATCTGCAAGTAGACAATTTTATTTCTTTCTGATCTGGATGCTTTTTATATATAGTTTTTGGCTTTCTGCCCCAGGTTGAACTTCTGAATAAGAGTGACATGAATGAGCACACTGACTTTAGGGGGAAAGCACATAGTCTTTTACCACACAGTATGATATTAAATAGGGGTTTGTTTATCGCACTTATGCCTTCTATTCCTAGTGTAGTAGGCAAAGGAAATTAGGTTTTTGTGGGATGCATTTTTGGCATCTATAATTTGTTTAGTCTATTAATATAGACTAAGGTATGTTAATTTTTACATAAGCCAAACGTGCATTCCTAGGCTAAACTCCTCTTTGTTATATTATTTATTTTGCATATTGTTGAACCCAATTTGCTAAAATTTTGTCCAGAATTTTTCACCTATGTTTGTGGTGGTCAGCTTCCAAGGTGGATCCCAATGAGCTCTGCCTTTTGGTTATTTATGCCTTTCAGCTGTCACTTGTTGTACCATATTTACCCAATACCATATTATAAAAGGGATGCTACATCACTTAAGAGATTAGCTTATAAAAGACACTATGGCTTCTATCTTGCTTATCCTCTCTCTTGTTTGGGTCTCTTTTCCTGAAAAAAGCCAGCTTCCATGTCGTTAGTAGCCCTGTGAAGAGGCACTCATGGCAAAGGAACTGTGGCCTTTGCCAACAGCCACAAGACTGAACTTGGCTTCAGACTCTGCAGCCCTATCTGGCCTTCGGATGACTGCCCCTTGGCTGACAGCTTAACACAACCTCATGCGGGAACCTGAGACAAAACCATCCAGCCAAGCACTCCTGGATTCCTACTCCTCAGAAACTGTGTAAAAAAATATGTAATACTATGTAACAGTAAAAAATAAATACTTTTAAGTTACTTAGAGACAGTTAGATCCATTTAAGTAGATATCAATAGGCTTTGTTAGGCTAGATAAGAAAATCTATGTGCCTTCGAATGAGATTCAATAGAAGGTATACAACACCATCTAGGAAGTATTTTTAGATAAAAAAAAAAAAAAAGAAAGAAAAGCATCAAATTGACCAAGCTTCAGATCAAGTTTTCCTACAAATTTTAGGAAATATGGGGATGGAGGAACATGGAAATGAAATCAAAATTTGAAAAATTAAATTGGAAAAAATAATCATTTTTCTCAACAAATGTCAAAAAAGGAATAAGGGGGGACTGTGTGGTTGAAAAACACGAGAACATTCTAGAGACATATTGTTCAAAGGAAATAGACTTTAGAACTTGATTCAAATAAATCAATATTATAAATATTATGAGTCATTTTGAGAAATCTGACATTGACTTGTGTATTAGATGACATTAAAGAATTATTTTAATTATTAAAGTTTTACAGTTATTGTGGAGAGAGAAATACAAAGAGACATATCTGGGAATTCTCCCTCAGATATACAATGAAGTGTTATAGAATTGATTTTAAAGTAATTCAGTAGGGAATGGGAACTCGGGAATAAATGAATCAGAATTTGCCAATGTTGTTAGAAACTAAGTAGCTATTATTCCATTTTGTATTATTGTACATGTTTGAAAAAATGTTTAAAATAAGCATAAATAGTGGCTCTCTGATTCTACTAGACTCTGGGTTAAGTTCCCAACTTTGCTTCTTACTAGGTATGTATCTTAAGCAATTCACTTAACCACTAAGTCTCAGTTTCCTTGTAGACTGGACAATAAATTTCCCACTTCATAGGAAAGTACTAAAGGCTTCAATGAGACAATGTATGTAAAGTGCTTATGGCATAACTAAAACATGGGTTAGTGTTATAAGATGTTGGCCATAGTAATTTCCTAATACTTTCTATATTCATGAAATTTAGTCTCTATCACATTTCAGATCTTTTAGAAGTATATAAATTTAGAAACATTTTAAACTTGAAAAGGAAATCTATCAAGTCTTATTTCAACCTTTACCATACTTCCCAAGTTACATATTTTACTGTGAAAGACATACAGTATGCATTGTATACTTCATTTAGGAAAAAAACTCTTGCCCATCTGAAGAAAATCTGAGGAGTAATGTTCTAGGAAAGCAGAATCACTTAGAGGGAAATAAAAAGAACTGATGTAGAAAGGATGAGTTGTGAAACTAGAACGACAGATTTTCTTAAAAATTCCTATGACATCTATCCTTGTTCAGAACTTTGAAAACACTACATCTATATAAGCATGTTTTGTGTCACCACTGACTCCCTGAGATTTTGGCAAGACAGACCTCCCAGTTTTAAGAGGAAATATGTTAAATTCATACGTTACATCAGAGGACTTGAATTAGGCCTCTTGCAGAAAGGCTGTATCTCACAAGGTATTTCATTCATTCATTGCTCTGAGCCATAAACACTGTATTTCACATGTGAAGGAGCCCAAATGCTTGATGTTAGGGAAAGTAGCAAATGAAGCCTATATTGTCTCATACTGCAAAGATGCACTACCAACACTCCACTCTTCCAAGGTATATTTGCATCCTGCCCGAACTCCCGTGCAACCAATTTTACCTCCAAGATCCTTCACAACTGCACCTAAATGGTTAATTGTGAACACTCTTGGTTTATTGTTCTTTTGAGCCCTGATAAAACTATCATAAAATTAAAAATGCATCACCCAAAGTTTTGTGAAATAGAGAAGAAAAAACTCACCCACAATGCCATCACCTTAACAAGTCATTTTACTTTCTACTCTTCATTCACCCTAAAACTGGTAATATTTTTAAACTACGTTAAATTTCCCCCTTTCTTTTCTCTATCACCTTGACCCCCACTTCAGGAAATATATAATGAGTCTGGGAAGGATAAAATTTAGCAACAGCTATATTCAGGGCAGTTCCAATAGGCCAATATTTGCCAAATAGAATCCACCACAGAATGGTCCTTTCCCAGCCCCATCCGTCCTAACCTTTGCTCCTGTTCTGGTCAAGTGAAATGTTACCCTACCCTCTTCCCTTGTCTAATCTTCAAAGCCAGACATATCGAACTCCTTTTTCCTTCTCATCCTCTCTTGTTGAATTCTATGTCTATACATTCAAATTAGTGATTCACATGCCTAGCTGCCCTTTGGAGTCATCTAATGCTTATTTTAAATTAGATACCCATGACTTACAGCAAACTAAAAATGCATATCAGAATCACCGGGAAGGATTGTTAAAACACAAAGTTCTGAACTCCCCACCCAACTGTCTAATACAGAAATCCTAAGAACTTGCCTTTTTAACAAATCTCCAGCTGATGCTGATATACCTGGTCAGGACTTAGGACTTACTTAAGTTACCTAGAACTGTGACAGTTTGTCGAATTATCTCCCTGTCTTGGCCAATTTGGGGTTTAAGCCAGAGCCTCCACACTAAGCTACATTCCCAGTGCCTCCTCCCCCTTTCTGAGATAGGTTCTGTCTTAAGTTGCCCAGGCTGGGTTCAAACTTCCAATCTTCCTGCCTCAGCCTCCAAAAGTGCTGGGGTTACAGGCAACACACCCTGAATCTTAAGCCAGGTAAGTCCAATGAATCCGAGTTAAAAGTTTGAATCCCCTGGGCAACATGGTTCAAATTACTAAAAGTCTCACTGATTTTTCCATAACACATTAGAATTATTAAGGTATATTTTCTCCTTAGTAAATAGTCATCTGACCCCACTTGGAGAAGGGGCTATCCATACTCTCAAGTGATAGCAGTGACATTAATCTTATGTATCAACTTAATTGGGCTAAAGGAAGCCAGATAGCTGGTAAACCATCATTTCTGCATGTCTTCAAGGGTGTTTCAAGAAGACACTGGCATCTGTATCAACAGACTACATAGAGCATCCTCATCACCATGGGTGCACATCCACTCCACTAGGGATCTAAACAGAAAAGGTGGAGGAGGGGTGAATTGGCTGTTTGAGCTGGGACAGCCATCCCTTCCCACCCTAGGACACTGGCACTCCTGGTTCTCTAGCCTTCAGTCTCAGGCTGGGGCTTACATCATTGGCTACTCTGGCTCTTCAGGCTTTAGCTTTAGACAGGAACTAAGCCACTGGCTTTCCTGGGCTTCTGACTTGCAAACAGCCTATCATGGAACTCAACCTCCATAATTTTATGAACCAGTCCCTCATAATAAATCTTTCTATATATCTCTATCATCTACCTACCTGTCTCCTATGGATAGGGTTCCCTGGGGAACCCTAATACAGTGGACCCTTGACTTATGAACTCAATCGGTTCGCGAGGGCTGGTTATAATTCAAGTCGTTTTTAATACAACTGAGATCTGTATGTTTACCTGGGTACACGCAATAACAAGAAGCAGATGAATCTACCATTAACCTAATTAACCCAAATTGTTTCTATGTCAGGCCAGTCGTAACTTGAGGGTCCATAGTACGATGGAGTTCTTCAGAAATTCAACCAGCAATCAACTTTAATGAATTTAATTCCTTACACCTTAATACTAGATTATCTTTCCATTGTGTTATGAATTAATTTTATCTCTACCTAGAATGCAATCTCTGTAAGGAGTAAGGGCTCTGCTGTACTTTTTATTCCTTGATGGTGTTGGACCTGTGACAAACACTCAGTCTCTCTTGGCTGACTCATTCATCTGTCACTTCCCAACATGCTTTCCTAAACTGGGGCTAAAGAGGATCATGAATTGCAAAAACATCAGTCTCAGCCAAGAAAAAGACTTCCAAGCAAACTGCACAGCACTCTGGGAGGCTGGACTGAATGACTTGAATTTCAGTCACTCTCTTAGATTACACATGATCTGCCTTTTTACCTGGATATCTGAGATCTGACTACAATGATGAATCATCAAGAATGGCAACCTAACGCTTGAAATAATATATATGGCTAAAAACCCTAAAAACTTCTGAGAGTAGGAGTAGTGAGTGAAAATGAAGTCTTCTGTTCATCTTCCAGAAGTCACTGAACACACCCATTGGCTCATATGTGACCATGAGTAAAATCATGAATACAGTGGGTGTGATCTGACCACTCGACTGAACTCTCATACAAATCCTATGCTATTGCCAAATGATTCTAATCCACATTTTATAAACATTTTATCCAATTCTGTGTTTTTAAAATTAGGACAATTATTTAACAAGGTATCTTATCTGACGTATATATGTAGACGTGTAATTTCACACTACAAGGGCTCTCAGATTCTTTGCTCGACTGATGTTCCCTGGCCATTGCTCCTCTCCATAAAACCACTAACATAATCCCTTGTGTATTAGTCAGCTTTCTCATTGCTGGACAAAATACCTGACTCACACAACTTAAATGACGAGGTTTATTTGTCTGTGTTTCAGCCCACGGTTGGCTGGTTCCAAGACAGAGACATCATGGCAAAAGGGTGTGGGGAAGCAAAGCTGCATGGTCCATGGTGGCCAGGTAGCAGAGCAGGGGAACAGCGCCGGAGAGGAAGGGGCCAGAGATCAAGACAGTCCCCGAGGTCATGACTCCATGATGTACGCAGACATACCCAGAAGTGTGCTTTACTTCTCTCTTGGGCAGCTCTAAAGCCAATCAAGTGGACAATCCAGTTTAAGTATCACATCATACTTCCATTTCTTCCTTTCTCTCACATCATGGGCACATTAAAGACAGAGAGGAAATAACAGATGAAGTTTCACAAAAATGAATCACATTCAGGAGCTAAAACCCCGAAGAGTTTCTGCCCTCATAATCCATTTGGAGCTAATTCTAAATGAGAACTCACATTTCACAAAACTTTTCTTTGCAGAATAGAATGAATATCAACAGCAAAATTGGGCTGTTTCTGAAACAAATCTGAAACTATGCTAGCTACACACTTAGGCCTTAGATTTTTTAGAACAAGATCTCAGTAGTATATGCTGTTGCTAACAAGTGTTCCTTAAAGACACAGACATAACTCATCTTGTGACTTGTTAGTAGAAAATAACTTATTAATCTCCAGATTTTGTTTATGCTTTTGTTCAATATATAAATGGTATATAAAATACATTTTTCTCTTTTGCATTACTGGGGATTGAACTCAAGGCCACGACACTGAGCTATAACCCCAGCACCCCCTCCCCTCTTCTTAAATTCTGAGAAAGGGTCTCACAAAGTTGCTGTTCCCTGTGCTGGGCTCAAACCTATGACCCCCTCCCAGAATATCCAGGATCCACAGTACTGAGATTACAGGCATGTGCCACCATTCCTGGCTAAAAATGCATTGATAAAGCTCAATATTTTCATGTAGCAGTATTTTAGACACAGACGACCCTTACTAATGACCAGTCATCTCTCATCCCTATTTAAAGATGACCTTTGCCTTTTTAATCCTCCAGCTAGAAAAAACAGGAAACAGTAGTGGTTAATTGGTGAGGAAATCCAGAAACTACATTCTTTTGAATTCGTAAGTGCTATAAAATACTTGGGCAAAAGTGAGTAAATGAATTATTTAAAACAGGGGTCCTCAACTGTGACGCCTGACATCTTGGGTCCAATAATTCTTTATTGTAGGTGGTTATCCTCTGCATTGTGAGATTTTAGCAACATCGCTGGTCTCATTAGATGCCAGTACTGCCATCCTACCCTCCCAGCTGTGACACCTAAAAACGTCTCCACACACCGCCATGTCCCTTTAGAGAATCATCTTCAGCTGAGAGAAGGAAAAGAAAAAGGCCCAAAGTTGAATGTTCAGTGAAAAAAGCTCTATGACTGCAACTGCACAGAAGCATCCATTTGTTTTTATGCCTTATCTCAAAAGTTTTGCCCAAGTTTCCCAAGTTTTTCCCAATGGAATAATTTCTTCAAGGTGCAAATAACACTCCAGAGACAAGAAGCTAAGTTTATTTTACTATCCAATTTTTTTTCTTAAAAAAGTTTAATGTTTGATAAAATAAAACAAACTTTTAGTACCATAGAAACCTTCTGACACGTACAATGACATATTATTACTATGTACAATTTCAAAAACAAAAGCTTCCAGCTCCAAGTAAAGTGATGTTGGACATCCTGACTATACTTAAGCTATAAGAAATGTTCTAGATGGCTAATGTTTTCCTTGACTTGGAAATAAATCAGACAATTGAAAAACATAAATAAGACCTTCAATGAATTGAGAATCATAAAAATGCTATCTGAAGTTCAGTCATCTGGATTTTGGGAGGTTTGTAGTAGTTTAAGAGTTGAATAAGCAAAATGAAACCCTGTGAATGTTCAAACTTCAGTCTTCCAGGACATGTCCTGTAGGTTCACAGTTGTTCTAGTAAAGATAAAAAGCTATTCCTTGTTGTAGCAGAACTTGGTATATGACTCATATTCCATTTTTCACCAGCTCATGGACTCCAGTCTCATCAATGATTAAAGGGGCATGGAATTCTTTATCTGCCACGTAACTTTCTAGTCCCTAAAAGGAAGATTGACATAAGACACAGTTACAAAATTGGTAGGTGTTATGCTGGACTTAGTAGCTCTAATACAGACTTAAACCATGAAGTCAAACCTGGTTGGTTATGAAGAATTTAAAAGTCAAAACTATTTTATATACTTTAAAAACTAGACCCAATGACATTTATAACAGCATGAGACAGTGCCGGGAATTTAGCTCAGTGGTTCCGGTGCCTGCCTCATAAGCGCAAGGTCCCAAGTTTGATCCCCAGTACCAAAAAAAAAGTCATGAGACAAATAACAACAAAGAAAGTTACTCTTGATTGTAATTTTTATCTGTGTGTGTGTGTGTGTGTGTGTGTGTGTGTGTGTGGTGCTGGAGACTGAACTCAGGACCTTGCACATGCTAGACAGTGGTTAGAATATGATTTGTAAAGTTTATTAAGATGATATTCATTCTTACCATAAGTATTGCTCAATAAAATTAACTTTCTAATAAGCAAGATGGCTTTCTCTAACAGGGCACAGTGGTGCACACCTGTAATCTCAGCACTCAGGAGGCTGAGGAAGGATTGCTGTGAGTTCAAGGTGAGCGTGGGCTACACAGTGAGAACCTGTCTTTAAAAAAAAAAATCTAGGGCCGGGGGTTTAGCTCAGTGGTTCCGGTGCCTGCCTTGCAAGTGCAAAGTCCCGAGTTCGATCGCAGGTACCAGAAAAAACCAAAAACATAAAAAATAAAATCTACCTCTGATGCTAGAACTAATACTGACATGATCTTCAGAAAAAAATATTACATAACTAGAACAGTAAGGAGCCCTCAAATCCTCAGGTTTTAAAAAGTGACACTATTAAGTACATGAACAAAATAAATACTGTGAGGGCTGGGGATTTAGCTCAGTGGTTTCGCCGCCTGCTGTGCAAGCACAAGGACCCGAGTTCGATCCCTGGTACCAAAAATTAATAAATAAATAAATAAATACTGTGAAAGGAAATTTATATTACATTAAAAAGCCAAATAAATCTATCCAAAAATAAGGTGCATCATATATTTTTAAAGCCTACTGCATTTCAATGAATAGGTGAAATGAACTAAACATTACAGATTTCTATTAATGACAACTACATTATGGGATAGATGCAAGAACATGACAAGAATTCAGAACAGATGCAGCTTCTCAGCACACTCCAGGAAGAGTCTTTCAGGACAGAACTGTTAAAAAAAAATACTGCATGTTCTCTAAAGACAACTGTTCTTAAACATAAAACAATGCCAGAACCTTATATTTTAAAAAGTTGTATCTTATTTTTAACTGGCAAATAATTATATATAGGGGCACGGTGTGCTGTTTCAATGCATGTCCACAATGTAGAATAATTAAATCAGCCTAATTAACACATCACTCTCCTCAAACATTCATCACTTCTTTGTAGTTAGAACATTTTAAATCCACTCTCTTTTTGCCGGGGATTTACATCAGTGGTTCCAGTGCCTACCTTGCAAGCACAAGGACCTAAGTTCAATCCCCAGTACCAGAAAACAACAACAAAAAAAGTGTACAACCTTAAAATCCACTCTCTTTTAACTATCTGGAAATATACAATACTTTATAAAAGAAACAGGGAAAAGAGCAAAGTGAACTTACTTCTCCAGCATAGGAAATAAGAGGAGAGATTTCACACTGGATTGGTACATCATTGGCATCCTTCAAGCTGAGAAAAAAATTCAAATATGTTTTAAGGATTTTGCTTTCCATGTTACATGCCAGAGTGAAAACATAGACCATAAATGTCCTCTGAGAAGCTTGCAGATAACAGAATTTTCCTAAACAAATGGAATGGCTCCTACTTGATCATAATTAAATTCCCTGAGGATTAATGTAGCATGAAATTCTCACGTTCAAAAAGACACTCTTTGGAGATATGCCAATAATTGATTGTTCTTTACTGTATTTCACCAATATTTATACATTATCCCCTTGCATATACAGTATCTCAATTCTTTACGATTTCCAAGTTTCATAAAATTGGTAAGAAGGGACTACTGAGTGTGCACTATGTGCCAGTCCCCCTGCTAGGTATCTTGAATCCTTTGTACTTTGTTTTAACCTTCACTACAATCTTTTGACTCAGGCGCTAATGCTGACAAACAATACAGAGCTGCACTGTCCAATATAGTAGCCGATAGCAATGGATGGCTACTTAATTAACATTTTTTAAATCAATTAAAAATTCAATGTCAGTCACAATAATCACTTTTCGAGTGCTCAGCAGTGGCCAGGGATTGCCAAACTGGACAGCACAAGTATATTTATTTCCTTCACTGCAGAAAGTTCCAGTAGACAGCACCGTTCTAAATATCAGTTCAATTACTTCCCAGGACACCATTTTTTTGCATCATTTAAATCTCCTGTGTTGGCTAAATTAGTTACTCATTATGTTTCAAAGTACTTCTGTTACCAAAACTCTCTAAAAAGTGCGAAAGCAGAATGCACCCAATCAAATGCAAAGCCAAAGCCACGGTTCACTTAATTCTAGGAAACAATCTAATATTCATAGCCATTTGCAATTCTGAATTTGTAGACTAACATAAAAGTTTACAAATAGTATTTTCAATACTTTTACAATCATTAGACTGCTACAGTATTTGCCATTTCAGCAATCTTACCAATAAGGACAGATCCCACATAAAAGTCCAGTCTTCTGTAGCCTCAAACCATAGCTCTTCTTTCCCAAATATGAAATCTCAAACTTCGGTGGAATCAATAAAATGAAAGAGCTTCTGAGGTTAGCCACAGGCCAGTCATTCTCCAAATGGAAACACTGAGTAGCATGCAAGGCACTCTATATATCCCACTCCAACTCATTTAATCCTGCTACTTTCCACTGAACCAGGCCAGTTCCACACTCTGGATTTTTTCAAGTCATTCTCAACTATGGTCTCTCTGACCATAAAAATCATACTCATTCTCCATGATTTAGCTCAAACCCCAACCTCCTTTTGATAATGATTATTCCCATTCATCTGTTCATATAAAATAAATTAATTATACAACCTGCTGAGTTCATTAATTCCTCAATTAAGCACTGCACCACAGAGTACATAATCATATATTGCCTAACAATGTCACTTAGTTTTTATGGAACTGCATCCTGAACTCCCAGCAGGCTATAAATCCTACTTCTCTTACGGAAGATACTTTAAGCACCTATGTTACCAGCAGCACCTATAGGCCTGTGAGCAGGCCTACCAATGCTTGCAGACTGAATGAATAAATGAACTGAGAAGGTAGATGGATGATGGCCTAATGCAGAGAAAAGAAGAAGCAGAGACTGGGTATACATCTCTTCAGATATGTGCCAGATTCTATCACAAGAGGTCTAGAGATCAAACCCTCTAGAGCAGCTCAGTGTAATAAAGCAAATGTGAAAAATCGGGGCCCATTCTACTGATAAAATGTATACAGTACAGTGTCATCTAATCCCCTGAAAAATTCAGGGCACCAAGATCGGAATGTGGCTTTGAGCCCAGGGAACACATATATAGCTGATCTGAAAAATAACCTCCTTCCAGTACCACAGTGACACCCAAAACCACTAAGAAACTCAACTTTCACAAACAAAGTAGTATATCCTGAAGGAGGGAAGACAGAAGCTGGCATCACCAAATGTAGAATCTAAGTTTACAGGCTGATTAACCCAGCCAGTCACACTACTGTCCAAAATCCTCAGCCAAGCATCCTTTTGGAAGCACTGCTGATGAGCTTTAATGTGAAAAATAGAAACAATGGCATTTTGTCAAAACTCTGTGACCCTGTTTCCATTCTCTCAGAATGTCTCCAAACTGTTTCTTCTCTCTTGTACACAAAATATTTCCTTTCATCTCACTTTTAAGTAATCTCTTCCAATTCTCTAAAGGCATCCTTTGGGGCTAAGGATTTTAGCAGGAACCATTTTTAAGCCCATGATGTCATTTGGAGCCAAAATCAGTTTAATTATTCTCCCAATGGCTAAAATTAAGTAAATGGAAGGAAGGTAAGGACTAAACGAAACCACCCAAATAAGAATGATAATGTTTAAAACTTTTTGTATCTTAACAAGGATAGCTGAATTTGTTGTCAGCTGTATAATTAAGAAAAAAATTCACTTTTAAGTTGAAAGGTTTAAGTTAAAGCTATGGTTTAGTAAGAAAAAAACTCAGAGTCAAAGTTGTATTTCTTAAACAATAAACGCTGCTGCTACCACATATTAAAAATGATGGATGGGACAGAAAATGACAAAGAGATCTGCATGTCTGTACCCAAGACAAGAGTCATCTATGCCTCCTAGAGAAAACTAGCCAGGTCTTGGAGTTCAATCTCCCGTCTTCACTCCCAGATACTGCCACTCACAGGGAATTGTCCCTATAAATTCTGAGTTAGTGTCATCCAAACAGATACCTGCCACCCAGGGGCAGAGATAAGCAGGATAAAACAAAGCATGTGGATGAAACTGTTACCAATGCTGCTCTATTTCTGAGACAACTTCCATTTCCAGATCCTTCGTCCTAACACACTTCCCAAAGTACCTTAAAAACAAAATTCAAGGGCCGGGGATTTAGCTCAGTGGCTCCACCGCCTGCCTTGCAAGCACAAGGTTTAGAGTTCAATCCCTGGTACCCGCCCCCCCCAAAAAATTCAAACTAAACCTAATAACTTGGAAAATACACCTGGCTCTTTAGCCATAAAGATAAAATTGCTTTTTAAATCTGTCATGCCCAAACAAGAGAGGATATGTGCTACTTCTAGCTAAAAATGACCTGTTAAGACAAAAAAAAATTATTTGCTTTAGAAGCAAGGCAACTAAGTAAAACTAAAATAAAACACAGTAACCAAAAGAGAATAAATCAAAAGAACAGTTTTCTCTATATTAAGGGCCATCATATATGTCAGGAACAGTTAGCCTTTATACTGAAAGCATATATCCCATTTGGTAAAAAACACTTTCAGAATTTTACTTTTGGCCAAGTGTGATGGCACATGCCTCTAATCCCAGCACTCTGGGAAACTCAGACAGGAGGATCACAAGTTTAAACTCAGCCTGGACAGTAACTCTTTTTTCTTAAAAAAAAAAGAGGGGTGAGGACATAGCGCAAAGGCTCTAGGAATCAACCTCCCACACCAAAAGAGGGAAAAAAAAAACGAATTAAAGAACGTTACTTTTATTTAGCTTATGCTAAAATGTGCAAGTTGGGATCCCAATCTGTCCTCCCTGTCCTGTAACCTTCTCTGGACCCCCTATAACACCTGTCAATCTATCACTATTGGCTTAAACACAGATTCTTTTGTAAAGCATGCTCCCCACTTCAGGCATGCACTGAGATTCTGAGTTAGTGTCATCCAGACAGATACCTGCCACCAAGTAAGCAGTGCACCCCCACCAAAGCTTCAATCATCCACCCTCCAGGCCCCCAAGGCAGAGCTCTAAACTACAATGCCAGTTAGTATGGAGGGAAGCACAGCCCACCACCATGCACTGCAGGCAGGCTGGTATATTTACTTGTGATTGACATCAGCTGTGGTGGTCTCTGACTTTCCATTTGTAGCACTGCTATGTAGGAATAAATAAGCATTAATGGGAATGGAAACAAATCAAACAGTAACAATGTAGTGGAGTTGCAAAATATACTTGACCAAATGGCATGTATTTATGGCAAATCATAAATTTGGTACAAGGGACCTAAAGGGATTTAAAAAACAACAAAAAACAGATTCAATGGTCAATGATGAAGCATGAGAACAACGTGACATCCCACAGAGCAAGCTTGTTGAGAAGGCAGAATCTGTAAATGGCCTGGGCCAGGAGAGAAGCTAACACTGTTCTTTCTTGTAAAAAGTTATGGAACAATGAGTTCCCATGCCCAGAGTGCTAACATTCACTGAGGCATTCTAGAACTTCTGTGCATACAGCCAGGCATTTCTCCCCTTAAGAATATAAATTAAATGGCTTCTTACCTACCTACAGAAATACCAAATTCAGATTCAGATTCAGAAAGGGAAATTCCAGGTGCCAATGAAAGTTTTATCATAAAATATAAGATTTAGCTTAAAAGTGCTGGATCTCAAACACAATTGGCTGCAGATACCTTCTTCTTTTCACTTCAGAAAAACTAAAATATTTCTAAAGTTTGAGTATCAGTGAATGCATCTGGCATCCCGGGAACCTCCCCGACTGCATGGTGAGAAGGGCTACATCTCTTAGGTAGAGAGGCTTTGGGTAGGTTTCATAGACAACACCTGCAGTGAGGACATGGATACATAAGTAGCAACACCAGTCCTCTGGGCCAGAGGGATATACCCTGTGGTGGAGTGTGCCGCTGATGGGTTTTAACCATACAAAATGCCAAAATAATTATCTTCGGACCCAGTAGGAGTGATTTCATTGACATGGTGGGAATGTTTTCAAGAAACCCAAGAGATCCAGAAGTGACTCCTCTTTAAGAAAAAGTAAAGCTATTCTTCTCTTTGTGGTGGACAAAGCTGTTGGTCTTTCACACCAGTAACTCCCCACACAACAATACTCTGGTTTTTAAAAACAGATCTAGACATACACCACGGAAAGGAAGAAGTCCAGAAAAAAAAAAATCCAAGAAAGTACCCACACCAATGAGAAACGACATGAACTTACCGGGGAATTGCTGGAAGGCGAGAACCATTTTCATCTATGAAGTGGCCTCCTGCATTGAGGACCCAGCAATGATGAAGGGACATCAAAGCATGCCTTGCAGTCGTAGGGTTGTCCTTCCCATTCTGACTGTCTGCATTCTTTAGTGGGGAAAACTCATCTTCCCGCAATACTTCATACACCACAAACTTCCTAGAGTAAAACGTACAAAGACTTCTTTCTTATTAAATAAAACCGCATACACAGCTTTCTACCTCTCTCTACACAGCTAAGCCTTTGGCATTCAATGATAGGCTTTCTGAATCCCATTTTGGATAATGAATAAGGCTCATCCCTGGACTAAACAAAGTTGGAATTTTCCAGTACAAAATGAGAAATCAGTTCATTCCCAACTAGAAAATATTTCATCTTAGATCAGAAAGACTAGAACTCTTAATGAACAAAAATCATTTTGCCATATGCTCTGAGGGGTAAAAACAAAGACGCTTTAGAAATGCATATGGGGAGACTGATCATATCCAGCTAATTTGTCTTCTTCATTTTCACACTGGTCAAATTCTGAGACATGTACCTCAACATCCAATGTGATCTTGAGAGAGCTATATACTCTAAAAGCATATTCTCTGAAACATTTATTCATAGGTCAGTCCTATATCCTAAACACAAAATGGCTCAATTGTTTACCTTACTTTTACTATAGTCTCTTACCCAAAGATAAATGACTAACAACTTCGCAGCATAGCCAGATAATGAAAATATTGGTAATAAGAACACTGCACTCTCAGGCACCACAAACCTTGGAGTGCCAGTTAGCACTGGAGAACGATAATGAATCTAGACTCTGTACTCACAACCAAAATGCCTGAGACACAGGCTGTCACATGTTTCCTGCCTAAGAAAGTAAGAAGCAACATTTCAAGACATATGTTTAATCTTACTGGTGCTATTCAAAGCATACTTTGCAAACTGGAAGATATCAAAGACAAATTTTTCCATCTTTATTCCGTTTGGCTTTTCTGGCTTAACTGACTCCCCCTGAGAATCCACATATGGAATCTTCTTTTGAGCCACATGGTGCTGCAGCTGAGGTTCATAAACACTACGAAGGGAAAAAAAAGGTGTGATCACTTTCCAGATTTAAAATGCCATAAACTTGAATGACACTCAGGAGGAAATACATCACCAACCAGCACTAAGATTTCCAAAATGAACAGCATTTTAAAATTTCAGCTCATATTTAAATATAATGAATACATTCCCTATTCATTTCCTTACATTTAAAAAAGTCCAATGATTTCCACATTTTATAATGACCACACACAAACATAAATACATAGCATTCATGCCAATGTCTTGCCCATTAATTCCATGTCTTTTTAAAATGTACTCACAGCCCTAACTTTCCAAACTAAGATCCCTTTGAGTGCAGTATGGAAAGGTAATAAAAGTTACTATGAGCTATGTAGTGGTAGAGGCCTGCTATCCCAGCTGCATGCGAGGCTGAGGCAGGAGGACCTTAAGTTCAAGGCCAGGTAGGCAATTGAATGAGATAATATCTCAAAGTAATTTTTTTAAGTGCTAAGGGTATGGCTCAGTGGTAGAGCACTTGCCTAACAACTGTGTGGCCCTTGGTTCAATTCAGAACCACCGCCAAAAAAAAGTTATTATGGCTGATGTCATTATATAGTAACAGCTACAAGCAACAAAGTAAAATGGAAAATCGTTTGAAACTACAGTAAAGCTTAGTTAGCTTGATTTGATCATTCCATGATGCATACATGTATGAAAATAGTACAATGTACCCTAAACATATGCATTATTTGTCAATTTAAAAATTTAAATAAATCTTACTAGCTTTTAAAAAGTAGATAATCCTGGGCCGGGGATTTAGCTCAGTGGTTCTGCCGCCTGCCTTGCAAGGGCAAAGTCCCAAGTTCAATCCCCGGTACCAAAAAAAAAAAAAAAAGTAGATAATCCTGAATGTCTGAAAGCTATCAAGTGACTTACAGAGAAAATGTCCTTCATTTAGAAACCTGATGGGGTACAACAGCTATTTTATACTTTGTGGTACTACCATGGTAATTTTCATTCAAGTCTCAAGTCCTTTTTTCTTCATTCCTTAATAATGCATGAGGTTCTAAGCGCCACTCTGGGAAACAGTTGAATTAGAATTACGTGAGGAGCTTTTCAAAAATATGCATGCTCTGGATCTACCTCATAAATTCTTATTCAGTTGGTATAGAGTAAACATATATTTTTAAAATGCTCTCAGTTGTAATAAAGAGAGTTTTATTTCCTATTTTTGGCTTCAACAAAACCCAACACACAGGAGACTAGGAGGGTGTGAAAAAAAGAAATGCTTTGAACCCCAGTAAATGACTGGGGGAAGAACTCCCACTAATTTCCATCTTATATCTTGCTAAAAATCACCACAGGAGATAAATTTCCATTTCATATAAACGATCCTCAGGGAAGAGAATTCTGTGGGACATGAACATGGGGTGTTTGCCTACCTCCCAAGAAGCTAAGCTTCTAATTAAAACAATAAAAATGTTAAAAGGCCCCCATCTTGTCCATACTTAACAACATCTCTCAGAAATGGTATGGTGAAGAAATGATTAGCAATGTTGCCCGCGTTGAACAACAGTCGTCCATCTGAGCTTCGTTTTTGAGCTGTTGCCAGGGAAATTTCACTATATTCTACCACCTGGTACACGCCGTCCACTCGGCAAACCACTCCAACTGGTTCAGTAGGGTTTGTCTTCTCTACTACCTGCCCACCAAAAAGAGATAACAGCCAGAGAAAAAAATTAATTGAATGCTCCTTTGGAGATGTGCCATTTGTCAAAGCCCGTATGTACAATTTTGCTCACTGTCTTTAAGGAATTAACCAAGAGGAATCTTGAACTTTAGACAATTATATTCTGTCACAGACTACCTTCCAACTGAATACGAAGTACACTCTCCTTCCTACATATCACTTAACCAAAGCAGGGTAGAAATACCATCATGCACATATAGTCCAGAGGAAATCACACAGGGATAAGAATAATTAAATGAGAAATCTGTATTTCCCAAATACCTTACATTTTTAAATTTCTTATCCTTAACCACATTTAACTACTTTGAGAATAAAAGAAATTTATCTAGGATTCACAAGACAAAAGACTTAAGCATTTTGCCTCTCATTTTATATTGCCCAGATCATTATTTCATTTGAAAAGAGTGTTTCTTCAATTTTCACTCATGAATAAAGTGTTGAATTTGATTTGCAGGCACAGGAGGAAGGAGTGTTAAAGCAGGCAGGTCACTGGGCCTCCACTTCCACTTCAATCAGAAAAAACCTACCTATATTAACCCATCCTGCATACCTGATTTTGTTTGAAGTAAGAGACTTGACAATTTATAATGGCTTTTGGCTAGGTGGGGAACTGGGAGAGGAGTACATACCAAAATCAGAGGGAAAAGGTAAGAATATAATTTTTAAGAATTCCGATATGCCTCCCCCCCCTAATCCCAACATCACTGACCCAAGTTAAATACTAAAAAGAAAATTATGAAAGCATTGTAAGCCAAGCACCAATATAAAGTCAAAGTTCAGATGAAATGAAAAACTAACACAAGACTCCAACAATAAAGACCATGTGAAGGCACTGTTTTATTTATTCTGTCCAATTAACAATTTATTCTACATGCTTCAGAATATTTTCAAAAATCTATCCCTAGTTTGAAAAGTGTATCCTAAGTATACATGAATTTGTGTCAATAAGTTTCAAACTTTTCTTCAGCAACTGATTTCTGAAAATAAATCCAGCCAGGCCCAGTCTCTTCCAGACAACTAATGCCACTATTGAGAACTTCATTTACCCTGCAATTATAGACATAGGCACTGAGTCTTGAGCCCAGTGAGGCCGGGCAACTGGATATGTAAGCTCCTGAGTAGTTGCACTGTTTGCCTCCCTGAAAATTTCAGAGCACAGTACTTGATAAAAAGAAACTTTTTACCAAGGAAGTGGATTAAACTAGAAGGAAATGTACAGCAAAATGATTTAAACCAATCATGAGTCTATCAACCCATCACCACCTCTTAATTCATATATTCTACAGTGGGTATTTTCCCAGGCAGGGAATTTTGAAACACATTCCTCTCAGTCCTATTTTTTTTTTTTTTTTACACACACGGTTTATTTTCTAAGCACCTCTACATACCCTCTTCCAACCAGCAACAGAAAGTAAAAATAAGTATATTCATACTTTATATTCTCCAAGTGTTAATCTGTGGGTGTAAGGTTTACTTATTCACCTCTAAATATTATAGAAGTCTAAGTTATAGAAACTGCATTTGGAAACTGCACAAAGTTGGAAGTCAGTTTATATTACACAGAAAAGATACACAGTATAAAATTAAAAGGATGGCTCAATATTCCATAGTTTAAATTCTGAAAAGAACTCAAAATAACAAAATTATTGAAACTGCTTTACAAAATTATCTCCATTAACAACTGTTCCTACCTTCTTAGCTTTGTACTTTTGTAAACTATCCCTAAGTCTTTTCCCAATGCTCTCACTCCATTAAGCACTTACTGTACTTATGAGAGGCCTATTGAAGTACTACGAAGAATTCTACTACCATACTCTCAATCACTGCCTAAGATACTTAAATCTATATTTTAATACCTTTTCTTATTTAAATGATTCCTAATATTTATAAATTTTTAATATGTCAGTCACATTTTGGGTTTCTGTGAATACTTATTTATTCATTCACTGATACATTAAATGCTAAACACAGAACTAAGCAATAATCTACAAGGAAGAGCCTGGCTGTATTCCAAAGCGCTTAAGGGCAATAGAGAAGATAAAGTTAACACTGCATCTCCTCTATGTGATAAGTGTGCAGTCCAAAGTTAGCACACAGGTTTAAAGTTTTTGAGCTGCCAGTAAATGCATAGCTGGTCTAAAGAGCGCAGCTGTAAAATGTGACATTGACAGAGAGGCTCAAGGTGGGAAACAGAATTCTAATCCTGGCTCTGCTAATGTCAGCCCTGACCTTGGGACTTATAAAGTACTGGGAGGTGGTAATTTCTGAGATCAAACAGGTCAACCATATATTCTCTGAGGTCCCATTCAGGTTCAACCCTCTCTGGTCATATATAACCTTTATACGATTCTGAAGCTTATAGCCATGAAAAATTAATTTTCTATTTTAAAAAGAAGAGTGACACCAAGTGGAACACATCAGAAATACACTATTTTAGTTTTCTGAGTTTAAGCTTCATAGCAACTTAGGACCCAATACACTTATGTTTTTTCTTACATGTTAGAGCTATTTAAAATGCATTATACTCTACAGATACTCGGGAGTGGACAGATGTCTTAAATATATGAAACCAAATCTTTATTTTCAGAGTCAGAAGAAGTTGTACCACAACTATCAATTTAAGTTTTCAAAAGTCATAATAACTTTAAGATTTCAGTTTCTGGACATGACTTTGCATTAGATTTACAGATTAATTTTGAGAGAAATGATATTTTACCATTTTCTCCAACCAAGAACATGGCATGTCTCTCTTGACAGGTCTCCTTTTTAAAGCCAGATATTTCAAATTTATATGCAGTTTGTTTTCATCAGAAGCCTATATGGTTTCTGCTTTTGGCAGAACAGTCTTCCTACTACATCAAAATTATAAAATTATTCTAAATTTTCTTCTAATACTTTTGTAACTTTTTTATATTTAACTTTCCATTTGAAAGTTATTTTGGTATGAACTTTCTTTAATGTAATACAGGGCTGGGGATTTACCTCAGTGGTTCTACCGCCTGCCTCTTTAATATAATACAAGCAGATATTAATAAGATATGAAAAACTTCTATAAAAAATAAAACAAAATTTCCTAACAAAATAATTAGAGAATAACAATGGTTAATATACTATGTATTATGATCTTAAAAGAACAGCCAAAATGTTATTCAGAATATAAGTCATAAACAAAAGAAGATTCTCTCTCACAAAGAAGAAAGCAAATAAAGGGGCAAAATTTTCTTATGGTTTCTTTTATACGAGAAACTCTTTCTCTGAGTGAGCAAAATAGGAAATAGATAAATAGGAAATAGGGAGAAGTTCAAACAAATTATCTATCCCAAATTATCTATTCTGTTGCTCCACAAAGATTTTAAGATCAATGCTAATTTGTTTCATTTATATTACCAGTTTGTTTTGTTCATTGGTGTAAACTTTCACACATTTACTCCATTTTTACTCTATTTTTAGCCATTTGTTTCATTCATATCCACGACTAAATTGAAATGTTTTTTTCTTTTCACTTTTAAAATTAACTGTACATACTTATGGGGTACAGTGTGCTAATTCAATACATGTATATAATGTGTAATGGTCAAATTACAGTAGTTAGCATTTCTACCTCAATATTTTAAAATTTTTTATTAACATGTAATAATTGTACATATTTATAAGGCACAGTATGATATTCCAATACATGTTTAAATGTGTGATGATCAAATCAGGGTAATTAATGTTTCTATTTCTTTATCATTTTATATTTACTCCAGTTAAAATGGCTTGTATCAAAAAGACAAATAACAAATGCTTGTAAAGATGTACAGAAAAGGGACCTCTTACACACTGTTGATGGGAATGTAAATTTGTATAGCCACTAAAAACAATTAAAAATAGATCTAATATATGATCCAGCAATCCAACTACTGGGCATATTTCCAAGGAAAATGAAGTCAGCATGTGAAGGAGGTATCTGTGCCACCATGTTTACTGCTGCACAATTCACAATAGCTAAGTTATGGAATTAACCTAGATGTTCCTCAACAGATGAAGGGATAAAGAATATGTATATATACAAAACAATATGATTCAGCCATAAAAATGATATTCTATCACTTGCAGTAAAATGGATGGAACTGTAGGACATTGAGTGAAATAAGTCAGACACAGAAAGACAACCACTACATGTTCTCTCTCATACATGGAAACTAAAAAAATCAATCTCAATGTAAAAGAATGGTTACTAGAGCTTGGGAAGGGTGGATGGGGAGTAGAAACCAAGAAAACTTAGGTAACTGAGGAACTTGAAATGTCACTTTTATATGTTGCCTTCTTACACACATGAATCTGTTTCTGGCTGACCCATTCCACTTCCATTTATCTGTTGTTCTATTCTGGTACTAGTACTAACTTCTAGTTAGTTTTTATGTATAATTAACTTTAATATCTGATAGATTGCCTCCAGTCTCCTTTCCCTTTCAACATTTTTCTGGCCATCTTTACATGTTGGCTCTAATCTTTATAATCATTCTGTCAAATGTCCCCAAACTAGTCTCACTGGGACTTTGACTGAGACTGCTAGAGGGGAATGGAATTAATATGAGAAAATGAGAAAACAGAAACAAAGTCTTTGTAAATAGGGAGGGGTGGAGGGCTTGAAGGGAGGGTAGGGGAAAGGGGAAAAATAAGAATCAAGATATATTTTGTAAAGGTACAAATCTCCAATGATGAATGTCATTATATTCTATACCTAAAATGTACCAATAAAATTAATTTTAAAAAGAATGAATACCTTTGCAAACTTCCAGAAAAGTAATGTTTATATCAATATTTTTAAGCCTTCCAATATTTTTAAAGCCTTGTGTATTTCCATTTTATTTCTGGCTAATCATATACTTTGTCTACTACCATAAAGGTATGCTTCCTACATCATCACCTGTGCAACCAAAAAAGTTGAGAAGAACAATGCCAAGGACAGTCATCACATAGCAGTCCAAACCTACCTCCAAGTTATTATCAGTATGCCAGTGGTAATTCCAGCAGTATTAACTTCCTTAAACACCCTTATCCCCAATTGCAAATTTCCATTTTATTCATAAGAATATCAAGAGATATGTTGTCAAATGTCTAAGTGAAGTCAAAATCTGCTATTCCTTAGGCTGGGGATTTAGCTCAGTGGTTTCGCCACTTGCTGCGCAAGCTCAAGGACCCGAGTTCTATCCCCGTGCCAAAAAAAACCAAAAAACCCAAATCTGCTATTCCTACTATATTGCTCTTACCTACTACTCCAGTAACTTTGTCATAGGAAAAAAAGCAGATTAATCTGACTGAAAGCAACTTGATGTTAATGAATTTACCCCAAGTCTAGTAATAATCATTTACTTCCCCACATATTTAAAACTCTCATTATGGTTGACAAGTATACTACATTACTTCTAGAATCAAGTGTTGCCAATTACAGAAAAAAAGTGGGTATGGGATAGGCTAGAGAGATGAATCGATTTAAAATATTCAAATCACTCGAACAAGCCAGGTTTCATCCCTGGAATATTTATACTGACAGAAAAATACCATTTAAAGACTCACTATAATTGAGAAGTATTACCTTTGCCCCACAGTCTGCTCCTTTCTGAATGCAAAATCCAATAAATCGTGGGTCTGCCACTTTTACCAATATATTGTCCACACAATAGACATGAATGCACCAAATGCCTCTTTGTTCCATATCCTCCACAATATTCTGGGCTGCAAGAGCCCGATAAAGACCCCCATTTCCATCTGGAAAATAAAACAGCCATTGGTAGCACACAAAAATTCACTGTAAGTACAACTCAAAGTCGGGTGGGGATCTCTGAAAAAACAGTTTTATACTAAGAGCCAAGAAAACTAAATATCCATAAGAAAGAATTCAAGTGTCAAAAGTTATATGACACGATTTTGAGATTTTTAAGGTTATTTAGCATAAGTATTCACAGAGCACCATTATCAATGTAGAACCAGGTAACCCTAAAGACTATTTTCTTTTCAATTAAATCCTTTTAAATAATTTAGCCTACAATACATACATTGAGCAAAATAAAATTCTTTATGAGGCAATAATTTTTCATAAGATTTCAAGTTTTATTAAAATTTCTATGACTCAAAATAGCTCTCTACTTATAGTCCTGACTGACCATTTCACCCATCTCAGAAATAAAAATACATGATCATTTTATACCCAACCTCTTCTTAAGGCACAAGTTTGATATGAAGGTCTATGGTGATTTAAACTAAATATAAGTAAAACCGTCTTCCCATCTACTTTTTGTGTTGTTTTAATGTAACTCTCCCATCAACAACCTTGGCCATTGCTTAAATGATGACAAAAAATTAGGCAATTTCCTAAAATAAAACTAAGAATAACAAACTTCCATTAATTAAAAAGAATTAAGTTTTTTTAAAAAAAGGAATTAAGAGGAATAAAAGCCTACACCTGAAGAGCATTTGTATTCTCTTAACTAATCAAAATGATTTCTTTGTCACTTAATGTCTCTAAACAATTATTTTAATACTACTTAAGAATATAGTCCATTTATATACTATGATTTTAGTCTCTAACTTATTAAACAGCAAATGTTTTCCAATTTTTCACTACAATAAATAATGTAGCTATCAACACTGCTGTATATATAAAATACTGGGTATTCATAAGAGTATGAATACCCTGCATGCTATTCAAATTGCTCTTTTGGGCAGACAGCCACAAAAGGTAAAAAATGTGTCCATTCCACCAATGGACAATTTTCATTTTTTTAAATAATCGTCAAGTTGCAAAAAAAAAAAAAAAATTAAATATATTGATTTTTTAACATTCAAATCACCATTTAAAAAAAAAATTAAGACTTGATGATTTATGTTATCATTTCCAGTCAACCATTAAATAAGGATTACAAACCTGGGGCCATAGAAACTTTGTTCTTCTCTTCCAAAATAATTTTCCCATCAAAACTCATAGCAGGTAGCATTCCCTGCTGAAAAAAGATTACATTCTCTTTTTTTAAACCAAAGTACTTGTGCTTTGTGAAGAAATCCTTTGTTGCTTCCATTGTTCTGCCACTGGTCATTATATACCTTACAAGAAAAATCAGAAGATTTTTCTAAGCAATAGTACTATGCAATGTAGGGCAAAATAAAGTTTTATATATTTCCTAAGCTAAAGAAAATATTTGAGAGCACTCGCTTGTTATTTTGACATCTTTTGCCTTTTTCCTGGATAAGACACATAAACTAGCTGCAACTCAAGATTTTCTAGCATTAATTTTATCAATCTTTATGTACAAAATAAAACTTCTTAACAATATTAAACATATTTTCTGCAGCACAGACTCTATTTTCAGCTTCAGTAAACACTTATAACTCTGTGAAAGTGTATTTTAAATTTAATACTTCAATTCCAAATAAATTGGGACAGAAGATAACTGCAATACAGTCTGATTATCCTTTGTTCTCTTTATTGAAATTTGCAATGGAATCCAGGTTCTGTTACCTTACATTTGGAATCATAAAACTATAATTATATATATTATTGTCACAAAAATTCAATTTATGCTAGTATAGCAAAGGAAAAATTTCTATCTAAAGTAACAATTGATAACTGCAGCAGTTTTGGGACTAGAATACAAATTACATATAGGTAGGTAGGGGTTTTCTTCTTTTGTGGCAACTGATCAATCCCTAGCACTCTGTTGAATGAATGAATAAAATACCTGATTCCTACTACATCAATATTTATCTAATGAATGATTCTGGGTAATTTGAACTTCTGGTTAAAAAACAACAACAACAAAACAGGATTCAGATGACAAAAGAGATGGCTCAACTAGTCTGCATAGGGCAAGAACAAAATGAAAGGAAAGAGAAAAAAAATCCAAAATGATAGTAAAGGGCCAGGACTGTAAGATGTTGCCCACTTAAAATACACATGTCCTTCAAAAACTCCCACAGGAATTCAATAGGGGGGAAAAAAAGCTCATAGCAGGCTGTTACTAGTGTTCAGAGGAGCTAGAAAAGCTAGGGGGGAAAAGTTGGGAAAATTACACACACACACACAAAATTGAAAGGAATCAGTGAGCTGTAGAAACAACACCTATTGGAACTAAAGACCCAGAAAAAAAGAACCTTTCAAAGGGAAATTAAAAATATACAGCTGCCTTGCCCTGAGGGTATCTACTGATCTGGGGCACCTGGAAGGGGTGGGGAATCTGCAAAAGAGAAACCAGAAGAGCTTTTGTTGGTCAATAGGACTGAAATAGTAAGACAGGCACCTGAGAGATGTCAAACCCCATAGCTGATTTTCCCCTCAAAACATACTAACATTCAAAACTGCTCTGGGAAAGTGATTAAGGAGCTAAACCATTCTTGCAATCTCTGGCGGACTAGGAGACATGTTTAACACCAAGGAAGAGGCTCTAAGAATAGAGCGCACTGGTAGAACCTGAGAACAGAAGTTTAACGCACCAAAGAAATCAATGCAGCTTTCATCCAGTGTGTGTGTGGAAGGCGGGGGGGGGGGGGGGGCAGGTGCCTAGATAACCTAGAACCTGATGTGAGTTTCTAAACCAGTGGTGGCAAACCTATGGCATGTGTGGCAGCAGGTACACAGAGCCCTCTCTGTTGGCACAAGAGTCAAGATGTCCCAGCATTGCTCCAGTGGCTAAGCATTGGATAACAGCACACACGGGCCATACACATGCTTGGAAAGGAGTACCGGCACCAGGTAATGACATCACAAGTAGTTTGGGCACTCGGACTCCAAAAGGTTTGCCATCACTGTTCTAGATTGATAGAGCCCACTGAGTACCCAGAGCAGTGGCTGAAATAGACCCATACCGGGTCAGGATGAAATCAGATACTAAAGGTAAAGAAAGATCCTAAATCTTTCAAAGAGGAAAAAGAAAGTGATTAGGAATCAATGCATCAGACATCTCAACAGCAATGCTGGAAATAATACAGCAATGCCTTCAAGTTCAGAAGGAAACTGATTTTTAATATGAAATTCTATACCTAGAAAAAGTATCAACCAATATGAAGTTTAGACTAATCCGCTGAGTTCTAAAAGGTACTTCTTTTTTGGTACCGGGGATCGAACTCTGGTCCTCGCACTTGCGAGGCAGGTGGCAGAACCACTGAGCTAAATCCCCAGCCCTCTAAAAGGTACTTCTAAAGGTACTTGGAGATTAAAAAAAAGTGAGTACATATTGCTCATTAAGGCCATAGAGGTCATCTACCTAGTTATAATATGTATTACTGTTAGCATATAGAAAATTATATTTTCCAACAAAATCAGTACTAACAGGAAATGGGTCTGCTTATAAATAAGTTATACATGAATTTTTAATATTATAAAACAATACATGTTCAGACACTCCAATGAAACATATCTTACCATGGAATGATGCATTTGTTGCCATAATATTTTTCAGCTAACAGTTGTAGCTTCAGGATACGCTCTGCTTGAATCTGAAAAAGTGTCTTACGGGATGGTAAACCAACATCATACAACCCCTTGGGATATGCAACTCCAAGTCTTGTCCCCTGCCCACCCGCTAGAAGGAGAACTGCTACTTTGTTCTGAGAAATCTGGAAAAGGCCTAGAAAAGAAAAGAAAAAGAAAACACTTGTGTCACAAAATCTCTCTAATTCAACAAACATACAGAGGTATGAGCAAAGACTTACCCGGTCTCCATAAAGCATAGAGAACAATGCGTCTACATACAATCGTGGATGTTATCTTGTTAATAAAAATGTTTTGTTATTAAAACAAACTTTTGTAGCCGAACCAAATACCAAAAAATGAATGACATATTTTAATAAACTATTAAGATATTTCTTCTGGTAACATTAAGAGGCAAGAACCAAGAGATGTTATAAAGGTTTTGCAAGAACTTGATTACTTATTAGATGCCATAAATTAAGAAAAAGATAGAATAAGATAGATGATTCCAAGGTTTCAGGATGAATGACGATGCTATTACTTTGTTAATATATCTACCCATAAGAAATAAGCAATAAGCATATGACTATACTAGGCAAACTACGTATCCTGTAAATGTAGAAAATATAAACTTTCAGTTAGGAAACCAGTATGGTATAGTGGTTAAGAACCCAGCCTCTGAAGTCAGAACACCTGGTCTGAAACGCAATCAAATAAGCTTACAAAGTAAGTCAAAATAAAATCTCCTTAGGAGATTCTGTACAATGTAGTGAATGTTGTGTGTCTTGATTGGGGTTGAGTTATATTGTTGTACACATATTTTAAAACAAAACTATGTATTTCATTGCATGTAATTATACATTAATAAAATTTAGGCTGGTGGTGTAGCTCAGCAATAGAGTGCCTTCCTTGGCATATTCAAGACTCTAAGTTCAATCCCTAGCACTGCCAAAAAATAAATGAATAAATAAAATTTGTAAATTAAAAAAGAAATGAGCCATCTACAGCACTTCAGAAAGAATAATGTGAGACTTAAAAGCCTTTTCTTTACTGATTTAGTTTTTCTGTCTGGAGCCGGTCATTTTTCATCAGTTGAATAGTCACAAGTAAGTAGTAACCAAAAATAACGCTTGAAAATATGTTATTTTCTGAACCAAAATAACTTCAAGATAGGTTCGAGACTCCAATGCAAACAAAACTAGAAAGGCTATTTAAATTCAGACACTCTCAGTTGGTCTAAAAATATAACACCAAAATCTTGCAATATTCCATCTGTAAGATCCATCCAATCACTAAGAAGTGGACTGTCTCAGCACCAAAGGTTTGTGAGGAACAGGCTACTGGGAAACTGGGTCTCTGCCAAACAAGAAAGATTTAAAATGTCAGGTGAGGAAAAAGCAATGGTTGGTGATTTTCCTTCTAGTTTTCTGAACTTCATACTTTCATTAAAATTCTTAGAAATTCTGTCAATGAGGTGGCAGTGGTGGCCGCTTTCAATTACAGTCAGTGCTACATATCCACAGATTCACATTTATGTATTCAATCAACTATGGATCAAAAATACTCAAAATTAAAAAACTGTGTACTAAACTTATACAGACTATTTTTTTCTTGTCACTCTCTAAACAATATTGTATAACAGCTACTTACATATCATGTACATTGTTAGCTATTAAAAGAATTTAGAAGTGATCTACAGTATGTGTTGTGATGAAAATATTATGTCATTTTATATAAGGAACATAAGCATTTTGGTATCCAGTGGGGATCTTTGAATAAAACCCCCACAAATACTGAGGGATAACTGTATTATTATTATTATTATTATTTTTAAATCCTTACATGATGTGGGTTTATCTTTTTTTTTTCCATTATGTTTATTGGTACATTTTAGGCATACAATATAGTGACATTCATCATTGGGATCTTGTACCTTTACATGATGTATCTTGGTTTTTACTTTTTCCCCTTCTCCTGCCCTCCCTTCACCCCCTCCACCCCCTCCACCCCTCCCCACTTAAAAGACTTTGTTTCCATTTTTTTCCTTTTCTCATATTTTTTCTTTTCCCTTCTTTCCTTCCCCCTACCCCTCCCACTTCCCTGAAATTAAAAGTGTAAATGTGGGTTTATCTATTTACCAACTTTGGGCCAGGGATTTAACTCAACGGTTCCGCCACCTGCCTCACAAACACAAGGTCCCGAGTTCAATCCCCAGTACCAAAAAAAAATTTTTTTAAATATATATATATTTACCAACTTTGCATTATGTATTTTTTTACATATTAAGCTTGCTTAAATATACTAGTACAATGAGAAAGTAAATATTAAATCTATTACAATATTAGAGCTGTCCCCAGTCCTGATTCTATAATTTTTCTCCACTAGTACACACTATAGTCCAAAGTTATCAATCACCAACTATTCTAGGTATTCTTTCAACTGAAAAAATTTAAAAACACATTCTATATATCCATAATCTTCATCTTTAATTTGAAACTAGGACTTAATTTTATCTTTCCATTTTGCATAGAGTAAGAATTGTGCTATTTATTATCTCCACAGCATTTAATTATACCTTATCAGTGTGTGAAAATAAGAAAATGAAATAATTTGAGAACCCAAAGTAGGTATAATTTTCTCCATTTTAGAGAAATAGACTAGTAAATGTGAATTACGATTAGATTCTCACTCCAGGGTTATTAACTACATAATACACTGCCTCCAGCAATCTCAGACAAATATTTGTCTAACACATCTATTATAGCACCATAATTTTTAGATGTGTAAACTTCCCTCCTAATTCTTTGTTGCTCTTTCTTCCCTTTACCACCAAATTTGTGAGAGGCTACACTGCCTTTCACATTACACCCCACACAGAAAAGGTGTTGAAGAGGGGAAAGCCAACATTCTCCAAAACTTGCCAAACATTTGTATTTTGTTTTGTTTTGCAGTGTTGGGAATCAAACCCAAGGCCTCACACCTGCTGGGCAAGTCGTCTACCGCTGAGCACTGAGCTATGTCCCCAGCCCTAAACACTAGAACTTTTAACAGCATTCTGGGTGTAAGTTTACCTTAAACATACCCCAAAACCACCACGCAACAAAACCTGACTGATATGAAGGAATTTGAAGTAAGCAAGGAATTACATAAGGCAAATTTAAAACCTATTTTACAGGTGGTTATTCCCTTAGTTATCAGAAGCTATGATTTTTAGGGAATAAATTTAAGGGTGCTATCTTTGACCTATAAAATATTATTTCAAAATGTAACTCCATTTGTTTCACAATACACAACTGTTCAAAATTTTAAAAATTATGTGTTTAATGCATACAAATTATATATGTATTTAGTGCATACATAATATTTGCTATAATTACATTGTTAAATGCCAAGCAGATCTGAAACAACATCCTATAATCAAACAAGATAAAAGTTCAAAAACAGTCTCATGTCTGTTCAGGTCAGGTTTTACTGCACAACAGATTTTGCATTATTTTACACTTGCAGATACAGAACTGCAGTCTATCTAGACATCAAGATACCATCAAAGGTGCTGAAATATTTCAGAACTTTTTTCAAAGTTTCAGTTACACATTTTTAGACACAGAGGCTTTTGTTCTTTTTGTGCTATACAATTTCCTCATATGGCACATGTGCTTTAAATTGTTTTACCATTAAGGGGGCATTTGCCTTCCTTCTTTCACTCTACTCAGTTCAAAGGAGTTACTTTACCTGAAAAAGGTAAAAGTGATGCCCGACAGTCATCTCCCTGCTTCTGCACTGGCTCACTTGATGCTGCCCAGCATCAACTCAGTGCTTTCCACAAGTTCTTACCGGTTATCAAAATATCCCCTACATAAATTTTTCTCTTCCTTGGATCAGAGTTCCCTAAATTACTGCTTCATTCAAATTTCCCAGCTTTTTCAGTTTTGAAGTTTTGCTAAAGAGCAGCTCACCATGGCCTCATTTCTTTTCCTGTCTCATACAGAACATTAATAATACATAATAATCCATAAAGTTTCATAATGAGGTGGGAACAGCTTTGGAAAATAGCACACAAGTAAGTAACATCTTTTTGTCTCCTAATCCTATTTGCTATACTTTCTTTAATTTTCCTTACTGAAACTTCTGATAACCAATCTGGTCACCACTTCTTGTAGGTGGCAATGGGATTATGCTTGCCAGCTCTACATTTCCAGGTAGATATATGTTTACATCTCATCTCCATCTAACCACAACTACTATAAATGAGTTACAATATAATCCATTTACCTTTGTGATAAAAATGTTTCTGCCTTACCTTCTTCCTGCTTATGCATTTCACTTATGAGCAAGAAAAAAAAAACAAGAGGAAAGAGAGCAGGCCAGTGGCAATTCAGAAATGAATGCAGCTACAGCTGTTGTCCACAGTATTAAATTGTGTGTACACTGGCTTATTGTTCACTTTAGCTGTGTTACTACAATGAAGTGCATGTTTATTTTTGATGAGTCAGATCAGGCTGTCTTATAATGACAGATAAAATATGTCTTGAAATTAAGTGGACCAATAACATTCAGTAAATTTTTTGGTAATATTATTTTAAACTTTATGTGTCATAACATAAGGTTCATAATGGAAGCACGGCACCTACCTGAAAAATGTTAACTGATTATAAATACACCTAGCTCACATGACAACTAGGAAATTATGAGTTTCTCCTATACCAAAGCTTCTGCAGAAATATGAAAAAGCCTATGAAGTACACCATCATATCATCCTTTCCATCTCTCCATTTTAGGACAGAAGAGTCAATAACTTTGCTACATTAGAGACCTTAACATAGATCAAATCAGAGGTTAAAAAACAAATTCAAGCCCAAGTAAGAAGACCTTTGGCTGGACTTTCCAGGGACATTGTCTTGTAGGCCTAAGAGAATCTTAGCACTTTTCCTGGTAACATTTCCAAAACAAAAACAAAAAGAAGCATTTACAGTGGCCTGTGAGAGGTCAAATGCTTCCTGGATAACTTCCTGCTTGGACTAGTTCCTCCTGTACACTTTAACTTGGACTTGTGCCCAAAACAAGGAAGGGAGCTGCTTCTGAGGCAGAGCATTGCCAGAACTTTCATTTAAATTGTCAGCACTCCAGGACAGTGGTGCGGAGATAAAGGAAAGCTATCCAAAAAGGCCAGAGAAAATATTTTAAGTCTTTCATTTTTAATCACATGCTAAAGATGAAACTGTTTCCCCTAAATGGTAAGCACAAAAAGAAGAAACAGAAATCTCTATTTGAAGCCATTTTAGATATGAAAGGATTATAAATGTTATTGGGCATAGTAATAGCATTGTGATTATTTTTAAGAAGGCCATATGTCTAGAGAAACAAACTAAACTGTAAAAGGATAAAAATAATGTTTGGGGTTTGCTTTAAAATGTTGCACAAAAGAGAAAAGAGAAAGGAGTAATTTAGTATTTTCCAATCTAAAATAAGCATGTATTAATCTTAAAACACAGAATTAATAGGAAAATGTCTGATAGGCAAAAAATAAAAGGGTAATATTGAACAGTAATTAGTGTTTATAGCATAAATTAGAATAGTACTTTGTATTCAAATATGAATGTATTTGTTTTAATAAAGAATGGGGGTTTTATTAAGCAATATTTCCCAATGTATCTTTACTAAAATGACATTCTTGCCAAAGCTTCTAATTATTTCTTTCAAACTTTGTAAAATATAGATTTTCCAGATGTTTCTCTACATTCTACTGTTTATACTTGGCCAGACAACTTCAAAAATAACTTAAAGCAAGGTCTCTCTTCAACAAGGAGCTCACTTATGCATTTGTCCTTCAGAAACAGAATTTTCTACCTTACATTTAAAATGTTCATCTTCATCTCAACAACCACCAGACATTTTGAAATTACTGCATGCTTTTATTTCCCCTATCCTGAAAATAAATGTCCTTGTTACAATTAACAGGATCCTCTCACTATCTGAAATATAGTGGCATAATCTTTACAACAGTAATCTCTTCCTTTTGATAATTCACTGAAATTCTTATTAGAAATTTGCAAACACAAGGTAGTTTCTGGCTAAGTGAAAAAGATATTACGTCTGTTACAAAATCTCTTCCTCCACCCCTACAAATAAATATTGTTCCCTTCAAACCAACAGAGAAGGAAGTTTGCTTTGCACCTTCTTATGTTATACTTGGTTCTAACAGTTCTGGATTATAGTTTAATTGAAAAGTCACAAATGTAGAGTGGTTCCACAGATTCTAACAAAAAGATTATAAAGAAGATAAAAATCATAGGCAGTCTTGACTATTGCTTTTGGTCATTATACAAGGTAAAAGTTTTGATTTTCCATAAGAATTAATACTGGGTTTTTGTTTTTGTGGTTTTTGCTGTTGTTTTGTTTTGCTTTTTTCAAACAGGGTCTATGTTGTTCAGGATGAACTTGAACTCACTGCAATTCTCCTGCCTTCTGAGCTACCTTCTGAGTGCTAAGATTACAGGTATGAGCCACCACGCCCGGCTAAGAGTTAATACTTAAACCAAAATAAATCTCTCCTCCTTTAAAAGAGAGTGAGTTAGTACTAAGACTCTATCCTCTTCAAATTCCATGGAGAAATATAGGTAGCTAGGATATTAAGAGAGTAAGAAGAGGCCTATATGGCTTTTGGTTTAGAGTAGGATCCTTTCTAAACCCAGGGAAGTGGGGAAGGATTAGTGAATCTGAAGTTTAGCAAGTCATGGTATCACCAAAATTCTCCACTCATAAGGATTCATCTGTAAGTCATACTTTAGTGTCTGAACCCTAATCTATGTAAGAAGGAAATTTAACCATAAACAAGCATTTTACATCTGAAAAATCTTTTTTTTTTTTTCCCCTTGTGCTGGAGTTGAACCCAGGGGCTCAAACATGCCAGGCATGCATGCGCTCTACCTACGAGATATATTCCCAGTTCTCTGAAAGGCACCTTCTTGAGGAACATCCAATTATTTTCAAACTGCTTTGTAACCTTCAAACCCTTTTAAATAAAACTTCACATAATGATCAAGTACATAGGTTAGAAAAAGAGAGCTATTCTTCCAGCTGGGAGACAGGGGTTAGAGACCTACCTAGTAAACATCTGCTTCCCTCCCTCTATGAGACCGCTCTCCTAGCAGTGAAACCCCTATGCCTCTTTGGAACACAGTTTGAAAATCAGTAATTTGTGAGCCTAGAGAAAAAGAGAGGTATTAGAAGGTTAATAATGCCAGTCATCTTTTTTCTTAGGAGTGAGAGGTGTGATGTCCAAGAGTAGAAAACAAAACAAAAATAGCCATGGTATGGTACAAATACAGATGTAACATTGTATCTGTAACATTATTTCACAACTATAAAAGTAAATATGTAGTGTATATAATCAAGTATCGAGTAGTAATGTGAGCAAAAACCCAAACAAACAAATGAAAAAACTGTTTGGATTAGGTCCTAGGCTATTTCTGTTATTTTGATATTAGTTTCTGGAGTAATCTCTCTTTTAAAAAGGACAGAAAATTTTGAGTCCAGACTGCTCATTCACAGTTGAGGATATGAGGCTGGGATTTGACAAGGAACATGTAGAAACACTCAAGGCCCTTGGCTACCATATTTAGTCAACCTTTTACTTACAGAGTAGTAAATTATATAAACCCTATCTCTCAATTCCACCAATAAGCCACAATTGAGCTATTCCGCCATAGTCCAAAGCACAAATTAGTGCAGTTCTGAGGACAGAGTCTATCATATCCTTTAGAATAAACAGTTTTGAGTCACTTTAATAAACATTACTAATCAACTTACAACTCCAAAACTCATTCTAAGTGCAACCTGAAATACATAGACAAGTAAGACAAAGGTTTTCTTCAAGAGTTTACAGTAAAATGAGGAAAACAAATACAAACAATGAAATAAGGCAGAATGAAATATAAGTATAAACAACTAATTCCAATTTGTGCTGGACATGGTGGCGCATGCCCGTAATCCCAGCACTAGGAAGGCTGAGGCAGGAGAATCATCTCAGGTTTCAGGCCAGCCTGGGCTACATAATTAGTTCAAGGCTGGACTACAAAGCAACATCTTGTCTCAAAAAAAAATGAAAAAATTAAAAAAACATATATTTTTATTTATATATATATATATAAATATTAACCCCAACTTGGAACACTGAAGAAAACATCATGAGCAAATAACAAGTGAATAGGTGTGGTGAACCATAAACAGTAAGTGTAAATTCCCCAAGGGATAAAGCCATAACAAAGCAGAAATCTAAGAGATGAACTTTAGAAGGTGACCCAATGAAGTAGAGAAAGGGTGAAGCCCAGACGAGCTAAGGTGAAACATGAGCAGGGAAGGAAAGGCCTAAACCAGTGTGTAGGGAAAGGTGAATTATTCGGTTCAGCTCAAATGAAATGATATGGTGGTGCGGCAGCAGGAACGGGGGGGAAACATGAAAGGAAACAAGACTGGAAATACAGGCTAGGGCCAGGCTGAGGCAGGTTTTCAGAAGAAGCCAGCTACAATTGAAACATTTAACTTGTGTTTGGCAATTTCAGGAAAACCAATCCAGAAATATAGAAATTGAGGAGGAAAAGAGGTAAATTAAGACCAAAATGAGAAAAGCTTTGACTCAGGCATCAGAAATGAAAACAGATGTAAGGGCCAGCCATAGGAGACAATTGCAAGACAATCTGTCACTCTGGTGGGTCACCTGGTTTAGGTAGCACGAGAATCAAAATACTTTTTACATGATCAGGCTACTTTAAATACACTTTGTAACAAATAGTCACACATTCAGTACCTTCACTTTCCCAGGCCTGGAGCTGATCTTGGTCCCTAGTGGCACTGCCCAACACCTCTCGAGGGACAGGTTTCATTCGTGCATCTACTTTCTCTTGGTGAGAAGACTGGTTAAATCCTTCAATAGCCTTTCGGAAAAAGAAATTCAGCTCCTCAAAGTTCATGACCTGGAGCTCCGCATAAAGGTCTACTTGTTGTGCTTCTTCCAGTTCATTCCAGAACTGCAGCACATGTTCTTGCCCAGCTTTGGACAATCTGAGTTTGAGGTCATTAACATTCATAGTGCTCTGGTGGCCAATCTTTGTGAAAGCAGGAGTGTGATTTTTGCACCTGTGAACCTAAAAGAGAAAAGGAATTAGTATCAGGCCAAAGTTGAACCTTCAAAACTGAAGGAGTTTTCTTACTAAATTAAGTACAGTTATGAATCACATAACAACATTTTGGTCGACAACAGACTTCGTGTATGACAGTGGTCCCTTAAGATTGTATTGCCTACTGATAGCATAGCCATCATAATTTATATAGGTAGACTCTGTGATGTTTCCAAGTGATGAAACAGCCAAATAACAGATTTCTCTGAATGGATCCCTACCCTTAAGCTATGTATGACTACACTGAAAAAACTGATGTTAAGAAATTAAATTATAATGCTGGGCATGGTGGTGCACACCTATAATCCTGGCACTCGGGAGGCTGAGGCAGGAGGATCATCTCGAGTTTGAGGCCAGCCTGAGCTACAAAGTGAGATCAAAGTCAGCCTGAATTACAGAGTGAGGCTCTCTCAGAAAAAAGAAAAGACAAAAAGAAATTAACTTCTGCCTTTCTGTCACTCAATATTACTAAAAAATCAGATTTTTAAAATAATAATAATGAGCAGTATGGACCAGGCTCTGCATAAAGAACATTACTTACATGGCCTCATTTAATTTTCAACAACTCTATGACATATATACTATTGCTATCACTACTTTAAAGTAAGGAGACTGAGAGAGAGAGAGGCAACCCAGCCAATTGGTAGAGTAGGACTCAAACCCAGGCAGTCTGATTCCACATTTATTGCCTCTAGAGTACTCCTCTGACTTAACATTCCCACTCTTCTCCTTTTATCTCTAATGAAAAAAACTCTGTTGTACTCAGAATACAATAATATTCAGGAATATAGGACCACCTATATATACTATTTATAACACCAGAAGCTTCTGCAAAGAAGTAATAAAGTCCATTCTCTACACTCACTAAGAACTTGGACCTTAAAGAGACAAGCAGTGCACACATAATGAGACATGCTTTCGAGAGTATTCTGTGATCATACAACAAAACGTTAAAATATACAGTGCTAAAAATAAAAGCATGAAATATTTAATCTACTCACCTAACACAGATAAATATAATAAGAGACAGGCATTGGCTAGTAGGAGATCACAATCGAGCTGCGCCTCAAGGGTTTAGGAAACTATATAGATAAGATCAGGAAACCCGCAGAGCCTAATGACTGAGGAGTGAGCAAGGTAGAATGGAGAGTGGTAAGAAAGCAAAAGTCAGCAGGGCGCAGTGGCACACACTTGTAACCTCAGCACTTGTGAGGCTGAGGCAGGAGAACTGTCTGGATTTCAAGGCCAGCCTGGACTACACAGTGAGATCCGGGAGGGGGTGGGGGGGCGCGGTGAGGAAAGAAGGAAAGAAAGAAAAGCAAAAGTCTTATGCAAAATGACAGGAGATGGGAAAGAGTAGGGCTAAACCATAAAGTGCCTTGAAAACTACACAATGAGATTTACACCTAATGGAATAAGTCATACGAACCCAACAGTAAAAGACTACTAAATAGAAAGGTTTTGAGAGAAAGGAGCAATGGCACGGAAAAGATATCAGGATGGATGGACAGTGTCTTAGTTACTTTTTCTGTTGCTGAAACAAAATACCCAACACCCAAAGTTGGAGGAGGAAAGATTTGCTTACAGTTTACAGGTTTTAGTCCATTCTTGGCTGGCTCCAGAGGCATCACAGAGGAAACAGTCCACGGCAAAGTATGGCAGACAAAAGGCAGAGGTGGCAACCCTAGACTCTCTGTCCCTTACGTTCCATCCAGGCTACCTGCCCTTAGCACTCACACCCACCCTGGGGCACCCTTAATCCTATTAGGAATATGCCAAACCCATCAGTGGACTAATTTAGTAATCACACACCCTCCATCCCAGCATCACACACTCTAGATACAGCCACCTTTGACCACATGGAGGCTTTGGGAGAACATCTAGACACAAGCTGTAACAGTTAGAAGCAGGACAAGTTAAATGACAACTGCAGGTATGAAAAACCAAAGGTAAGAGCTAAATTTGTTGCAAAGGAAAACAGAGTGAAAGGGATAAAGGTGAAGGTCACTTTAGAGTCACCAGTGCACTGCAACTACTTAGATTCAGGGAGTAGAAAAAAACAGATACCAAAAAAAAAAAAAAACCCTAGCCCAATCATCTTTTCCTTTAGCACAATAGTAAAAAGTAATATAGCATAGTTCAGAGCTCAATTCTAGAGTTCATTTTAGTCCCTTAACTTCACCATGCCTCAGGTCCCCTACCTGTAATATGGTATTAACGACAGTATCTAACTCATCACAACCTTTAAACAACCAGCAAACACCACATACAAATTCAGGTCAGGAGAAGCAGTGTGTCCTCCGAGGTGGTTGCAATAACAGAGCTTACAGTCTCTGCAAAAAGAAAAGGCAAGTACAGCTTTGCCCACTTGCAGGATTGAACAAAGAAAGTCAAAAGAAAAGCTGCCCCCTAAGAAGATGATGGCAGGCAACCTGAGACTTAGTTCACTGGCCCTGCTGCAACCATGAGAAGTCTTGTGATGTGGTCATGGATGAGCCTGCAACACAGTCATCTCTTGTACCGCATGCTTAGGGTAATTCCCAATGCTCCTCAGGTAGCTGTCAGATTTTGTCATCAAAGAGAACTGCCTTTTATTCCTGGTTCTCTTGCCTGCACTAGTCACAAATACTTTCTACTTTGGTGTTTTCATCTGTAAAATAAGAGTAATAATATTTTCCTCGCTAGGTTGAGAGGCATAACTTAAAATCAATGAGAAAATGAGGCTTAAAAAGGTTAGGTAATTTGCCCAAAGCTACATAACCAGAAAAAAACCAAGAATTTTAGCTGAGATCTAACTGACTCTAATATCTATCCTTTTCTACAATACATCTCTCACAAAGGCAGTGCAAATACTAAGAATCCAACCTAAGGTGTCATTAAAGAGAGGCAACAGTGGTAACTAGCCGTTGGGTGGGGTCAGACTAGCTGGGTCTGAGCTGGGTCTACCACATTCAAAGCTTGCAGTCTTGAGCAACTTAACCTTCCTACACTTCAATTTTTCTCATCTGTAAAACGGTACTAAAATCAGTATTTACCTCTAAGGTAAAAGCACTTATGAGTTAGTATGATGACAACACTTAAAACAGTGCCTGGCATAAAGAAAATCCTCTGTAAACGCTATTAGCTACCATTATGTAAGTGAAATTTGCCTTCCAGAGCAGAGTCACAGCCTTCTGAACACGAGAACCACTATTTCAGTCAGGCACTGGAGGCTGCAAAGAAGTTCGCCAAGGATATAAGAAAAGAAAATCTACTACATGGGAACAGTATGAAAAATGGCTCAAGAAAGTAAATGTATGCAATGAATAAGGTCAGAACATGAGTGGCTAAAATTTTATCAGTGCTGCTTTAGTGGTACATTGCTTGACAACAATGACACATTCTGAGAAAAGTGTGATTTTATCACTGTACAAACATTGAAGAGGGTGCATACTTACACAAACCTCTAATTACTCAACATAAAAAGTTACAGGAGATACTTAATTTATTGTTATCGAATTGTATATTCTGTACATAAATGTATGTGCTGTTGCTTTATTGCACTTGCAGGGCAGTAGATTTGTTCATAACAGTATCACCACAAACGTAAGCAATGTGTCACTCTACATTACAACAGCAACAATGTCAGCAGGCAACAGGATTTTGAAGCTCCGTGATAATCTATGGCACCACTGTAGTATATTCAATCTGTAGTTTACCGAAACACTGTTATACAGCATGGAAGTGTTTTTCCTTTGGGTCCGCAAAACACCCTTTCCACTTATGTAAATAGGTTACTCATAAAACCGTCCTTATAATGTACAAATACATTTAATAGGCAATTTTAAGAAGAAAAACTTTCATGTGTTATTATTGATCCATCCCCCAAGTATGTAATAAGCTTTTACTATTTACTAGGTACTGATCTGTGTGATAAGGACACATAATAAAGAAAGCAACAATGTGCATGCTCATATTCCAGTGTAGGAGACAAATACATAAAATATCAGATAGTGCTATGAGATAAGGCTATGAAAAAAATAAAGTGGGAGAAGGGACTAAAGAGCAACAGGAGCGATGATGAGTATTTCAGATGAGTGGTCAGGTAAGGCCTCTCGATACATCTGAATGAAGAGAGGGACATGTCAAGGTGAAATACTTGGTAGCCCCCAAGACAGGAATGTGTTTGGTGTGTTCAAGGCAGAACAAAAGGTTGATGTAGCTGATGTGGTACAATGAGAAAATAAGGCTCAAAATGTTAACTTATTTGCCCAAGACTCCATATGGAAGGAAAGAGGGCTGGGAAACTTAACAGAGAACAGATCAAGGAGGGCCTTGTGTTCAAGGTAAGGACTTCTGGGTTTAGGAGGCCACTGGAGAATGACTATCATGGTGTGAATTAGGTTTGAAAAGGATCATCTGCTATAGTGTGCGGGAGGCAGGTTGGGGGGAATACTATAATGAAGGCAAAAGCGGAAGCTGGGAAGACCAGTTAGGAACTACTACTGTAGACTGGATAAGAGACAGTGGTGGTGAAATAGACCTATGAGATTAGGTAATAAACTGAACATGGAGTAAGACAGAAAGATTTGAATCAAGCAAAGATGGCTCCAAGTAGTGGTACTAAGGACAGAGAAACACTAGATGAGAGCAAATTGAGGGATGTGTAGGAGAACAGAGAGAATCAATACTTCATTTTTGGTCATGTTCAGTTTGATAAGGCTTTTACACATCCAAAGAGCAACGCTGATTAGACAGCAAAGCACAGTAGCTTAGACTTCAGAGGGAATACCAGAACTAATGGTAAAACTTTCAAGGTCATCAGCATACATACTAAGTTATGGTTTGAATGAGCTCCCTTAGGCAGTGTAGGCAGATATAAGTCAGGAGACTGAGCCTTGGATACTCACTAGGGTATTACAAAGTACTTCTATTGATTTACATAAATTTCAAGAGTCAGATGCTATGCTTTTATTGTTCTAACACATCACATGGAATAACAATTGAGACTGACAGATTTATAATACATTATTTTACGAGGAATGAGTCTCAGAATGTCATTTATACTTCTGGTTTTGCCCAGATTAAAGGAGACTACTGTAGTGGGAAGATTAGGAGAGAAACAGGTAACCAGAGACTAAGTCCCAGTTTTTTTTGTTTTGTTTTGTTTTGGGACAGGGTCTCACTATTTAACTGTGGCTGGCCTTGAACTCACAAAGATCCTCCAGCCTAGGCTCCCAAGTGCTGGGATTACAGGGCTGCACCACCACCCCCAGGCAAGTTCCAGTTCTTCACCCTCCACCCACAACTGATCCGGTATGAATCATTTCACTTCCTTGTGCATATATTTTCTTACGAAGAGACAATCCAGCTTTTCCACATATCTTCAGAACAGTCAAGGATGGAAAAGACTGCCTAATAAAAAGCCTATGTAAACACTGTTAACATTTTAAGTTATAAATGAATTTTTTCCTAAAAAGTCATTAGATACTCATCTACCTTCAATGATTAAAAAAATGGACCCAGGTAAATGAGAAAACACATAAGTTCAAGTTTGATAACTGGGCTCAGAACACTGGCAATCCAAAGAGTGACAAGGTCACTTGTCCTCATTTATGGGTAATGTTCACAATGCAAGAACCACACGTGAGCTTCAGAAAAGCATAATTTATCTATGTTCACTTGAGGCAGACAGATCCATTCCCATTTTATAAATATAGTACTGTATTTCCTAATGCTAGTAAGAGGTATATGTGTGTGTAATGGTATGCAGCGATGGAGTAAGAGAGTGAAAAGATACAGATTTTTATTTTGACAACCAAAAATTGAAAATTGGCTCTAAAAATTTTAACAAGATTTGGCACATGCCAATAGACTAATATACTGTATCTAAACAAACGGCAAACTTGACAATAATCCCCCATGATAGACTATACCCCTATTATAATTTAAATACCAGAATTAAAGAAATCCTGTGTCTCTGTCCCTATCTGTACTGGTACTGCTCTATGTATGCCCCTAAAACGGTTAAGTAGATCTGTTAAGACTAGAGTTTTTGAAAAATTGTATTGAGCTTGAGCCAGTACTACTGACTGAATCCTACAAATGTTTGGCAGCACAGTTTATGAAATCTTTTTTAGCCCCAGCTAAATGAGCCAACTAACACCAAAAGATCGGACAACTGCTTTCCATTTCCTGCAAACCCTTGGTCCACACCCCATGAAACTCACCTCAAAGTCCTTAAACTTTTGCACAACATAATGACACATACATGTTAACATGATCACTACCACCTGATCTGAAGATTTCATAAAGCATACATAAACATTTCACCACATTCAGCATCAGGCCAAACGTGATCAAATCTTCAAGGAGTCATCTGTTCAGCACATGTATGCTCTCAGCCCTCCAATCTCATCCTTCTGCTCGGGCAAGCGAGGGGAAACCCAGAATTTCCAATCCTCTCCACTATTATTTTTTTAAAAAAAGAAAAAAAAGAAGACAAGCAGGCAAGCAGGTCTGGTCCACAGTGGAGTCCTGAACAGGTATCTCCTGTCCTCCCTGTCAGAGCTCTTAATTCTTTTCCTCATTCATCCAAAACACCCCCAACTCGCTCTGACCTGACAGTTCCAACGACCACTTATCCCCGATGGAGGGTGGCCTCCCCGACTTGGCAACCGTCCCCAAGGCCCTGGACTGAGACCCGCAAGGCTCCTATCCCCAACCCAGCTGATTACCCACCCGTAGGCCCGCCGCATTGACAAATCCCTCTGAGTTCAGACCTCGCCCCAAATCTCCTCTCCCCAAGTCCCCCGCCCTCCGGGGCACTCTGGTCCCATCCCCCAGACCCCACCGGCGGCGCAGCCCACACACCCTCCAGCCGGGTCTCCGTGGACGCGGCGCGGGTGTGCAGGCTCCGCGGCAGAGGCACGATGACCATCCCGTGCACCGCCCTTGCGACGCGTGTCCCCGTCCGCGCGCGTGGCGTGAACCAAGTGTGGTGACCCTCACTGAGAGCCCCTACCTCCCTCCGCGCGCCTGTGGCTCCGCCCAGCTCCGGCTCCAGATCCCTCGGTTAGGCCACTCATCGACGTCCCGAGCCCGCCCTGAATATATACCCTCATCGAGGGTGGGGGAGCCCGGGCGGCGGGGCGGGCCGGGAGGGGGGCCGAGGGCAGCGCCAGCCCCGGCCTCCCCGCCCCTCTCGCCGCGCTGAGTGGTTACGGTGCGGGGAGGGGCTGAAGCAGACGGCCGCGACACGTCAGCGCCTGGGGCGCCCGCAAGCGGCGGGGCTGTGTCTCCGCGCGTCACTCACTCTCTAGCCCAATGGGACGGGTGAGCGAGCGGCACCGCCCCTCACGTAGTAGCGGGGGCGGGGCCATCCTGGCCGCTAATCTGGACAGGGCTTTACCGGGCGGGGCTGTACCGGATCGGGCGAAGGGACGCAGAGCCAAGCGTCGTTGGACTGGTCCTGCTAGCCCCGACGCCCGGGGCTGCGCGCGAGACGTGAGCCCGTGGCACTCCGAGGTCCCCTTGGTCCAGCGGCGTGGGGCGCAGGCCTCTTGCAGAAGCGGATCACGGAGTAGAGCGGGGAATCATGACTCCGCGTGGCGGATTTCCGAACACCCTCGCTTTGGCTGGGTGTTTATGCTTTTCGCGCCCTTTGACCTTGGGCCTACTGTGTTCCTCAGATACTGGGCTGGGATTTGTCCTCAGGTGGTTTTTGAGTGCTGAACGGGTGAGGCTAGGCTGCTTTCCTTCTGCTCAAGCAGACACGAAAAAAAGAGGAAATGCAGGCGAAGGTGTTAGGTAACCTAAGGAGGGCAGTGATAAGCATGCCAGTGAGAGAGTGGTCAGCTCTGAGTCTGGGCCACCTCGCAGGGCACAAAGATGGTGGTTGCACTGGATGACCTCTAGGGCCAATGTTTAACAGTCCTGTACACAACCAGGAGATTATACCTTCAACATTATGCCCGTAGAAGCTGTGTTTACACCTAAGTTTGTGCTGTATTTTGCAGGGTTTTTTTTTTAAATCCGGTATGAATTCACAGAAACACTTGGATTTAACATAGCACCTATCATAAAAATTAAGGCGTTGAGGTGCCTTTCTTCTGTTTGTATCTGGAAGATAGGCTTCCTGTTTTAGTTTCTCTTTTTCAGTGCTTTCCTAACTATTCTTGCCTATTTTTCACAGACTATAGTATCATTTTGTCTTAGGAATTTCTAACTTAGCAATTTATCAATTACCAAGGTGGTAAGTAGGCTTACTTGTAGTGTTTCTTCGTCTTGCATGTTTATTTTCATGAAGGCTTTTGTATCAGTTTGCCTTATAACAGCAAGAGGTATAATTTACAAATTAACAGGATGTATTTTTTCATTTGATAAATATCTTTTGCAGCTTTCAGGAATTTTAAAAATTTACCCAGCACAAAAGAAACTCTTAACCCACAGAGTACACAGTTCCGGAGGAAAGGGATCAAGGAAGTGTGTAATGGTCAACAGAGTTGTTTGCTCTCTGATATCCAGTCAGAATGCCACGTCCCCTGAAAGCTGTAAATATCACCAGCAGTTCTGTTTATAGTCGCAGCTGAGCCTCCTCTGGCTAGGAATAACAGGAAATATTTCCCTCTGATTCACAAACTTTCAGTTGGAAACAGTGAGGCTTAAGAGTACGGGATCTGGGGCCAAGAATTTAGCTCAGTGGTGCCTCCGCCCACCTCGCAAGCACAAAGTCCGGAGTTCGATCCGCAGTACCAAAAAAAGAAAAAAAAAAAAAGTACAGAAATCTGTACACTGGGATTGTCTGGAGTCTCTTAGTCCTTACATATGGATGTCCCTGAGCTTGAATTATTCTCTTAAGACCAAACTAGCACGTTTTGTGGGTTACTTTTCTCTTGTTGCTGAGACAAAATAACCCGATGCCCAAAGTTAAAGGGGAAAGGTTTATTTAGCTTATAGTTCATAGAGGTTTCAGTCCATAATTGGCTGACTCCAAGGCAAGGTGGATGGCAGAGGAGAAACAACATGATGCACAAATATGGTAGCAAAAACAAGGGAGCAAGGGAGAGGCCTTCAACAGAATCTTTTTGCCTCTTTTATCCCATCCAGACTATCAGGATTAGTATGATGCCAAACCAATCACTCACTTGTAGTGGTTTAGTAATCACATGCCCTTATTTCTAGCATCACACATTCCAGATTCGGCCACCTTCAAAAAAGACTGCATTAGGCTTTGAGGGGACATCTAGACACAAGCCACAGCACATGTTTTCAGTATTCAATAAAAAACAAATTTGTGTTTCTTCAAAATAAGTTTATTGGGTTATTCAGCACTAGACCTTTGGTTGGTTACTATGGGGAGTCAAAATATTCTGTGTCCTCAAGAAATTTATAGTGTGGTAGCAGGAGACATGTTCCTGTTTCAAGACAGAGGGACATAAGTGGGACAGCAAATGTACAAATAAAGGATTTTAGGGCTGCAAGGTCTGCAAGGAGGGAGAGCAAAAAGGAAGGAAGAAGTTTCCTAAAAGGATGGGAAAAATCAAGTTTGGGAAGAGGCCAAGGTGAGAGCCTTGCTCCTTAGGGGAGGCTGCCTTTTGATTATTTTGGCAATAGAGGCTTTTATATTTTCCCATGACAATACTTTCACCTTTTCTGACTCTTGCTGTCTCCTTAATGAAAAAAGACCAAGGAATTTGAATGTAGGTGAGATTTCTAACACAAAGTTGCTCTTAAATATATTGTGAAGCCGGGCATAGTGGTGCAAGCCTGTAATGCCAGCACTTTGAGCGGCTGAGGCAGGAAGGTTGTGAGTTTGAACCTAGCCTGGACAACTGGGGCAATTTAGCAAGACTGTGCTTCACAATTTAACAATGTAAAGATGGCAGGAGATGTAGTTCAGTGTAAAGGGCCTAGGTTCAATCCCCACTACACACGCACACACACACACACACACACACACAAAACACAGGATTATTTACCAAGAGGTACATATTTTTAGTGATATGATCTCAGCTTGATTTTTAAAAAAGATAAATAAAACTTTCATCTGTTGGACATGTATGGATAGGTAGGTGGACATTGTGAGATCTTGGGGGAAAAAAATCACCTAAATTGCCTGAACTTCAGCTTCTTGCTCCAAAACTGAGATAACATGTACAAAGTCATCTTCCAGAGTTGAGAATTAAATGAGAAAATGCCTAGCCTACAATACCTATTCATGTTAATGGGATGTTAAGTGAATAAAAGGAGAGAAAAACAAGTGAAATGGAATAGTGTTTTGCTGAAAAACAATCATGTTGCAGTAGATGTTTTAAATAGGCCAATGTGAAGAGATTAAAAAATTCAGAAAGATATAAATAGTAGGTTTTATGTTTTGTCTTTTAGGGACAATGGCATTATGATGATTTACATATACTTTTGGACGATATTTTCTGAATTTGCTAAAGTGGAAATTGTAATTTCACAAAAGCAGGTATGTTACTTAACAACTGAAACAGCCATATGCCTAATTGTTCTTTGCTAGTGTCAGATATGTGCCAGTCTGCCCAAGCTTTCTTGGGTAGTCCAACCAGGAGTGATTCACCCAGATTTTTCCAACAGTGAGCTGGTACTGGCGAGGCAACATCAGAGAGACATGTTCCCTCCACTGTCCTGCGTTTAGTGGCTCCAGCTGGTCCACTGAACTTCCACAAATCCCTATCGTATTTCCTGCCAGAATATGTGAGGCACCCGGAGGGTCAGGCTCAGCTCAAGGCTGGTTCAAAGGAAGCCTTGAGCATTCATGAGATCACTGTTTTAAGATACTACTGACAAATGGGAGGTGGGAGGGTTAGCATTTTAATTTTCTTGTTGGCAGTTTCCTAGAACATGAGTACTTCATTCTCTCAGGAGATCATACTGACTTAGCTTTACCACTCCTCCCATACTAAATTTTCTGTAGTTCAGGGTGTGTTTCGAAATACTGTGAAATGATGAATATACTCTGTAAATGTCAAATTTTTTTACATGGTGTTTTCCACACCCTCCTAAAATTTATGCAGTTCTTCAGAGGGTTTTGCATTAGAAAGTTTAAAGAGGTCTTTGTGCATCTACGATATGTGAGATGCTGGGGATGATATACAAAGGCAAACTCTCAAAACTACTTAAAACCTAAAGAGTGTATAAATAACAGAATGAAATGAACTGGAGATAAAGTAGATAAGAGAGTGTTGGTGTGCCATAATTACAGGAAGTACACAGCTGCAATTAAGGTATCGTTTTCATACATTAAGGTATGGTTTTCATTGTGTGGAGGAGTGGATTTTAAATTCCATTCTAGGCCCAGGGATTTAGCTCAGTGGTTCTGTGCCTGCCTGGCAAGCACAAGGTCCTGAGTTTGATCCCTGGTACCAAAAAATTAATTAATTAATTAAATTCCATTCTAGTGCTGTTGGCTAAATATTTTCTCATCCACCTTCCTTAATTAGGAAACAAATTTATCAAAAGCAAAGTGGTTTACTTAAAAACAGAATAGGTAAAAAGATACACAAGATTAGAAGTCAATTTGTTGCTATATAACAGGGTTTCTCCACAGGCCTAAGTATAAAAAATAATCCAATAATTAAATCCATTCACCATAATGATTCCAATATACTTTCTTCTCCTAAAGTCAAGTGGGTCATTACCATTATGAGTCCTAAGTCAGATGTCACATGCCTACTCCTAAGAACCCACTTGGTTAGATCTTTCTACTGCATACAGCCTCATGGTGATGCTGTGGGGAAATTCCTCAGAAAATTATCCTAGAACAGCATCTGACCTACAGGGAAACCAGAATGGCAACATACTTGGTTGCAAAACCACCTTCCTCCCTATCTGGTCATTGATCAGTTACCCACTCTGTTTGCTGGGTGGCTTCCTATAATATGGCTTCTCAGACGTGGATCATTTCTCATAATATGGTTTGTTAGCCCTACTGTAAGTGAAATATTGTGCATTTTACCTCTCCTGATTCTTAACATGAATGATGTACACAATGTGTATCACAAGTTATTTTGTTGGAGTCATCTCCTACTCACCTATTTCTTCTTTAGAAATCTGTAACAGCTTAAATCTGCTTTGTATTTTTCAGATAATATGTTTAAATAAGGAAAAAATAAAAATGAGATGTTACCTCTAAGAAATGTCAAGCACACCAACAAATTCCACAGCAGTTTTTGTTCCTGCACCAAACCTCCTCACTTTCCCTACAGGAATAGTAACAGGACCTACCTATTAGAAGTACTTTGAGGATTCATATTTTTAAAGCGCTTATAGCAGTTTCTGATATAAAATAAGAGCCCTATAAATTTTTGTTTGAAAAATAGTGTTTGCTAAATTAGGCTTAATGAGTGTCAGATAGTAGGAATTGAATGATGTATGTTTGGAGGGGATTTATATAATCTTCCTTCCTTGCATGTGAATAGGACCTGAGACTTGCCTCTAACTCATAAAATATGGAAAAGGTGATGGATGATGCTATGGTTTAAATGTCCCATCAAAACCCATTTTGAAATATAATTCCTTTTGTGAAATATTAAATGAGACCAGATGGAAGTTTTAAGAGGTGATGAGATCATGCCCTGATGAATGGATTAATCATGAGTTAATTCATAGATTAGTGGACTCATGGATAGTTTATTTTTTTCCATAAGTTTATTGGTACATTTTAGGTATAAAATACAGTTACATTCATCATTTGGATCTTGTACCTTTAGATGATGTATCTTGGCTCTTATTTTTTTTCCCCTTCCCCTGCCCTCCCTTCATCCCTTCCACCCTTCCCTATTTGCAAAAACTTTGTTTCCATTTTTTTTCTTTCCCCTTCTTTCCTTTCCCCTACCTCTCCCACTTCCCCTACTCCTTTAGACCTTTTCTTCCTATTACACAATATCAATTATACATTTTTAAAATTACA
>NW_004624826.1:968566-984300 GCF_000247695.1 Heterocephalus glaber | reverse complement strand
TTGTAGAATTTTGTTCTTCTGTTGGGTTTCTGGAATCTTAACAATTATATGCCTATGTGTAGATTTTTTTTTTTATCAAAGCTAGTTGGAGTCCTATATGCCTCCCTTATCTGAATGTCAAGTTCTTTTCCTCTCCTTGGGAAGTTTTCTGCTGCCATTTCTGTGAAGTTGTTTTTTTTTTGTCATCTGCACTCTCTCCTGTTTCTTCATTGACTCCAATCAGTCTTATGTTATTCCTCTTTGCATCACCTAGTAGTTGCTGGATTGATTTCTTGTGTTCCCTTACTATTTTAAAGCAATTTTTCTTTTCTGGGTCACTAATTGCAATCTTATCTTCTATGTCTGAAATTCTGTCCTCACATTGGCTCATTCAGCTGCATAAGCTTTCAATGGAGTTTTTAATCTCCTGGAAATCTGTTTGTATCTGTTTTATGGATTCTATTTGTTTCCTATGTTGGGATTCCATCATGTTCCTCAGTTCCTTTATTTTTTTATCTGTGTCTTCTCTAGATTTATTAATCATGTCTTGTACTATAGGCACCATCTCTGCTGTTATGTGAGAAATTATTTCTGATTTTATTTTTTCCAGATCCTCTTTTGTTGCCAGTTTAGGGAGTCCAGGTGGTTGCATATCAGTGTTCCATCTCCTTTCCCTTTGGGGTTGCTTTAGGTGATCCAGAAGTCTAGTTTTGAGACTTGTTTATCTGTCTTCTCATTTTGACAGTTGGGGGGGGTGCTTCTGGCACCCGTGTGGCTTACCTCTTGTGCACTGGAGCAGGGGGTGGTACTTTGGCTCGGAAGCCTCCTCCTGGCCACTGGGAACAGCTCACTTCTCATGGATTGTTTTGAGTGGCTCTATTATAAAAGCCAGTTTGTCTCTATCTCTTGTACATACCCTTCTTGTCATGTGATTCCCTTTGTTACCTTAGGACTCTACAGGAGTCCTCACTGGCAAGAAGGCCCTCAGAAGATGCAGCCTGTTGACCTTGGGCCTTCCAGTCCCCAGAACTGTGAGCTAAATAAACCTCTATTATTTGTAAATTGGTCTGTAATATTCAATTATAGCCATCAAAACTGAACTGAAACAATATTCTTCTGATCACAATATTCTTCTGATCACTTTATGATGTATTAGGGGCCTGAGATTTAGCTCAGTGGTTCTGCCACCTGCCTTGAAAGCACAAGGACCTGAGTTTGATCCCCAGTACCAAAAAAAAAAAAGTTTGAGGACATTATGATGTATGACAAAAATGTTACACTCAAATTATGCTACATTATATAAGATCACTTTCCCTATCCAGTTGGCCTTAAAGAAACAAGCTGCCATATTGTGAATGGCCTGTGGAGTGAGCCTTTTGCGGCAGAGAATTTCATGCAGCTTTCAGAGTCTTCAGCCAACAAAAATACAAACAAACATAATGAAACTACAACAAAAAACTCTGCAGTTTGCAATACTGCAAATGCAAGGAAACAGAGAATTTGGAAGTGGATGCATTAGCTACTTTCTTTCACTGGGACAATATACTTGACAACCACAACTTAAAAGGAGGAATTTATTTTGGCTTATAGTTTCATTGGGTTCAGTCCATAGTCAGCTAGTTTCAAGGCAGAAACAGCATGGTGGAAGGGCATGGAGGAGGAAAGCAGCTCATCACACGGCAGTTAGGAAGCAGAGAGAGGGGAAGAGCTGGGGGGTAAGAAATACCCTTCCAGATCATGCCCCCAGTGATTTACCTGTTCTGACCAGGCCTCACCTTACAGCACATTCAACTATGAACTCATCAATGCATGGATCCACTGATAAGTCTAGCACTCCTATGACATAATTACTTTCCAAAAGCCTTACCTTTGAACCAATAGTTTTAGGGAATATTTTAGATCTAAACTATAGCAGTGGATTTGCTCCAGTGGAGCCTCCAGGTGAGAATTCAGTAGAGCTGACACCTTGGTATCAGCCTTATGAGATCCTGATCCAGGAAATGTGGTTAGATGGTAGACTGGAAAAAAACATGCAGCCATGTTTCACTTTAAAGTCAAAACCATTACACAAATACTACACAGTATATTTCTCTAACCCACTCATTTTGCCATTCTCCTGGATGACTATTTCCTCTCTTCTAATCAGAGCTCTCTAACCTTCTCCTGCATACTCAATCTCAATAGATAACCTTGTTCTATCTTTCATGGAGAAAGTAAAAGTAATCAAGAGAACTTTCACAAGGTCCTACCACCACATCTACCCAGCTACCTGTATTTGTGCCCATGTCTTTATTTTACTAATCTTAAGGGCTTAGGATAAACTGTCCAATGTCCACTCTCTTTACCTGTGAGCTAGAACCAATCTTTTCATGCCTACTTAAGGACATCAATCCAGTAGTTGAATTCTTAATAGCTACCTCATGATTCACATGTCTTTAACTGAACTCCTGACTTATTTCTATACACCTTAAAAAACTGCTTCTCAGTCTTTCCTGTCTCTATGGTTTCTCAAATCAAAAATCTTAGGAGTTATCTTCTCCTTCTTTTGCTTATTCCAGAGCCAATATTTAGTAATTTTCAAGGGTTCTATCTTCAAAATATACCCATAATTCTACTGGTTTTCATCATCATTTTCTCTCAGCCTAGTCTAATCTATTATCATATTTTACTCAGATTACAGAAACAGCCTCCCATCCAGTCTTCTTGCTTCTACCCCTACCCTTCTTCAGGTCAGTCTCAAAATGCTAGGCACAGAATCTCTGGAATTGTGTCACATCTCTGCTCAAAACACTCTTACAGCTTCCTGTCTCAAAATTATCAAGAGACCCATTGGGTCCTGCAGGTCTATTCTCCCACCTTTGCCCTGCCCATCCCTCTCTAGCTTTCTGCCATTATAGTCTCCATATCCATATCCAGTCCTGGTTCACTAGACTCCAGCCACAGTAGGATTTAAGATTTGTCCTAAGAGAAATAAGGAACTCTTGATATTCCCCCTGTAGTAACGGGGACTGAATACAGGGCCGTTGCAATAAACTATATCCCCAGCCTTTTTAAATTTTTAAATTTTTTTTGTTTTGAAACATGGGTCTCACTGAGTCACTAAGTTGCTGAGGCTGAGCTTGAACTTACAATCCTCCTGCCTCAGCCTCTTAGGCATGCACCACCATGTTCAGCTGATTGTTTTGTCTTCTATGCCTATAAAGTGGAACAAAAGATAGAATCACATGCATATCTTATAGGTATCATCCCCTTACATTATAAAATTGTTGTGAATGACCTTACTTGACACAGCAGAGTAAGCATCCTTTTGCATCCAAGTTGGTGTTCCCTGAGACACCTTTCTTATTTTCCTTTTTGTGATAAATTATTAAAAGCAGAAAATTTAAATATCCAAAACTTTTTGTGCTTTTAAAAGGAAAAATAGATTCTTAATTTTTATGTGAGTATTATGAACACTAAGATTTGAAATGTAGGCTGGGGATGTACCTAAGTGGTAGATCACTTGACTTATGTGTGAGGCCCTGAGTTTGATCCTCGTACCACAATAATAATAAAAATGTATAAGAGGTAAAAGGAAGGAAAAGAGGGAGGGAGGGAGAGGAAGGAAGGAAGGAAGAAAGGAAGGAAGGAGGGAAGGAAATCATTCCATATCTCTGCCACATAAAATAACTCTTCTTAACACTTTACTGAATTTCCTTACAGACTAGAATTTCTAAGTAAAGAATATTCACAATTATCTGCATCATTCCTCCCTTCCCTCCACTCTCCCAGGGGAATGAGAGGAACAGTGTTTTCTCTGAAATCTTGACTTCATGTAACTTGCCACACCCCACTGAGCTCATTTCTCATAAACAAGTTTTAGAAGAGACATCTTGGGATTTACTTAAAAGCCCATGCCTTTCCGGAATTTAACTAACTTCTGACTAGATTTATCTTGCCTGTAAGACTGTCTGGATTCTTCCCTCAACAAAGAACGAATTTAGCTGCACTATATAATCAACAGATACGATGAGTGGGTGATAAAATATTAACCGGCACTCCAAGAATAGAATAAATCTTTTTGATTGAAATGAACATACTAACTTTTTTCCCCTCACCAGAATCCTTCATTAAACTATGCCATGATGGAATATTAGTGATATGTTTTTTCATGTTTTTGTCACTAAATATATTCTATTAGTGGTAGGTTTTATTAAGTTCTCATAACTACAAAAAAGGTTATATTTTGTTTGTAGATGGTCATTTGGATTTAAATAATTGCTATTTATAGCAAGGCATGGTGGCAGACACCTATTATCTCAGCACTCTGGGAGGCTGAGGGAGAAGGGTTATAAGTTCAAGCCTAACTTAGGCAACTCAGCAATTTAGCGAGAACCTTTCTCATAATAAAAATTTTAAAAAAGGTTTGGCCATGTTGCTAAGTGTCAAATCTTCAGGTAAATCCCCAGTACTGGAAAAAATGTGAAATATTTCGAATTATGTGCTTAAATGTTTTCTGACTGTGAAAATTAGACCACTTTCCAATAATTAATTAGATTTTATCACCCAATCTTTTCACAATTGATCTAGTAAGTTATCAACCGAGTCCTAAATGTAATTTATTGTTATGAGAAGATTTCCAGAATTTTATTATTGATTATATTGGCTTGCCATTTGTTAGTACATTCTGGGTAAATTTATTCCAAAATTGGCTTACATAATATATACAAATCCTGGGCTAGAGATGTAACTTATGGTAGCTTGTCTAGCATGTGTTAGGTCCTGGGTTCTATCCCCAGCCCACACACACAAAAAAATAATAATAAGCCTGTTATGATTTGATTTAAATGTACCCCAAAGTCCATATGTTCAGGGGTGGAGTTTTTGGAAGGTAATTGGATCATGGGGATACTATACTCAACAGTGGATTAATTCATCAAATTTTTTTTTTTTTCAGTACCAGGGACAAAACTCAAGACCTTGCGCTTGCAAGGCACGCATGGCACCCCTGAGCTAAATCCCTGGCCCTCCACTGATAAGTTTATAGCTCAAAGTGTCATTAGGAGGTACGGCCTGTTCAAAAGAGATGGGTCACAGAGGGCATAATCTAGAAGACTGTGTTCTTGTCTCTGGCTCCTACCTTCTCTCTTCTTCTGGCTGCCATGGGTTGATGAACTTTTCTCCACCATGCCCTTCCACCTTGCTCTTTCTGCCTTGGGGCCAGTCAACCATGGACTGAACCCTCTAAAACCTTGAGCCAAATAAACCTCTCTTCCTTTAAATTGTGGACAACAGGTATTTGGCCCCAAGGACAAGAAAGTCACTATTACAAAACCCTTTAGCTATTCATAACTATGGGAAAACATCCATCATTTCTTAGTTGCATGCTGTAAATTACTAGGTCTAATTTGTAACTTTTTAGACAAAGCTAAAGTGCCCCTAACATAGTATATTGCTGTCATAACTTCTTTTGAAAGAAACAGTGACAACAAAAGAGATAAATATTACATCAACTTAATTATGACTTAGTAAGCACAGATATTCCTAAATCACTGAGATCTTCAGTTTCAATTGGCTTAGGCTACTATAACACAATGCTATAGATTGGGTGGCCTAAACAACAAACATTTATTCTCCCAGTTGGAAGGTGGGAGCTGCCAGGGTGGCTGGGTTCAGGATTGCCAACAGATGCCTTCATATAGCAGAGAAAGAGGGCAAGTAAGCTCACCATTCTCTTCTTATATAGACACTAATCCCAGCATGAATAGCTATTCCACACAGCTTCATCTAATTATCTTCATTTTAGGTCTTCTAAAGAGATTAAAAGAGGAAGTGATAAAACTATTTTCTCAGTCTTATTTGCAGATATATTTACCATTTCTGGTGCTCCGTATTTTTTCCTATGGATCCAAATTGCCACCTATGCCACCTCCTTTCGGCCTAAAGTACTTCCTTTAGTGTTCTTGAAGGGACCCTGGCTACCAAAGAATTTTCTAAGGTTTTCTAAATTTGGGGATATATTTAGTTCACCTTCATTTTGTTTTCCAAGAGATCACCCATTTATTTCGAATAAAATTTCCTATTTTTGCTGAAACATGGGTTTCTTAGTTTCTACTCAAAGCAAGCCAGCAGTAAATGTCTGGTTTCCATAGCCAATCCCAGCTTGGTAGCAATACCAAGCTAGTAGGAGTTGGGGAGGGGGAAATATCCTTGGTAAGAACACCACAAACTCCCACTCTTGCAAAAGTTCAGCTGTTTCTCATGAATAAATACCTCTTAATTTCTTCTGTGCCTTTGGTCTTTTTTCTTAGGACCCTTAAATGATTGGTCTAGTCCTATGGTTGTTTGGGTGGAAAAAGATTTAATACTAGAATTTATACAGATTAGATATTTTCAAAAAATGTAACTCTTAGAACAGTAATTGATGGGAGAATCCTTTGTATAATTTTAGTGTCTCTCTCCCTCTCTTTTTTTTTTTTTTTGGTACCGGGGATAGAATTTAGGACCTTGCCCTTGCAAGGCAGCGCAGTTGCCACTGAGCTAAATCGCTGGCCCTTCCTTTATGTAATTTTGGTTGCTTAGGCCAGAGGTGATCACCCTATCCTGTCATAGAAGCCTACTGCTCTGGAGTGTCTCACTTTGTATTTTTCCTGCTGGAAGTATGCGCAATTATCTTTTCTTCAGAGGTAATAGAGGACTTAGTGTACTAAGCATATACTAGATTTCTGGCATGACGATTTTCACATGCATTATTTCTCTTAAAAATAATTATTTACGGCCTTTATAACTGAATAGTAACATATGGTTGGTTAAGAAAAGTGGAAAAGTTAAAAAAAAAATCCTTCCTTCAGAAATATTTTATAATACTATCACCAAGAGAAAGACATACTCAATATACTCCAACATACTCATTATGTTAAAGACATACTCATTATCTCCAACATCTCAGACAATTTTCTTCTCCCTCTCACTCTTGCTCTGCATCTTTTACTCTGTATGTATTAATATTAGCTGAAGACTGAGAAATAAATTTACTTGCTTTCTGTCAAAATTATAGCCCTCATCCCAGGTCCTAAGGTTTATAAAACGCTTTTTCTTACAGCAACTTCTGGGGATAGAAGAGAAATTCTTCACTTTGAGGCTGAGCACTAAGACATATAATTTGGTCATTCAAAATAAAAATTCAGTACTTTAAGGAGAAACCTGATGTTTAGCTCCAAAGTAATATTGCTCCTTATATGTAAAATGTTTCTTTACTGTGGGTACATATGATATCCTCCACAAACTTTTAAAAACATAAATGCCTTGAAACTTCTTTACTCTTAAAAATTTTCGTTGACAGTAAGGACAGATCAGAGCAAACTTAGAATTTTTTTAAAATAGTTTTTTAAATTTGAGGTCATGCTTCCCCTTATTTATAAGAAATGAGGACCTGGGGATTTAGCTCAGTGGTTTCGCCACTTGCTGCACAAGCGCGAGGACCCGAGTTCGATCCCCAGTACCAAAAAAAAAAAATGAAAGTAATTTACAACCAGGACGTAATATGGGACAAGCCCAGGAAAGACTGAATGCTTCAATAACTAAGATGTATCCTTTGAAAGGAACAGCCAAATCAACAGCAACTGAGAATGTTTGTTTTGTGTTTTAACCTTAGGATGTAATGTCCTTAAGGGGGCAAAAATGATTGAGTTGTGCTCATTTTGGGGATGAAGTCACTAGGAAATCATTGGCTGCTTTCTCTGATGAGGAAATTGAACTGGAAATAGAGCACCTGCCATCATCACTTTCACTCCAGAAAGGAGAGCTGGTTTCTCTTCCCCCAGCAGCTGACACAGACTGAGCAGATGGAGCCAGTAAACATAACCTGGTACATTCTTAAGAGACTGAGAAATATTTCCTTTGTAGAAGCCGGGACTGAAATTTCCTGAAGGAACAGTAGCCATGGGGCTTCTCAACTGAAGCAGAGGACTGAGGAAGAGAGCAGTGTAAGATATAAAGATATGAACTGCTCTAACAATATACAGTCTGAAAATCCATTTGGTAGTCATGGTGAAATAAAGATCTGTTCTTTGCTTGATCCTAGAGGAAGTAACTAGTCTACAATGCATGTGGGTACCACACCAGACTTCAGAATTATCTCAGGTGAATCCTATATGTACCCAGCTGTACCAAGGTGGTTTTCTTTTTAGCCTAAGAGCACCATATTTTTATTTTCTAAATAGAAAAGAATCCCAATTTCATGTCTTTGGGTTCTCCACAAGCAGAACATCATACCCAAGGAACAGAATTGGGGTGTGTGTGTGTGTGTGTGTGTGTGTGTGTGTGTGTGGTGTCGGGGATCAAACTCAGGGCCTCCTTCATGCTAGGCAGGAATCCTACCACTAAGCTACACCCTCAGAATCTTTAATATACAGAGCTGAGTCTTATTTCCACCCACTAGTGTTTGAACACTGTCTTTACATAATTCAAAGGCCCACCGAATTGATTACCCAAACAAAAGATGAATTCACTCTAGTACTATAAAATGTGATTTGTAAAACTATATTTTTATAATTTGTGACTGCTACTGGAAAATTGTGTTGTTTTTTTAAAAAATTTTGTGAGATAAGGTCTCGCTATGTAGTTCAAGCTAGCCTTGAACTCACTACACAGCCCAGGCTGGCCTTGAACTCATGATCCTCCTGCCTCAGCCTCTCTCAAGTGCTCGGATGACAGGGGTGTGCCACCATGCCCAGCTTGGAAAATTGTTTAAAGTGACTAAAGTTTTCCTTGTTTCTTATTCAGAGCCTATCTCTAGGATCTTAATTATCCCATCTGGAATATTTTCTTTAAAATTTTGTACTTTTTATTATGAACAATATCTTTGGATGGAAAAAGACAATACTCATACACAATACAAATTCCCTAAACTAGAAGGAAAAAGGGTCACATCATCTGGCTGGCTTGGGTTGGGTTTTCAATTTTGACACAAACCTAGTCTGGTTAGGCAAACCTGGCTTCTCCCATTGATAAACAGTCTTTGAGAGTTCATTGGGTTGTTCTGAGATCACAGTTGCCATACTTATCCTTGATTGAAAATTCTATTTTTCTATAAAGAAAGTATTGTTTTGAGTTGATTAAAAACTTCAGAAGGGCATAAAATGGAGTGGTAAAATAAGGAAAGTTGAAGATGCATCAGAGACAGATTTAGTTCCTATCCTCTGAGGTTAGTCATTATTAGCCTCTGCATGTTTTTGGTTTGCCCTTAAAAACAGGAAATTAATCATTGGTCATATTCCTGGAGCTCAAAGAAAAATTATGAGCAATGAATTAAGTATGAGTGTTATCCAATAAATATGGTCTATATACATGGAGCATATAAATGTGAGGCATATATACAAAATTACTCAGCTTTGCTTAATTCAACTGTGAAAAGCATAGAGACTTTTTTCTAGTACCAGGAATCAAACTCAGGACCTTACACTTGCCAGGCCAGTATGGTGCCACTGAGCTACATCCCTGACCCGAGACTTAAGTCTTAAAATTTTACCAATGCAGAGGATAGTCTCTCTGAACTAACCTACAAAACTTTATTACTGACATATTAAGCAGATTAAGAAGCAATTGCCTGCCTATGTCCACACTTACATTAACTGTAAAATATTCTTTGTAAATTAATCATCAGCCAATTTACTGAGTTCTTTACCTAAGCAATCATTCTTTTATGTATTCATATAGCTATAAGCTATAAGCAAATAAAGGGCTCATTATCTGCAAAAGGAAAAGATACTGATGAAAATCAAATTTTATCTGAAATTCAAATCTTCACTTAGACCTGACAGTCAAGTTGAACTAATGATATTAACTATAATATATAACAATTTTATGTGAAATAAAAATATTGATGGTAGAAATATTCATTTTTCCCAGAACATCAAAGGGTAGAGTATATAATTTATATTTAATCATCCCTTGATGGGCTTAAGAATCTAATGAGAATAATACCAGTAATATAGAGAGAAAAAAAGCAAAAAGTTATAATAGCTATGTTCTTGGACCCACTGTAGGTGATTTTCCACATTTGCAAGTAAAAATGAGTTTTCTAAATATAAAGTTGTTAGAAATAAAATGTATGGGCTTGCCAAAAATATCCAGTCATTGGGATGTTCCTTACATCAAAAATGGCCAGGATGAACTGTGTTGTAGACCAACATTTTTTTAAAAAATGGTGATAACAGTGAAGGAAAGAAAAGTTTTGAAAAGCTCAACTTGCAGACTGATGTGAAAAGAGTAATTAATATGACAATGAGAACAAAGTTAAAGGAGTTTTACATAAATTAGCTTGTGTAGTCTTCACAACAATATAATGATGTAAATACATCTATGTATTTAATTATGTAATTATATCTATGTTACAAAAGAGGAAACTAAGTCTTGTAGAGTTTAAGCAGTTTGCTAAGAGCATATGTATTTGCTATACAGGGATAAAGATAAATGGGTTTTTGGACATGTAGAGATTTGAGGTCTTCACAGGATACTCAAATGGAAACATTTAGTGGGCTATTCAGTATATGTGTGTGGTACACACAAAAGGGGGAATGGCTGGGATGAAACAGACGTTTGCCTGTGTGTGGCATATAGGTGGAAGTTGAAGAAGGGCTATGGGTACTTAGAAGGCAAGCTATCTAGTTATTAAAATGATTCTGGAGGAGGCTTTCTTTGGGGGTGGGGGATAGTAATGATCCTTCAACTGCTGTGGGTAAAAATAGAATTTCCCCAAATTCCTACCATTATTAAGTACTATAATTAAGTACTTAATATTAATTAAGGACTATAAATATAATTAATAAAACTATGAGTAATGACAGACATCAGTAAAGAAACCTCCACATGGAAACCAGACATAGTAATGTTTATCCCAGATGAGTAAAAAATATTCATGCTCAATTTTTTCCATTTTCTATCAAGAAAAACCAATTACCAGTGGACAATTTAAATGACTCTACTGTCTTTGCTGAAGAAATTGGGAATGATGTCCCAGTTTAGCTACAAATAAGGACTAGAATGCCACAGAGTTGCAAATTTTACCACACTCCCTAAATCACAGTGGCCCTGGGATTTGGTCTGGGATTATTTCCAAACATGTGTTAAGCATTATTTGTCATGGAATTTTGTGTAATAAAGTTTGTTTTCTATTAAATGATTACTAGCACATTTGTCAATTATGATGGTTCTTTGGACCATACGTGTTCCTTTTTTACTTAAAGTCACACATTCCTTTACAATATTTTTTTAAGCCCTGAAATGAATGCTATTTTCACCATTTCATTTCCTTGCCCTAAAACTCGTATTTATTCACACACACACACACACACACACACACACACACACACACACAAGACAGGAAAAAAAATACCTCTTCAATTTTCTTGAGCTTGGAATTTATAAGAAAACATATAATTAGAAATATCATTAAAAAAATCTATCTTGGGTTTGTATTCCATTGACAATATATATTAAAATTTCAAGACATACTCAAAGTTAAGTTTTTGTAAATATTATTTGCTATTTTGTCAAGTTATTCAGGTTTTCCTGTTATGGTTGGGATGTGAAAAGTGGCCCCCAGTCTCACGTGTTTGGAAGGTGACTAGGCACTATATGATGCGTAGATTGGTCCACTGAGAGGTTCACAGCTGACATGCTGCTAAGGAGGACAGAGGTGGGTCACTGGGGGCATCTCACGCCCTTGGCTCTCGCTCCTCTCTCTGCTTTCTGACCTCCATGATGTGAGCAGCTATTCTCTACCATGCTCTTTCTGCCCTCCTTTAAGTTCAGGGTGTTGGGTATTGTATCTCAGCCACAAGGAAAGTGACTAAGACACCCTGCAAGCATAACTGAGAATACAAAAGATAAAGCACACAGTCAACAGTTTCCCCTAAAAAAGGAAAACATTTTAAAATTTGTAAAATTGCATTTGTAAATTACAAAAAGATAGATTTAAACCTACACTCAAGTTTTTTCTCAAACTGTATTCTAAAGAACACTAACATCTTACAAAATCCCAATACATACTTTGAATACAAGAGCCTTGACTGGGTCCTGGGTTGGGGAAAAAACAAGTTATAAAACCATTATATGAGGCAATTTGGAAAACTTATTGTATATTAGATATTCCTATATCAATATTTAATTCTGAGGGTGTGATAAAGGTATTACAATTACTGTATAAAAGACAATTTTATTTCTAGGAAGTCACAAAATTATTTAGCAGTCAAGTGTCATGATATGTGGAATTAAGTGGTTTAGAAAAAATAGCTTGTGTACATAAAAGGGGAGATAGCAAGGAAAAAATAATATGACAAAATATTAACACAAGGTGAAAGATATATTGGCATCAACTTGCCCTACCCTTCCAACTCTTTGGCCAGTTTCAATAGTCTCCTAAATTCTTGAGAAAACTGAGGAAAAATATGCAGCATATTCACAACTTTATTTAATCATGGAGCATTCTCAGCCTATCCCACTCCTTAGAGTTTCTCTCAATATTGTACAGCATGCTAATGTCCTAAGAATAGCTTAGGAAATGTTGGACTAAACACTAATAAACACCTCTCCTCTAATTTCAACTTGTTCAATTACTGCTTAACTGAACTTTATGTTTATTTCATTCTTTAAAAAATGAGTCTCTACATGCTTGATTCTTTCTTAGAACACTGTATTTAAACATGTTCTAACATATATGTAAAAGATAAAATGTGCAGTTTATCTTTTTTAAACAAGAAATAAGCACACTGCCATATTAGCCTCCAAAAGGATCTCTTCTGCCAAGTGTATAAAACTGAAGCAATTCAGGCCATGCCACTGAGGTGACCAAATACATTACCCTGAGAGCTCATTTTCACCTGAAAGTGCAGTTCTTGTTTGTGAGCTTCGTCTTCCAAAGGTTATTGAAAAAAATCTCAAGGTTGTTTTCCTTAATCTATCACTTATCCCTCTTTTCCTTAAAAGACTGTTATCTTAAAAATGTAAACGATCTAATTATGTAGCAGTAATATTTGCTGCTGGTCTGATGAATGTTTTCAAGCAAAAACATTAACATGTCTCATTGCTTTACAAATGGATCTCAGTTTGACAGGCTATTCAGAGATCCTTATCATGGAGGCGCTTGCCAGATCTTTGCAAATTGGGAACTATGTAATTTAGCTGGTACATACATATGCAGCCTTCAATTGTCCACTTCCTTCGAACGCACATGAACATTATTTTTATTTATACGTGAAGATGTCGAAACATATATAAAGGCAGGGCCGGAGATTTAGCTCAGTGGTTTCGCCACCTGCTGTGCAAGCGCAAGAACCCGAGTTTGATCCCTGGTACCAAAAAAAAAGAAAACACTGAAACATATATAAAGGCATTATACACAATGTGTAACTGTACCTGGGTAAAACATGGCTTTTCCAAATGTTCTAGTAATTACGTGTTGCAGCTCCCTCGTTCTAATCTGTAAGTCAAAATTGTTTTTCAAAGTTGTAGAATAGAGATAGAACCATAAGACAATAAAACTCATGTTTTTAAATTGAAAATTTGTTTAGTAAGTTCAACTTACTCATGCTAAGAAGGAACTGAGGATTTTGGTTGTTCAGATTCATAATTTTAATGAAGTAGAAGGAAATAAAAAATCACAGTTCCTTAGCACTATACACAGTCCTTCACAGGAATATTTGTCATATTTTAAAAATCAAAAAAACCTCTACTTTTCCAAATTCCTCTGTAAAATACTCCATCTATTGCCAATATTATTCATGTATCAATAGGTTATATTTTATAACTATATAAATCCTTTTGCTTTATATATGGTTCATTGAAGTAAATTACTGAACTGTCATTCATTGCAATACAAGTATCATCCACACCCAACTGGCTGCCAGATTCTATAAATTCATTTTCAACTCAAGCAGTGTTTGAGCATTACTATAACCTAGGGATAGCCATAATGGGGGGAGGTTTACAAGGAAGATAGAAAGATGACAACTGAGCTAATGAAAAATAAAAATATGATTTCATCACAGATATGGTGGAGGACACAGACTTGAAAGGTATTTTGATAAAGAGGCACAGGAAAAAGCATGGAATTTGCAGAAATACAGACAGTTTAGTACAACTGAGGCATGAAGTACAAATAGGAAAGGAGACAGACGAAGCAGGATTGGCAGATCAAACTTTATTGTGGTCTTTTATGCCAATTTAAGGGGACTAGATTATTACAGTGGACCCTTGACTTAGGAATTCAATTGGTTCTTGAGGGCTGGTTGTAATTCCAGCTGGTTGTAAGTCAATATAGCTGAGATCTGGATGTTTACCTGGGTACATGCTATAGGTAACAAGAGGCAGATAATCTTCCACTAACCTAATGAATCCAAGTTGTTCGTATGTCAGGCCAGTTGTAATTTGAGGGTCCATTGTACTTTGAAGACAAATGGGCAGAAGAGCTGGAAAATAAAAATCAATTTTAAAGCAGGGAGTAGCACAATATAGCCTATTTTTAAGAATGAAAACTGTAAGCAGTGTGAAAGAGATTAGGTGGCATCAGATATGAGGTAGGGGGATCTTCTAAGAAGCTTTACTAGGGAAAGTCCAAGAACTAACCTAAGCAGTATCAGAGAAAACAAAAAAGACAGACCTAAAAGGAATTTTTGGATTGACTCTAACATAGTGGTAACAAAAGCACAACTATAGAACTAGACATTCATTACCATGCAAATCATAGGAAATGAGCTAATCTGAACATCCATTTCCTTAACTGTAAAAGGGAGTGAATACTATTTTTTTTCCTCAGAGGCTTGTGAAGATTATATGTGGTGGAGGTGGGAGAAGGTAATGCACAAAAGGATTTAGTACAGCATCTGATGGAAAATAATGTTCAAATAGTTACAACTGCAACTATCACAGGGATAGATTGAGAATGACTCCCAAATAGCTCTCAAATTGGGCCTGTTTTTGCATTTCAATCCCACAATGTTGAATTTAGACTGTAGTAATCTGTGGTATTCACACTAGCAGCAGCCTGATTTTCAGACCTCACAAAGAACTAGTCAGAAACTCTAGAGATAGAGCACCGCAATCTGTATTCCACCAACCCCTCCCAGCTGATTGTTATATGCTATAGTATGAAAATTTGCTGATTTAAACATTCCTAGTCTCTAGGCTGAGCTCTGAAAGTGGTCTCTTAGCATATCCCTCCTAACAGTGTCTTTGTCTGGAATTAATCATCCAGATGACAATGTACCTTATGTGTTATGAAATGTTGAGCCTCATTTCCCCTAAAGAGAACATTAAACATGATATAAACTATGGAAAATAGTATCCATCACCTCACTGATACTCCACACCTGATAGGTGTTTATTACTACTATTGCACATTATTATTACTATGGTAGCCACTATTTCATTTGGTCTTCACAACACAAAATACAACTATTGTCAAAATTAAGTCACTTGATTAAAGCCAAGATTTTGATTTTTTAAAAAAGCCAAGATTAGATCACAGCTCCCTATTGTGAATTTCACTAGTCCAGGCCATTTCTACAACATCAGGGACATTTATCCAAAATGAAAAATTACATTTTACAACTGTCAATTTGGTCCTCCTTTTCCAAAAGTGAAAAGTCATGTTCTTTAGAAGTAGTTCAAACTACAAAAATTGTTTTCAACAGTTGACTTTGGTAAAACTTAAATCATAAATGTATCTACTTGTTATCTGAACTTGAATACTTATACTAAGTATAGAAATACATAAA
>NW_004624826.1:936006-968466 GCF_000247695.1 Heterocephalus glaber | reverse complement strand
AGGGGAAAGGGAAGAAAGGAAAGGAAAAATTATGAGAAAGAAAAAAAAATGGAAACAAAATCTTTGTAAATGTGAAAGGGTGGTGGGGGTGACAGGTGCATATGTAATGGGGAAAAAAATAAGAACTAAGATACATCATGTTCAGGTACAAACACCCAATGACAAATGTAAATATATTGTATACCTAAAATGTACCAATTAATATATAAATTTTAAAAAGTTTTTTAAAAAGACTATTTTTCCTCCAGTCAGGGTGTTTGGCTCCTTTGTTGAAAATGTTGTGGCTACGTGTGTCTGTGGTTATTTCTGCATCTTCTAATCTCTTCCACCCGTCCTCAGGTCTGTTTCTTTGCCAGTGCCATGCTGTTTTTGTCATAGGAGCTTTGTAGTATAGTTTCAATTTGGAGATTGGGATACCCCCTACCTTCTCTTCGTTGACCAGAATTGCTTTTGCTATTGTAGGTCACTTCTGTTTTTTTTTAAGTTTTATTTCATCACTCTTATCAAACACACATCAGAAAGCATATCAACAGTGCATCTTATGGTAAGTCAGTTTACAACAAAACTGAACAAGGCAATTGTGTTTACAGAAAAAAGTTCTCAGCAAAAAGTACACAATACAGTCCATTGAAATGCAGTGTTCATACTTTTAGGTATATAGTAAAAGTGGAAAATAAAAGTCCTTTGCTACTCCGGAAGAAAAAACAAGTTTAAAACACTTAAATGGAAATCCGTTTAAAGATCTGAAAACAATTTCTTGATACTGACACAAATCTACATTTACAGCTCCACTTAGTTATTTAAAAAAACCCCTCACAAACAATAAGACATCACAAAGAATGTAGAACCATAGTTTCAATAAATGCCAAGGCCAATTGAAACAACGGGTAGAAATGTTATGCACAACTATTCAGTGTGTATTTTGATGTTCCTATAATTCTGTGGTGAAGGTAAACCAACAGGAGAAAATACTCCTTATAACTGGCTTTGGTTTAAGTGATCTTTCACATTTTTTTCTAACCAAACCTTCTTATCAAAAGCACAGCAATTTTATTTTGGTAAGGGAGCAGTGGGTTTTGTTTTTATATTCTACCCCTTCATTTCTGTGCTGGGAGGGGAGGCCATAAACTTAGAATTTATTGATCATAACTGGATTTCTGAAAGTGATTAAAATACAGCAAAAATAAAGCCCTTTTGGAGGGAAAAATCCCTTCTACCCCAGATTTTACACTGTTAAGAGGATATTAAGGAATGTTAAATTATTTAAGATTTTTCAAAAAAGAGTTAAGAATGAAAGAATATATCCTGCTGGAAAAGATGTGGCTTTACACTCTGCAAAGTAATACACAGAAGTGCATCTTAACTTTTTATTATAATAAATAAACCCTACTTAGTTCCATAAGGTGGAGTAATTTTGTAGCTAGTGCGTACTGATGCCATCCACTGTACCCGGTGTGGAAAGGGAAAGATGGTTAATCTCCAGTTTCTTTCTGATGCTTGATGTACATGAATGGCAATGAACACTAAATATACAAAAACTGGAATTCAAATATTTACTCTTAAAAATTAGGATAAATCAAATATGGATATTTAATATGGTTTCATAAACTCTTACAATAATTTTCTGGGAAAGAATAATGAGGAATGTGTAGGAAAGGCAATGTTTCTATGCTACAGGTACGAAGTCTGCAGCTTAAAAAAATAAACATTTTAAAATCACTAACCACAAGATTACTAATACCAGTAAGAGAGCCATTTTCTTCTCATCCTCAAATCTTTCTCCTCCTTATTCTTAAATTTATCAGTCTTATGAAAACCCATGCAAATAACAGTTATAGGCATTTTAAATAACTGAAGAGATTTTGAATCCATATATGCATGATTTTAGAATACCTCACTACATTTGCTTTTTTTGCACTCATGTCCTGATATCATGAATATTATTAAGGGGACATAACCTAGAAGAGGAACGATATTGCAACCTGGGATTTTTTAAAAAAATGGCTACAAATAATTCTCATTAACAATCAATAGCTTATGGTAGCAAGAAGCTCTGATTTTTACTATGAGGATTTCCCAAAAAGAAACAAACAAAAATGAACAATTCCAGTTTTTTCCCAGAATATGACATTGTTGGTATACAAAATAGTTTAACAAAATTAGTTCTCTTCTGCAAAACAAAAATTAATGGTCATGCAAGGCAAATAAGAATGCTTCTCTTTGCTTTTAAATTACAATACTATGAAGTTAGTTCATAAAGCATAAATGGCCTTCAACTGAGCCATCAATATTCTTCAGGTTATAGTGGCAGCTATCCAATTTAATGGGTAATAATATTCGAGCAACTGTTTGATAACTTTCTCATGAATTCCAACATTTATGGTACCAGAAGTATAACTGTCATGATTATAATTCTCTGAAAAACACAAATAAAGCAAATTTAAAATAATCCTCATAAGCAGTACAAAGAACAAAAGTGCTGAGCTATAGGAAAATGAGTGAAAACTTCATATTGGGAGAACAAAGTCTGTGTAAACAATGTATCATGTCCTGAAGATCACCCTAATGACCATCTATAAAATATAAAATTTCCTAAATGCTCTCTGGTTTATAGACTTTTTCTTTTTACAGTCATTTACCCTATAAAATTGCAGCAAAAATAATTAAAATTATTAACCTTTTCCCAAACATCCACAGTAATTGTCAACTGCACGCCACTGGAAAGCACACAAAATTTAAATAACAATGAAAAATATGAGGTGGGGGAAAGTCGCTAGAATAATAAACATGATATCCTATGCATGGTATCAGGTACAGAAGCTAAATTAAAATAAAATCAAGTATTTTAAAACTCTGGGTACTGAAAAAACTAAAAATGTCTGTGTTCCTCTGATTAACCATATAAAAACTAAATATACCACAGGAGACTAAGATGAGCTCCAAATGATGGCAATTTAACATGTACACTCATTGAGAAAGCTAGTTAGTTAAGCTAGTTAGTCAAGTTACTACGGTAACTTGAAAGACTGCCATCTCAAAATAAAGGTGATTCACTAAGCACCGTAAGAAGAAATGAAACTCTTTTGAGCTGTGACCAAGAAATGGTCTGTATGTGATTAAACTTGACAAATAAATAAATTACATTACAGTGCTAGAGTAGAAAGATGAGGAAGGAACTTGACATTAGAAATGGAACTAGATCCAAGGAAGAATTAGATTCTGCCTAATAAGTGTCTTTTCCATTACATGTAATAATGGAATAAAATCAAATATGAACAGTTTTACACATACCAAAATAAAATCACCAAGGAAATTTTGAACTTTTATATTAGGTGACTCAATCCAGAAGTTGTTCCAAGAAAAAGGCAGAGGTGCAATTAATCGTCATCTATCTGGGAAGGTTTGTCCCAAGTGAGTTTTAATATTTTCCAGGAAAAACAAGGCACTTGCTCAAATCTTCATCTACACATCCACCAGATTAAAGGTCATGATGTGATTCCATCTGCACCCTAATCTGAATAAAGCCACCTACCACATACCCTTGCATGAGAGTCTAGTATCTCTTACTGAATGTCTCCCTGACTCCCTTATCCAGTAACTGCTGTTACAATTACTACCAGTTACTATGGTACTAATTTTCATTGCATTCTTTGCCACACCACAAACTATAACTAATAGTAGAATTTATGTAAATTAATGAACTCAAAAGAGCCATGAAACAGCATTTGGTGAGTGCTCTAGTTCTTTCATTTATGCCAGAAAACTGATGCCTTTACTGGGGGAAAAGTCCAGTGTAATAAGACAGAAACAAATATTACACACATGGTTTTTTTCAACTGCCTCTATGTGGAGCACTACTGCCAGATGGTTAATGTATCTCAGCATTCTTTAGCAGTGATAGTACCAAAAAGAAGGCCATTCTTCTCTCATTTAAAACAGAAAAAAGATGGGGCCGGGGATTTAGCTCAGAGATTCTGCTGCCTGCCTTGCAAGCAGGCGAGTTCGATCCCTGATACCAAAAAAACAAACAAACAAACAAAAACCAGAAAAGGATGAGTATGACTATATGTATGGATTCTGTCCTAGAATCACCCATAATTTTGGCTCAAGGTAGCAAAAAAGGAATTACTCTGAAGATAGCTGCTGTGCTGCTGGCCAAGAACAAGGAAGACACTCAGTGGTAATAAATGCAGATCTCTTCTTCCAAGAGGACAATCTATTTCAATTTCTTTAAAACACAGCCAATACTGTACTTTCTTTTAGCTAAGTGCTATCTTTAACAAGCTGTTCTTCTCTACTGTTCTTCTTTAATGGAGCATTATAATTCCGATAATGGTTAGCTAACCACCCCCTCCAAATGTTTCCAAATTTCCTATAATCATTTTATATGTCTTCTCTGGGACAGAATACACCATGGCAATACCATGGAACAATACAGAAGAAACTGGGAAGTTGAGAGGGAAGGAAGCACGAATAATAAGGGAAAGATAAACTACCTGAGATAAAATTTGCCCCAAATGGTTGGAGTTAAGTGACATGAACCCTCACTCTGCTTCTCAAGAAAATGTCTAGTTTTTTAGTAACTTCAAGGAATCAAAATTCCTGTGCATATATTCCACGCTAAAAAAAATCACGAAAACTGCATCTTTAATAATATTTGGCTCCAGTTTAAGAAAGACATTAAGATTAAACTTCTGATAATAACAAAGGGGAAAGAACCTGCAAATGTCATCTTTGGTAGAATGGGATAAAAGCTATAAAATGACAATTTAAATCATAGTAGGCATCTTTTTTCAATTTTGTGGCTTTACTATAAAATATTTAATTCAATGCATGGTTATTCAGGCTCATCAAGTCTTCCTCAGCTCCCTTAAAATCTAGTTAGCATCTTCTGTAATAAAATACTAGTGTTACACACTACATATATGTATGAATATATCTGCAATAAGATGATGATCAAAGAAGGCTGTGAAGTGCAGCATCAATGTTAGCAGCATATTGCATGAGTAAGCTCAGAAGCCTATCTGCAGTTTATTTGCAAGGATTTCTCTCTCTTTTCCCTAGGGTTCGAGGGAAGAAGTACACGTGCTAACCTCAAATACTTCCCCTTAAAAAAAGTCATCTTTATTTTGTGTTTATCAGTAGGTATATAAGGATCTGTTATTTCTAATCACCACAAAAGCAGCTACCCATACAAATATTTAAGGAAAATTAGGTCTTCAAATTATTGGTTCTACTCTTAAATTCTGATTCAACAACCAACCAACCAATCAACCCCTAAAAGGGCCAAAATAAAAAAATAACAGTTCTTCTTTCTAAGGGCACATACTGGGGACCATGCTACAAGATCCTCTGGTAATTTATAAATCAGCCTTCTTATACCAAATCTGGCTTCATAATAAATATTAAGAGAGTCCTAAATAATTTTGATTACTATAATAACTAAAATGTCAAATAGTGATTGTTTGAATATGCAAATTCTAATCAGGCTATCAGTAACCTGCATGGCACACTCAAAGAAAGACTGTATGAGGAGGCTTCCAGCAGGAAAAGATACAAAAGACTTTTTCCTTCGAAAAAAATAATTTCATTCAGGTAAGGAAATAGGGAAAAAAATCCTAACACATATAACTTGTCTTTTTGTATAATCAGTGCTTTATAAAGGTTTCCTTACTTTTATACCTTTAAAGACAATCTACCATATGGTGAGAATTCATACTTAGAATTCTTAAAACCATGTAATCAACCTGTATCCACAAATTCATGTATACTGGCATTCTCTACTCAGAGACATATTAGATTGCTAGGAATCCTTTTAAGAATTGAGTTTTTTCTTTCTACTGCTACCTTATTATAGTTACACCTTTCTTTACTTCCACACAGTCAAAAGCTAGACCACTTGGGATGCTGTTCCTCTGGCTTTTCTTCAGCTAAGGACAGAGGCAGAGAATGGGGAAAGGGGAAAAATGTGTGAGGGAGAGGCATGACAAAAAGAAGAAAAGATGGATCCTTGATGATACTCTTTGCCTTTTTTCTTTTCCCTTCACTGTACACCTAATTTTTTTAAGTCTACTTCAATTTTGCATCATAATAGGTAGAACTACACCTTGAGAAATTTTGTAATTATCATAGAAGATTCAATACAAAAAGATGAGCCAATCCAGGGTCTAAAGTACACTGAAGAATGGGATAATTTACCTGTACCAAAACTACTTCTTTGTTTCAATCACTTGAAAAGTTTCAGTGTAACCCTGGTCTTTTCTCCAGTTTGTTCTGAGCCTCTCAGGAATGAACTGCTTTGCCATTTACATTCTATTAGACACATCAACTCTCAAAAAACATATATCTTCAATCTCACAGGTTTGAAACAGGTAGGGAAGAGATGGGTATAGACTGTTATTAGCTCGCAAGATTCACACTATAAAGTACACTGACTCAAATTTTCTCTAATCTTTCACACCTGCACTCAAGCAAACATACTAGACATAAAAATTGTGCAAGATCAAGCATCAGCTTTCTATTTTAAAAGCCTTAATAATTTAAAAATGTAGATAGGCTCACTGCAGTTTCTTTAAAGGAATATTATGTACTACAGTACTCCTTTAAAAAAATTCACAACTCAGTGTTAACACAGTAGGTAACTGCTGCTTGACAATTACTTAACATTACTCAGAGCATCCAGTGACAGTTATCAACTTCAACAATAAGAACCACCTGACAACAAAAGGGAAAAATTTGTAATTGATGTCACCAACCTTAACAAATTCATTAATAATACTCACTACGACATATTATTCACCCTTGCTTCATAATCACACGAAATAATAAAGTCTTTGTAGGTTACATACGGAATAGCAGCACCTGCCATACTGCATAAAACAAGGTTGCCCACATGGATGCTCTACAACCCCTCAATGTATAGCTGAGAGGTCTTGTCCTACCCAGTGCCCAATGTTTGTAATGCAACATTGCTAGGGCAATGATTGCACATTAGTAGGATTAAATAAATGTATAAAGTACTCCTTTAAAATGATAAAAGGGTGCTTCTGCATTCAGATGTAGAATACAATGATCCAGCAAATGGAAGAGGAGAAACAGGAAATAGTCCTTAGGTTACTGATTAAAGCAAGGTTTGATAAAGATATCCCCTCTTGTAGGCACTCAGCGGGTAGAATGTAGCCACAACAAACTTCCCATCAAACATCCTTCCAGTCAGTAATTTCTGAGCAGCTTTGGAATCCCCAGCATTTGCATACTCAACAAAGACCTGAAAGAGAACAGAGAAAACAAACTCATTTCATTTCCACCATAATTGGCACTTTACCAAATTTAATGAATATGCAGTCATGCACTGCACAATACACTGGCCAATGGTGGACAGCATAAGATATAAGTCCCATAAAATTACAATGGAGCTGGAAAATTGCCTAGTATTTTTGCTATACTTTGTGTCTAGGTAAGTTAGATACACCAATGCTTACCATTGTATTACAACTGCCTACAGTACTTAGTATGGTAGTAACATGCCATCAGGATTTGTAGCCTAGAAGTAAATGGCTATACCATACAGCTTAGGTGTTTCGCATAAGTACCTTCTATATCAGTTTGTCCAACTACAAAATTACCTAGCAGTGCACTTCTCAGAATATGTCCTGTCATTAAGTAACACATGATTGTATATCACTTAAGGATGTTGTTAAAAGGCAGATTTTGCTTCTATCATCATGTCCAAAGTTTGACCAGTTTTTGCATTTTGTAACAAACTATGATGCCAACACTGGTGGTCCAGGTACCATAATTTAGAGCAGCAAGATTTAGAACACTTCATTAGAATTCAGTCCAATTCATTAAACGCTTCAAAATCCATTAAAGACTAATTGAGTGAAAAATATATAACTTTTTGTCAAGTTCATATAGGAATGATGAGCAGCACTACGCCGCCAAAAGTAATTCTGAACAGCCCAAAGAGTAACTGCATTTTAGCAGTGCTTCAAAGATAACCTGCTCTTTCCAAAGTTAATCAAGAAAAAGTATTGGTCAAAACCCACTGGAAATTACTACTAAAATATTTGGAGCAATTATAAACCATAGCCATAAAGAAGAAATTCAAAAATTCAAAAATAGGTAATTTCCTTTTCCAGAGCTTCTGAATTCTTACCCGAGGTACAGAGAAGATACAACATAATAATTTGCAAGTTCTTTTGAGACTTAAAGGTTACAGCAAAGTGAAATGATCTGAAAAGACTTCCTCCCAGTTACCCTATGAACTGGTGAATGAGACAAAGAACTGCCCCTCCTTCTCAATTGTATCCCTCATTATTTCAACAATCTTCACACTGAGGATCAAACATCCTAGGACTTTCAGAGACTTTAAAAAGAGATGCAAAAACAATTATTTTAAGGAAATCAATTTCTAGATCTTCAACTTTCATTTGTACATTTTACTAAAATCAATCTGCCTACCAGTTTGGGCAAGTTATCCTTTTTCATTTTCCAGTTCATAGGAGTCTTTCTCTTGCTTGAAAAACCAAAGTTATTTCCACAAGGTATAACAGCTTCCAGGGTATGAGAAGACAAAATTTCTAATATAGTGTTCTTTTTTTTTTTTTTCCGGGACCAGGGATTGAACTCAGGACCTAGTACTTGCAAGGCAGGTGTGGCACCACTGAGCTAAATCCCCAGCCCTAAAGTTTTCTATTTTTATGGAATCCTCTTTTATTGATAAATAAAGCCCCATGCCTTGCCACTCCCTCTCTTAGGCAAGTATTTCTGTTAAGGATGATAAAGGTTATTAGACCTAGAGTATTTTGGCCTGTCATCACATATGATTTTCTGAATTCATATACAGAACACTAAATACTGGAGAAGTGGGGCCAATGGCTCTTGAAAACAAGTATTTAATGCTAAAAACTTCCTTTTACATATGTATAAAGATAAGTCTATTCTTAAATCCCATCCTGACACATGCCATTAACTGGAAATAAATGCTCTTAAAAATGGACAAAGCAGTATAGTCAGGTTATTTATTTTAAGTATAAATGAGGAAAATACTATTGATAAAATTGTATGTGATTGCTTTCATAGTAGGTATATTTCATATAAGACAGTTAAAAATCTATATTATCAAAACTGTCAAGAAATATACGATTAATGGTTTCCTTAATCTTTTCTTTGTAAAATTGTGCATTTTATTCATTCCATTGGCTGAGAACTGCTATTTTAAAAATACAGTATTGTACCAAAAAAAAAATCACAAAATGTTACAAAATAAAGTACAAACTCATTACTTAATAAATATGACTAGTTAAAATGGAAACAAGATAGATTTTTAGACAGGAAATACTGTTTGACCCAGCAAATCATACAAGCTCTACTTATATTTTTACATAATAGAGGCACTCCTACTTTGCCTTTTCAAAGAATTTTAAAGAAACAGAATACTAAGACAATATTCTCCGGCTATAAAAATAATGCCAAGGATGGTTCCAGGCATTTACGCTATCAGTTTTTAAATCTCTTAGTTGAATTCAAGAAGCTTTTTATTTATTTTTGTTCTTTTATTGGTACATTTTAGGTATACAATTCGTTTACATTTATCATTGGGTGTTTGTACCTGTACACGATGTATCTTGGTTCTTTTTTTTTCCCCATTACCTGTGCACCCTTCACCCCCTCCACCCTTCCCTATTTACATAGATTTCATTTCCATTTTTTTTTTTTTCTCATAGTTTTTCCTTTCCCCTTCCCCTCCCTTCACTCCTTCGTTTTTGGACCTTTTTTCGTATTTCAAATTATCAATTATTCATTTTAACCCTTGTTTACACTATCAGTTTCTCACACTAGTGAAATTATCCGGTATTTACACCTGTGTGTCCTATTTATTTCACTTAAGAGTATGGCCTCAATATGCATCCATTTAGCTATAAATGACTCTAGTTTGTCGTTCTTTATGGCTGAGTAATACTCCATTTTATAAAAAAACCACATTTTCTTTATCCAGTTTCCAGTTGATGGGCACCTGGGCTGCTTCCAAGCTTTAGCTATCACAAACTGTGCCGCTATAAACATGGGTGCACATATATCACTGTGGCATGATTCTTTTAATTCTTTTGGGAAGATCCCCAGCAGGGGAATAGCTGGGTCAAATGGGACGTCTAGTCGTAGTTCGTTGAGGTTATCTCCATACTGACTTCCACAGTGGTTGCACCAGTCTGCACTCCCACCAGCAATGGAGAAGGGTTCCTTTCTCCCCACAACCCCACCAGCATTTGTTATTGGTTGATTTCTTGCTAGCAGCCATTCTTTCTGGGGTGAGGTGGAATCTCAGTGTTGTTTTCATCTGCATCTCTCGAATGACGAGTGATGTTGAACGTTTTTTCATATATTTGTTTGCTGCTTTTACTTCTTTGTCTGAGAAATGTCTGTTCATTTCAGATGCCCATTTTTGACTTGGGTCTTTGAATTTGGGGGATCTGATTTTTTTCAATTCTTTATATATTCTAGATAGTAGTCCTTTGAGGTACAGCTGCTAAAAATTTTTTCCCATATTGTAGGCTGTCTGTTAGCTCTGTTGATGGTTTCTTTTGCAGTGCAGAAGCTTTTTAATAAGATGAGATCCCAATTGTTGATGCTTTCTGCTAGTTTCCATGCTGCTGAGGTTTTGTTCATGAAGTCTTTTTCTATGCCAATGTCTTCAAGAAGCTTTTTAAAGCAGGAGACTTCTCTCATCACAAAATTTTATACCATGTTAAAATTCTTTTATTACAAAATGACAAATGTAAATAAAAACAAGAGCACCAGACAATATACTGTAAACATCAGCCAGAACACAGAATCATCATTCTGTCATCAGCAAGTATCAAGACTTAAGACATGCTACTATCCCTTAAAAAAAAAAAATCTTCCTACATCCATGCCCTTAAGTATTTCAAGACTGATCATTTCTAGAAAATAACAATTTCCAAAACAACAGTGTTTCACCAAAATGGAATGGGCCAATCATCAGGTAACATAAGTACATCAATATCCACTAGAAAAAATTATCTAAGAATTGTGAAATTCAAATTCCAACATAAAATAACTACTAAATCAAAACTGCTCAAAATAATAAATTTCATAAAAACCACTTCTCTGGATTTATACTGGGAAGCTGTGTCAACATGAAACACATCATAGATGAAGGTACACCAATTTTTTAAAATGTGCAAAAATACAGTTTTATAGAAAATAGACTACCAGGAATGAACAAATTTATTGTAATGTGAGAAATTAGCTTGCAACTTAAGTAGTGCTCATTTTATACAGCAAATTATAAATGGCAGTAGGACCACCCAAAGTTATCAGGAAACATCATTTAGGTGCCCAGCAACCTTCAGCTCTGAGAAAACATTCAAAGAAATGATTAAGGCATTACACCTACAGAAAAATCTACCAGAAGTTTAAAAGTGCTATTACCCTGATTAAAGCTCATGTGATTCTCCAAACACAAGTTACCTATGCAATTTCCCCAAGAGGTTAAGGTTTTCAGACCTTACAAGAGAATGCATTTTATTCAATATACGTTTTGGACAGATATATGGCCATGGATTTGGCAAGTTCTTCATCTCGTTTTCTTTGCACTTGGGTTTGTTTGCACCATCTGTCATACTCCAGGTTAGGATAGAGTCTTTCCTTAATCTCAACAATATTTTTTTTATAAAAAATAAAAGTAAACTTGGCAGCAGGACTGATTTTAAGCAATATACGCTTTTTCACTAAGTACAAAAGGAAACTTAAAACATAATATCTAGTGAAAATGAGTCTATTTCTCACTTTTTTTCTGGTGCTCAACTACTTTCAAATCTGTACACAAAAGTTCAATGAGACATGCATTTACAGGAGGAATACCATACTTTCTACATTCTTCCTCCTTCAGACAACCTATAATTTTACATATTATATTGTTTTGTCCTAAATAAGAAAAGCATATTGTTATAATTATGATTATATTAATTATAAGCTTTACTACTTTACATTTTAAGCCTTACTAGTTTTTGTAATTATAAGACACATCTATAATTTAACTTCCTGTGGTGTTTGTAATATCCCTTTAGTAATTATGTTTCTTTTAACTGAGAAGTTAAAATGAAAGACATCACCTAGGTAATAGATATTTTTAACAGACTAAATTAAATCTGATTCCAAGGGTTTAGCAAAAGCTGTTTTCAGTTTTCTTAAATGCTGTATAAGTGAAAAACTTCTCAACATAGCAAATTTCCTCACATTGATAATATCAAGACTTATTTTTTTAATGTCATCTTACAGCTAGAAATATCCCTCCTGTTTCTCTATTCTGTGTCTTCCATTTCACTTTGACCACTAAGGTTAACATTGAGTCAGATTATGTTTAGCCTTAATTTAAAATCTTCCAATACCTATTTTTATTCACAATAAAAGCCAATGTTATCTCACTCTACTTGCTTTGCCCCCTACACTCCCTCAGCCTCTATTTAATGTAATCTACTATTCTTTCCCTTTCTCACTCTACTTCAGCCACACTGGCCTCCTTAATTCTGCTGGGCATTCTCAGGGACGTAGAACTTTTTGTTTCTTTTGCCTGTAATTCTCTTCATTACTTCCCTCAAATCTTGATCAAGTGTGCCCTTCTTAGTGTGCCCTTCCCTACCATGTGATGGAAAAGAGCAACACATCCTACCCCAGCACTCTTTAAGCCACTTCTTCAATCTATTTTTTTCCCTTTGCATTTAATCACTGTATTTTTTTGGTGTTTTGATTGCTGTTGTATGCCAAGTGCCTAGAACATATCAGAACCACACCAAGCACTGGTGAAAAGACTAAACATCAAGAACACATTTAGCATGTTCTTGACATTGAATAAGATAAATAGTATTATTATTAGATTAGCAATAACTTTTCACTAAGACTAGAATAAAATTTTTTTCTGCTACTTTTTCAGTTGCCAAGACTTTTCATACAACTGAATGTATAAAATAAAACATTCCACAATCAGTGGTGATTCTACCCCTCATATGGACAACTGGCAGCACCTAGAGAGATATTTGGTTTACCAACTGGAGGTGAAGGAATATCCAGTGGCAGAGGCTGAGGATGCTTTTACTAAATATCCTGCAATGTATAGGACAGGTCCTTCAACAAAGAATTATCAGGCTCAAATGCTAATAGTGACAAGACTGAGAAACCTTGAGATATAGTAAAGCAATATTCTGTTTCTCTAAAACTGAAAATACTACAGATAAAGATTTTAAAATATTCTTTACCTTATAATTTAGAATTGTAGTTTCTAATGAAAACACTGATCAGTTTTAGCCCATACATTCTTTTAGGTGAACAATGTTTGAGGCTCATCAAAATAATCATACTGAGACTAGAACTCAGGTTCTAGGATTCTCAGTCCAGCATACTTTACTTCAAAGTATAACAATCAGAACCTAACCCAACTGGTCTTCTAATTCTACTTAAATAGAATAAAATTGAACCAAATACTTCTCTAGATGAACCTGACCTAAACAAACATATAATTCAGTTGGTGTCACTGTTTACAACAGCTCAAAAAATAGATTAATACTTTTTCTTAAAGTCTGATTTAAAAAGGCAAGTATATTATAGAACTTTTAAAAAAGCAAAAAGCACAAGAAAATAATAATCATCCATAACACAAAACCTTTCTTAACAAACTTTTTGTGCACATCTTTCCACAGAATATATTTAATACAGAATTTTAACCTCTGAATAATTCTACAATTACTAACACATCCACTTACTTGTCCTCTGCCAGGATTTTCCTTTGGAACAAGCAGAGATACTACTGGTCCGTATTTTTGACACTCCTCTTTCACATCTTCTACAACATCTGGTAATTAAAACATATTGGAGAAATCATATCAATGTAATAACAAGCATTCATTATTTGAGATTTTAAATCAAAGAATTCAGTGATACACAACTAAAATATACATTTTCTATATCTTCAAAATTAAAGCGTAAGAATATAAATTCAATGCATTTAGTAATTTTCCTTTTATTTTGGTGTTTTAAATAAGTCATATTCAAATAATTAAATTTAAAAGTCTTCCTCAAATCTTCCCAACTACCGTTCCATTCCTCTTCTTGAAGACATCAGTTTCTTCTGTACTCTATCTTAAATCTTATAAGTATATATAAGCAAATATGGTTATATATACTTAAGGAAGAATTTTAATCCTGTTTTTATTTATTAAACAGTAGCTTGCCATATTACGACACAAAATCTTCTGATTTGTTTTTATGGTTGTATAGGACTTTACTCCACAAACGTCCAATAAATTATCTACTGATAGCAATTAAAGTACTTCCAAACCCTTTGACATTATAAACAATACCACAATAGATAAACCTGCACATATCTCTATTGCATATTTCTCAGTTGACAGTCCAGACATGGCATCACTGGGTCATATCAATGTGACAGGTAACAAAAAGATATCACAGTTTGATTTTAATTAGCATTTCCTTACTTCCTAAAAAAAATATTTATTGAGGATCTATATGTATTCTTTCACGTAGGTTAAATTCCAGTGTTACTATCTCTTGGATAAAATCCAAATTCTTAAACAGAGCAACCAGGTCTGTCAGATATCTGTACTCTGACTACTTCTTTAGCTTTAATCAACTGCTTTCCTACAAATATCTTAAGACAGTCATACCAACTCCTGTTCTCTGGATGTGCCACTTTCTCCATGTCTATGTGGTAGTTCAATCCCTCAACTTTTAGCCAAGCAACTCTAATTACCAATAGAGGTCAGACAGACCCTGTGCAGAGAAGCCCTAACTGATCACCGAGTCTGGGTTATGCACCCTTCCTCTCTGTAATCTTCATTACCTTATCTTCAGATCATCACAACTGTAATTGTTTGTACATGTCTCCCCTAGTATATTAAAAACAGGGAATAATCCAACAATGATGCATAATAATCAACAAATGTCAAATTAATGGGTTGTGAAAAGCAAAAAAGCACATTAAAAAAGAGAAATAAAACCATAGAGAAGGGATATAAAAAGACTAGAGATATATAAGTTGTTAGAGAACTTAATCTTTGTTAATTTAGTAAAAAGGGATCGTAAGAGTCAAAAGTACTTTATGAATCAAAAAGAGTATTTTAGAGATCACATAGTAAAATGCCCTCATTAAACTTTCCTATAAATTGAAAAATAAGATAATCTTATGAATAGATATGTCTATTCAAAAATTAGTTTAAAAAAACCCACATTAAATAAAATCTGGGAAGAACTAACCTTCATATTCCTCTTCATTCTCAAGATAATCATCATCCAGCACATTCAGCAGCCTCAGCACTGGAGTAGGAAGCATCACCAGATCTTCAATATGAGGGGCTGTTAAAGTTCATTATACTATGGTTAAATGTAAATTCTCCCAAATAAATTGATATATAATAGACAAAGGAGCTCAGAAATGTACATGACCAGGAAAAAAATAATTAAGACTTCTCCCACTTACCAAAAGGAATGCTAAAGAACGGGCTGCACAGTGCCATTTCAGCAGGAATTCTTCTGCTCGGATCATCATGAAGCATGCTAAAACACAAACACAGTAGTATCTTTATAATTACTGCTAAATCTTCCAAAAATGCAGCCATTAAAGAAACAAAGTGTATAAATGTTCACCATATTATTGTCTTACAATTTTTTTTTTTTCCGGTACCAGGGATGGAACTCAGGACCTCGCGCTTGCAAGGTAGATGAAGTGCCATTGAGCTAAATTCCCAGCCCTACCACAGTATTAATTGTATTAGCATGTTTACTGATTCATTCACCTATTAAAAATATAATTCTTATTTATGACTAAATGAAGCAATAAACCATGGTACATATCTGTGGTATATCATACTATGATTTGAAGCAATGTTTTTGATTAATAAATGAAACACAGTGAAGTGACCCACAGTCTCTACTGAATAAAGAACAGCTGGATACAAGTCAGGGTAATGCAATTAAAAAAAAAATGATGATGGTGGAGTAAGTGTAGAATCTTGTCAAATTCTCCCAATAATAAGACAACCCGTTGATACCAAAACCAAAACCCAATGATAACACAACAAAAGCATGGAGACAAACCATTAATACCAGTAAGACTTGTATTCTGTTGGCTATATGTATAAGAAAGCAGAAAAGAACAATAGTTCTTCTAATGAACCTGAAAAAATTACCCAAAATAGCCAAGAGGTACTCATTAGAAAGCACAGCAAACCAATCTGACAAAAGCAGCTAAAATTACAAGGGGTTATACATTCTGTACCAGGTGAGTACAAGGATCCTCTTAAATCTAGACACTAAAACCAGCTGAAGCTCCCTTCCATGGCCAAGTCCTGCACTTGAGGGGGAGCCTTACTGTCTTTTTAAACATTACACACAAAAAACGGTGAATGAGCCCTATGTAATTAGAAAAACTTCTCCAACTACACCTTCTGAAAGTGCAGGACAATGAATTTTACATAAAAATAAACAACATGAAAAGGATGTCAAATTTATTATACAAAAGGAATTATAAAATACCTCTCAGTGACTGCACGACAGAAAGACATGAACAAAAACAGATGAACATTATAACCTACCACTTCAAAATGAACTAAAGATATTTTTTAAAATGATACATGATATGAAAAAGTAACATAAATCAAAATTAGAAAATCTCAAAAATGAGGTAATAGAAGTCAAGAAGGAGTTCAAAATAGAAAAATAATTTCATAAAATAAGATTACACTAGAGGAAATATTAGAATGAATAAACAACAAATAATGTCTCAAAGAGAACTAGAAGACGAGACATTTTTAAAAATCAAAAATAAGGCAAGAGATAAAATAGATTCAAGAGAAAGAGACAATACTAACTACAGGCAAAGAAAATTCAGTATCTATAAAATGCCTAAAAAGCAGAATGTAACAAATACAAAAAATTGCACAATTTAAAAAGTTTTCTAAAACAAAAAAAGATCTGAAACTATATACCAAAACCATACATGTCCCTTAGAATAAAGACCAGGAAAATCAAATCAACATATATTCTGGTAAAATTACTAGACTCTGAAGAAAATGATGAAATCCATTGAACGTTCTCAATAAAAAAAACACAAGGTTTTTTGTTGCTGTTTTTCTGGTGCTGGAGGTTGACCTTAGAGCCTTGGGCATGCCAGAAAGCACTCTATTGGTAATCCCCAATCCAACCAGGTGATTTTAATGAAAAAACAATTCAAGAGGGGCTGGGGATTTAGCTCAGTGGCACTGTGCCTGCTTGGCAAGCGCAAGGTCCTAAATTCGATTCTCAGTACCAAAACAAACAAACAAACAAACAATTCTACAATCATCAAACCTTTCACCATGACCACTATGTCCGAAGAAAAAGTGCTAACATCTTTAAGACATTCTAAGAAAGAACATAGGCCAAAAATTTTCACATCCATCCAAACAAACAAACAAAAACGGTTCAAGTATAACAAGCCCTATCAATGTGCTAGAACTCAGGGAATATTATGATCTAACTAAAATGACTAGACAGCCATCAACACGAACCAGTAATGAATATTAAATATACAGTTACATGTAACTAATATTAAATGACAGATTATTAAAACAGCATAGAGTACAATGGCCATGTAATCTGACAATGCAGATACAGCTACTTTTTAAGTGGGGGAAGAAAGGGGAGAGTATATTAAAAAATAATTTGACTGTTTTAAGTACTCTTATTCGAGAACTATTATTCTGAGAACATATATAATTGGAATAAAGCAAATAAGTAATTATAAAATATTCTAATTCTAGCAATCCCTTTGTACTTAAGAACCAGAATTCTTTTTTTCAAACACTGAACACAAACACCATTTTTCCTTTTACAAAGTAAGATCGTTAGTTTCAAATTAGCTGAGGTATTAGGACTGTCAATTGCCATGAAATTAAAAATGACTCTACATATCAAACTCAAATAGAAAATGCCATGCAATATATAAATCACTAAGAGACCTCTGGTGTAATCAGCAAGTTTACTATGTTTATTAAAGTCACATAAATGGTTTGACAAAAGTGCACAACAGAATGACATCACTGGCTTGTTATAGATCACAGTGAATTACTAGAATACAACAATGTAGCCCCTCTACATGGAGGTCTGCAGGATGGGGTGAGTATTATTAAAGGCAGGATCTTTGCAATGGGTTAGGCCAGTCAGGTTTTATTTCTCCACCACTTACCTCCGAAAAAACTGGTTAGGAAAGCCGAGGCTTTCCCCCTCATCTCTTCTCCTCTACCAATTACTAAGCAACCATGAAAAGTCCACACGCAAACTTTACAACAACTGATAAAGAATAGATTCAAAAACCGGTTCACTGTACCACTTGGCAATCTTGCATCTTCGCTTCTTCACTGTTCTGATTAGGCCATTCATCACATGACGCAGCCCTAGAGGAGCTGTTTAGTAATTTAGCAACATTCACCCCTGCACACACATAAAGATATGCCCCATAACCATTGAGTCAGTCCTTTTCCTGTACAGTAACACAAAGGTACACTCCACAAACCTAGGACCAGACCACATTTCTTTTTTTTCTGGTACTGGGGATCAAACTCAGGACCTCGTGTTTGCAAGGCAGGCACCAGAACCACTGAGCTAAATCCCCAGCGCCCAGACCACATTTCTTTATAGTGTTAAATATCAGGCCGGGATTTAGCTCAGTGTTTCCAATGCCTGCCTCCCAAACACAAGGTCCTGAGTTCGATCCCCAGTACCAAAAAAAAAAAAGAACATAACACCATTATCAGAGCAGTATTTGTTTCTGGTCCTATAGTTGGAGGAGGGGACACGGCACAACCCAGGCCATCTGAAGGTTTGGGTGAGCCTACTACAAGTGTCTCACAAAGCCCTGCAAGGTGGTAACATAAATAATGAGGTGCTTACTGCTCTCAAGAGATGACCTGCAGAACAAAGCTATGCATTTTCAGCGTAGGAATGAACACAGCTTAAAATCATGTGGACTAAATATTTTAATAGAGCAAAAAGCAGCTTTGTTAAGAACCAGAATTCTGATGTGGAAAAAAAGGACATACAGACACAAATAGAAGCAGAACCAAAACCTGTGGCCTTAAATTCAAGTTGTAAATTCAACTTGAACTCTGTCTACTTTAAAAGCCTGGAAATAATGATGACCTTGGTAGCAATGAATGTTTCCAATACCCAAACTGTGATTTTAGAATACTTTCTACTAAAAAGAAAAAAACCCCCAAGCTTCTTGGGAGAAATGGCTAAGTCTCACTCTGGGGCAGGAAATGTGTAAGATGAACTGGGAGCACCTTGTCATACCACATAGCAAGGAAGCTATGGAATAATTGCCCACCACAATTAACATGCAGAGGTTCCCAATCATAAAAGATGATTAAATAGGGTGAAAACTGCAACAAACAAAATACATCAATTAAGTTTAAATCGATTTATTTATAATGATAGTTTAAATTATTAAAACAGGGTATGATCATCTTCAGAGGATAACAAGGAACCAACTAATTTATCTTGAAAACTAGCAAATAAAGAAAGAGAATCTAGTACAATATTTATCTTTAGTTAACAAAATCAAGAACATATGCAGAATAACAAGAATCACCGTTCTCTAACACCTAACAAAGTAACAGATCTAAGGGATTAAGTATAATAGTTGTTAACTCATAAAACAAAGACAACATACCATGTGGCTCCTTATAAAAAATATATCATCTACAATCTTAAGAAAAACACCAATTCTCTAGATACAGCTATCAACTTATAGGGATTAAACAGAAATATGTGAAAATGTACCATGATGATAGAATTAGCAAAATTCAGAGTGTAGAAAACTTTACTGACCCAACAACCCAAGTTGTACAATAGATAAATCACAGGGAAAAGGAGGGGAAGAGAGGGAAAGGGACTCTAGATTTATAGAGACTTAAAAGGCTTTGTTTTGAAGAGCAAAACTAAACCCTAGTTTAAGGATAGGAAAACAGAAAGTGATCACCATGTAAGTCAGCACAATGGTTACTTTTAGGAAGAAAGGGGTCTAAGATTGGGATGTGGACAGAGACAGGGACTCTGGGGTAGCTGGCAAAGTATCTTATTTCTTGACTAGAATGGTGGTTACAATATTTCTAAGGAGCCATCAAACTACATATTTGTTCTATTAATATTTGTAATAGCTGTTTTATAATACTGTAATAAAAAAGTTCAAGTAATTTGCATGCCTACATAACACAATATGCAGAAAAGTATCTTAATATAATGAAACATTAACACTACAAACTCAGTTTACATTTTTTATTTGTGCATCAGAATGTTTTATAGTTAGCAAATTTAGTTTTATTTGTAAAATGAAGGGGCCTACTATTTTTTAAAACATCAACACTAGAATTTAATAAATACTTTGACTTCCAGGCTAAAGTCCATTATTTAATTTTACATTGCCATTTCCTCAATGTGAACTGCAATTTGCGATATCCATTATCAATCAGCTACTGATAGATATTTTAAAATAATTTGAAAAACACACATATACAAATAAGTATGTGTAAAATTGGCAAAATCTGCATGAATTCTGTGGATTGTACCATCAATTTATTGGTTTTGATAATCTACTACAGTAATGTCAGATGTTATCACTGGGAGAAACTGGGTGAAATCTGGACATCCATATAACATATTACAACTTCTGATGAGTTTTAATTATTTAAAAATAAAAAGTTAAAATTAATTTGAATATTTGTAGGGCCCGTATTCCAAAGAAACTACAATACTCTCACTTAACCAAGAGAGTTACTTTTCTAGCACAGTAATTATTAATTTTTCACTCCTTATGCTAGAAACCCAAAAAGCCTAGTAATTGATAATACATATTACAGTATTTGAATCTATCCAAATATTAGAAACACTATATCTATTCCTAGAGTTTTCAATGGTATACAATTAACAACTACTTTATTCAAAAAAACTTTTTTTATTTTTTATTTTTTTTAGTACCAGGGATCGAACTCGGGTCCTCGCGCTTGCAAAGCAGGCAGCAAAACCTATACCAAAAGCAAATTTGGTCTTTTGTTAATATTCTATTTAAAAACTGGTTTTCCATCAATTATATAAAACTGCCAGAGATAACAAAAAGCCAAAGGTATAGTGGCCCAGCACATACCTTCCAGTGAATAAATAGTAACAAGGAAGAGTTTAAGATTTGGTACTCACCACGAACAAAAAAAACATTCTTTTGAAAATAAATTTTGTAAAACTGTCTGAATAGTCATATTTCTCATGAGATGCCTGCATAGGTAGGATATCTAAGCTAAAATTCTTATTTCTAAGGGAGTAAAATTTCTACATGATCAAGCAAATCAGAATATAAATTCATTCAGGAAATTTTCATACAGTAAATGTGTCCAAAGCAGGTTTGCAGTACAGGTAACATACCTTTTGATAAGGTCTCTTAGGTGATAGGCTGGAATTGCGGCATTCACCACTGCTTTACTGGCAAATATGTGATCAATAATAGCAGAACTGTTTGCCTTAAAAAAAAGAGAAAAGATGTCTTTAAGTTATTCAAATTCACTTTGTGTGTATGGAGTACTAGGCACACAGGACTATTTGGTAAGTAATACGCAAGAGAAAACACTCTCCTAATAGCTTATGAACTTAATGGAGGAGACTATAACATTATCATATGTTTCTAGAAAGGAAGAACACTTCTTTTCTCCATTCTCAGCACCTAACACAGTACCTGACACTCTATAAACATTTAACCCAAGCAACCATGTAAAGATGTAATTTAATGCAAAGTGAAAAATGAATGTGTAACAGGTGAGTCAGTGTCTGATGTAGTCTTCAGTTGATTTTCAGACAGACAAAAACCTATCACTGAGAAAATGAGTAAGTATTAAAATGTTATTTGTCACATTATTCATACTCTAAATCTTTATGGAATATAAATTTTCCTCCTTGAGTACTATGCTGATTCAGAATGTGGAACAGTGTACATGAGTAAAAGACCTGATACAAGCTGGGTGTGGTGGCACATGCCTGCAATCCTACCACTCTGAGAAGGTGAGGGAGGAGCATCACAAGTTAAAGCCCAGCCTAAGCAAATTAGTGACCCTGAGACCCTTTCTAAGAACAAGGGCTGAGGATGTACCTCAGTGAGAAGACCGTGGGGATCAATTCTCAGTCCTGTACAAAACAATAAAAAAAAAAAAGACCTGCTACCATATTATCACTAAAATTTACTGAATTCTTACCATGGACCATACACTGTGCTTAAAACTAAGCATCATTTCATCTTTTAATCTCAATACTGTTATATGTTATTATTCTCATTTTTTAGAAAGTAAACCGTGAAAGCAAGATATAAACCCTAAACATACCAGTTGGTAATTTTGCCTTATAGAAAATGATAAAACAAAACAATAACGTTTTACCTAGAAAGGTTTATATTCAGGACTTCATTAATATATATTGTTCCTCCACATTTCACACAAATTTTGAAAGTGACCTAATTCTGGCAAGCTCTAGACCAACCAAATGCAGTCCAAAGTGTTCAGATTGTCAAGGTTAATTCAATGAATCAATCTACATTTGGATTAGCCTCTTGACTGTCTGGAGTACCAATAATAAAGAATGATATTGGTTTTTACCTCACAGTAGCATTTTTTTAGTCAAAAATAACCATTAAATATACTCATTAGGCTGTTAAAAGTATTCCTTCCAGGAACTGCTACACTAAACATAAGTAACTGGGAAGTTTTAACAGAAATAAAACTCTGTATATTATATTGTAATAGTCATATAGTATGTTATGTATCAGAGGCTCAAAAGATAATTATTGCTTAAAATGAAAACATTTCATATTATATGTTTAATTTTTAAAAATTTAATTTCAGAGCCAATAATAACCCCAAAACATTGTATTATTTATCAAACCAAAGCTAAAGTAAACTGGCATGATCATAACATTAAAGTCCCACAATATTCAAAAACAATTCTTAACTTCATTATAAATATTTAATAATTTCATTCAAATGTCAGAGGTTTAGAACTTAGAATTCATGTTCCCACAGAAAAAATGATATAAACAGTGGTCATTCTACCATATTCACATATGGAATACAAATAGATATGAAATACAAATATGAATATAAATGCAAAATATGAATACAGATATGTGTGAGGGGATGGTGGGGCCTTGGCCAGGGTCACCGGCCCATCGTGGCCTGAGTTGTGAAGGAGGGGCTGAGAGCTGCTGCCTACAAGTGTCTCCATGCTCTCCCCTGCCCACTGACCTGGGAACTCCTTGCCAACACACCCACATCCCAGCCCATATGCCTCTGGAAAAGGATGTGGGTCTCACCTCCCGTTTCAGGCACAAACCCTCCTGTTCAGGGTCAGAGCCTCAGCACCCTGCCTTCTGCATGATCCCAAAGCACAACTGGTGAGTGGGGAGGGGCTGCCCTCCCTGACTCCCACCCCTAGGTCAGGCAGAAAGGTTGGCCTGTGCTGCCTCTGCACACAGGTCGTCTCCCTCCTTTACTGTATCAGCTTGAGGCCTGACTTCCCAGTCCTCACCTAAGAAATCTGGACTTCCCCTGGACAGTTTTCTATAAAGTCTGCAATAATCTCAAAGAAAAAAAAAGTATAGTGTAAATTGTGGAAAGCACCTTTAACCTTTAAAAAGAACAGAATTTGGGGCCCAAGTATGGAGTACCTAGCCATATGATCTGAAGCAAACTGTTTTATACATCTGTGCCTCCAGTTTTTTGTTTTTCTGTACTGGGAATTAAAGCAGGGGTTTTGCACTGATCCATACGCCCAGCCCTTCTATTTTTAATTGGAGACAGGATCTCATTAATTTACTAAGTTGCCAGGCTGGGCTTCCACGTGCAATCCTCCTACTCTAGCCTCCCAGAGTGCTGGATTATAGGAGTATGCCACCAAGTCCAGCTATGCATTTCATTTATTAGACAAAAATAACCAATAAACACTCTATCCTCACAGAATAATTTGAAGAACTTAGTTAGACTGTACATTAAATTACTGTTTTTAACTATAAAGCATTATGTACAGATTACCTTATAACCTACGGTTCAATCAGTAATACCTTAGAAACTAATACAATTAAACTACTAAACAAAGAAATCACTTTGCTTCTTCAGGAAATGCATTCATTGAAGTATTTTGTCAAACATAACATGCCAGAACCCAGGCTAGGCACAATGAGAATGCAATGCTCATTAGCATACACAAGAGTAAGCATAAAAGAGTAATCAAAGTGTCATTTAAGACGTCAGAAATACAGAAAGAGAAGTATGGAGAAAAGGACACAATTGGATTCCCTAATAAGAATCAACATAAATCGAATATTCTTAAGGATCCCAAAGCAAAACACTAGTGCAGTTTACCTTCCATTCCTGAGATCTGACTGTATGTTTCAGTTTCATTCCTGAGAACATTTCCAGTAAAATGATTCCTAGGCTCCATAGATCAACAGCTGAGGTACATTCTGTATCACTCTGCAAGCCGGCCTGGGCCAAGCAATTTTGCAATTCTGCTTCTGGAGCCCGATACCCGTCTGTCTGAATATACTTTACATCCTAAGTAAAATGAATAAATATTATAACAAATAAAAAGCTGTGGACTTTCCATCTGTCTCAGTAGAGTGTATTTACTTCTCTACACATGCAATACAACACTGCCAAACTAAATGTCAAAAATGTTCTGTCCTTGGTTACCATAATTCTTCAGTTCATTAATTGGCCAGTTCTCACAGACAAGCTATACACTTTCCATACAGCTGCTCATAAAGAAGTCTTCTTTAGATAGTTTCTTACATATTAGGCACTGCTGATAAAAAAAGATATTCTGCAAAGAGCTGATAAAACATGGAGAATGAAGGATTTGCCAGAACTGTCACATGCATTTTTCCATAAAATACAGCACCAACACTGAAGATACAAGGAAGAGTAACTCGGCAATTAACAAAATGCTCATAGAATAAAAAAAGCATTCTATTACGTTAGTACTTTTATTAACTCCTATGCCCTTCTAGTTTCTCCTTCCTGACCCAAATACATGCACTTTTTTCATGTGGTGGTCGTGAAATTCTTTTGATTTGCTTCCATCCCCAGGTATTTCAGTTTTAGCTAGAAATACTTCAGTTCCAACTAAACTGTCCCTGTTATTTCAAAATATATAGTTTAAACCATTAGATTTTAAACTATAAGGGAAAAGAAAAGGCATTTCTTACCTGATTGCCCTCTTTGAAGCTAAGTCCAAAGTCAATGAGCTTAAAACATTCATTCTCCGCACTCCACAATATGTTACGTGGTTTGAGGTCTGCATGGACATAACCCTCATGATGAAGAAAAGCAAGGGCCTCCAGAACATCTCTGGCACAATGCTGTATCATCCACATGGAACAACCCTGGTGACTGGAATATAAAAGCAATTCCGAAACACTGACATCCAGGAGTTCAAGCAACAGACAGCGTGATGGCACATTTGGAGAGAAGTGGATTGTAAAGACTCCATATAAAGTCACTAGAAAAAGAAACAAATTATAATGCCTTAAAAATAAGACTCAGTAAATTACTACTGAAGTATAGAACTGCAGTGTAAATTTCAGCTAGTCTAGATAAGGGTAACTTGGTTGAACAATCAACCTTCCAATATTTTTCCTCTAAGATCTTCAGACAGCTAGATTATTTTAATAAAATGAAACAACCTTCAACAGCTTATTACCAATCAAAGGTATTAAATATAGCATAATGATTCAAACTATTTCAACAAGGACTCAGTGGTGAGTGAATTTGCATTTAGAGTGCCAAATTAAAATTATTAAAAATTAAAATCATAATATTAAATTAACTCTCTTAAAAATAAATTGAACCTTACTTCTTGATCCCAAACAGCACTCTATATTCTACATATTAAAAGAGATTAAGACTTTCCAGATAATATTTTAACCTAATCTTGACGATTCAACAAGTCCTGAGGTCTGCAGAAATCTCTTCACTATCAAGGTTATAACAATACACCATCTAGCAAGCTTAAAAGAAATATGCAGTGCTAGTGTTAGGCAATTCTCCTCCAACACTGTATTATTAAAAAGGTCATTCTTTGAATTAAATGGAGGTTACAGTTGTCAAAAAAGTAAGCCCCCCCCCCTTTTTTTTAATTAACCAAAGCTATCACTAATCATAAGCTCTCTGCTGGTGTAATGACAAGATTGTTTTCACGGATCAATCATCAATGGTCATTACATGTGTAACATTCTGAATATCTGAGTCGTGAAACAATCTTACTAAAGCAAAAACAAAGTGTTCCTAAATTTCACTCTTCCATAAGGAATCCTGTGTAATACTGAGTCATTTCTTTCAAATCCACATGAAACGTGTATCAGTTAATAGCTATATACGTTATTACGGTAGCAGTGATGTCACAGCTCTGGAATATTTCCCATTTTCCACTGGTATGGAAAGACGACAATCTAGCAAAGATACCTCCTTTCATTAGAAAAGATATTTCTCTATGCTAAAGTGTGCGGCATTCTGCTAATAGACCCAGAAAATAGGACTAACTGAGCATCTACAGTGGGACACGGGCAAAGCAGACTACTAACTTCACCGTCCCTCACTCAGGCAGCAATAAAACGAAAGGGGGATGGGAAATGGGCCTGCATCGAGAGACAACGCGGAGCCAGATCCGCTTCTCCCGCCTAACGGACGAAACAGAAGACTCCAGGCTGAAGTGCATGCTTGGACTGGGACACAGGCAAGAAGGGAGACAGCGACAATTACCGATGTTCCGGTGACCCTGCAACTGCTCCAGCGCCGCCCTCTCTTTACGGAAACCGTACTCCGCCGCCGACGCTGCAGCCCCGGTGGTTCCTGGAGGTAAGAACTGCTTGAGAGCGCCGGGGGGCGAGCCGGGGGTGCCGCAGCAGCGTACCCGATACACCGAGGCCGAGGAGCCGCTACCCAGGCGGCTCTGTACCTGCCACAGCCGCCCGAAGGCCTCCAGAAACCGCGGCGGCTCCGCGCCCCACGCACAGCCGGACCCCGCCATCGGTGTGGCCTGAGGACGCTGACACGGAGTTGACACGACGCCTGGGGCGGGCTGACGGAGCCCGCGGTCACATCCCCGCCCGCCGGACCAGCGGCTCCGCAGGGAGGGGCCTGCAGCCGCCTCACAGACTCCCTGAACGTCAAGCCGCCATGACACCGGAAGCCGCTTGCACCCGGGTCGCAGACGCCGGAAGTGGAGGAAGAGCCAGTCGTACGGGCTGGAGGAGGTGGGTCCAGAAGGGGGGAGGATCCCTAAGTGATTAATTAGGTTGAGACTAAAGGACTGAGTAAGACATATTGAACTTCGTTATTTAATATCTGCCCCAGTGCTAAACGCTTTCACACCCATTACTGAAATTAAACTCTGTCGTTTTTCTTATCGAGGCATCTCACCTCTCCACTGGGAACCCAAGAAAGTAAAACCCTGCTTATATTTCTTGGAGAAAAGACCTCCAGGGAAGTGTTCCAGTTACTAATGGAGAGGGTTTACCACACCTCCAGGCCATAATTCCCGTACCGGGGATTGAGCCCAGGGTACTTTGCACCGAGCTACATCCCTAGCCCTTTTTATTTATTTTTTAAATTTTGAAACAGGTTCTTGCCAAGTCACTAAATTGCCCAGGATGAGCTTGAATTTATGATCCTCCTGCCTCAGCCTCCCAGAATTCTGGGATTACAGTTGTGTGCTGCCATGCCCAGCAGTCCTTGTCTTTCTCTTTGTCTATCTTGCCTGGTTCTGCCTCATCAAAGAGCGTCCACTCTGGGTAAACCTGAATCTTTGATGACTTTCTATTTTTCTTTCTATTGTTCATTTAACAGATGTTTACTGAGTAACAAACCTGGCAGTTTGAAGTGTCAGTCTACAATAAATGTAAACTTCTTTACTTTTCAGTAATTCAACTTTTTGTATTTCAAGCTCCATTCTGATGGGGTGGAAGAAACTTAGAGTCAGATAATGTTATGGTTTCTACCAACGTTATGGTTTGTACCTATGGTTTATATCTCTCAAAGCCTCATGCACTCATAGGTGAGGCTTGTGGGAGGTGATTGGATCATGGGGGCTTGACTGATTGGCTGATGAGTTTATAGCTAAATATGATATAGGAGGTGAAGCCTGGTTGGAGCAGGTGGGACTTTGGGTGGGTGGCCTGTGTCTATCATTTCCTCCTTTGATCTCTTCCTGCTGCCCTGCCATGATCTTTTTCTCCTCTGCGATGCCCCTCTGCCATACTATCTTGCCTTCAGGCCAGCTGACTATGGAAACCTGTAAAACTGTGAGTGAAAATACAGTGGACCCTTGAGTTATGACCGGCTTGACATATGAACTTGGTTTATTTTAGTTTTAACTTACAACCAAAGTCTTGGGTGAGAGCCTGAATTCAGGCTGCTTGTGTTTCTGGGTGGTCTCAGATATAGATTTAACCCTTAAAGAGTCCTGGAAGGAACATTACAACATTCTTTCCTGGTGGAATTAATTGAGAAACTCTAGGCCAGTGTCTAAGGATACTGAGATCTGCCTGTACACAAGAGGAGGACTTTGAAGGGTGTGTAGAGGAACCTGAGCCTTCAATTGATCAACTTGAGTTACAACCATCCCTCAAGAACGAATTGAGTTCATAAGTCAGGGGTCCACTATAAACCTTTCCTCCTGTAAGTTGTGGGTGTCAGGTATTGTGTCCCAGTGAGAAGTAGGTAACAAAGACATACAATTTGCCCCCGTCTCCTTTCCCTGAGGTTTTATATAAGTCCCCAACTAGATGGAGGGAGTTGTGTAAAGTGGAGAAGTTGAGGAGCTGCGTGTCTGGTTGCCACTGAGATGTGCCTGATTTCTGTCTGCATGGCCTTTTCAGGGCCTGGAATAAGGAGAGCTTGTGCACTCTCTTGCTTTTTGTAAGCAGCATTTTCTCTTAAGTCTCAAGTCCACGTCAATCTCGAGGGCATGGGCTTTTGGAATACAAAAATCAAGTAAACAGTCACAGGCCTTAGTGATTTTGCAGAAACATGGTCCTCTAAGAATAAAACACTGCCATCCATCGACTTATATAAAGGAAGGGAAAAATGGAAAAACTGGGTAAGGAAGTGGAGAATACACCTGCATTAAGTCCTGAGTAGAGGGAGGAGATGAAATAAAAAGAACCCTGATTTTAAGGAACATGGAGTTGGTACAATGACATAGACATTTATAACCTCATGTTCCAAAATATAAAGGTAAAAATTCTGTGAAAGAAGCGCTAAGGATCCTCTGAGGAACTCATTCATTAGGAAGGTATGAGTTAAAGAGAAGCATTTTATTCCTGTCCATTTACTGAAATACAGTATATCATCATCACAGAAAGTAAATGTTAAACTTCTAGAAGCTGACTGGTCCTCCCTGTGTCACTGGAATGCTGAATCCTTATCCAGCAGTCCCTTACTCCTTGGTTCTTTCTGCCTTTGATGAAAGAATTCAGTCACAACACATAGGTAGCCGTGCAGAAGTACAGGCAGAAGTTATTGAAAAGTAGATAGATAGGGCCGGGGATTTAGCTCAGTGGTTTCGCCGCCTGCTGCGCCAGTGCAAGGACCCGAGTTCGATCCCCGGTACCAAAAAAAAAAAAAAGTAGATATATAGAGAGTTATGCCATCAGGAGAGAAGATAGGCAGTGCCATGAAGGCATCTGCCTTGAGTGGTGAGTTTGGATATCTTTTTATACACAGAAAAGTTACTCCTGGGATTCAGGAAACTATGATGATTATCCTTGCTTTATTGATAGTCACATAATAGGTGTGCTTATCACCATTTCTCTTTGGAGTTACTTTGGAATGTGGACATCTCAGAAACGTCTTCCTTGTTCCTCTCAGGTGGTCAGTGTTCCCTCAAGTTCCTTAATAAAGTAAGAATCTGAATCAGGTCTTAGCCCAGTGAGGAGTCAGAGCACCCAGGAATGCTGTATGCCTTATTTTGGGAATAGACAGCCAGGTGGGCAGATATCAGAAGGACTATACACAATGTGTAACCTTATGATGTCCTTGTGCTCTGTGGGACTGCTTTAGGTCTGAACCTAACAAATAATTATAGATATATTATACATCGAAGTCTTTGTTTCTGTAATTAACTGTAACTGGCAAGAATTGCTAGTTTAGATTCCTCCATTTGTCATGTAGGCCTGTTAATGTCTAACTGCCTGTCTAATTCTTAGGAAAAATCCATTATTATAATTCATATCTTGGTCAGCTGTAAGTGCTTTTACAGAACACTAGAATTAAAAGTTATCAGCCTGAAAATATTCTTCAGTAAAGCTTTATTTCTTTCTATTTTCCCACCTTCTCTTAAGCAATGATGCCTTCTCATTGGTCTGCTTGTTAACAAACAAGATAAGGAAACCAACACGTGGAATTGAGCAATAAGTAAAAGCAGTACCTAATCCAAAACAGATATAAACTGAAATACCATTAATAGGTGGACTGGGTCCTGCATGGTAATTATTGAGCTCTTAAAGATCCAGATCCTTTAAGCATGAAAGTAAGCATTCTCTGTGGTAACCAATCTCCAAAATGGCCCCTAATGGTCTTTTTTTCTCAAACCTATGCCCTTCTGTAGTCCCCTCCCATATTAGGGGATATTGTGGAAATAAAGTGTGTGACTTCCTAGATCACAAAACTGTACAGCTTCCAACTTTGCTGTCTTTCTGGTAATTTAACCTTGGGAAAAGCTAGCTGCTTTATCATGAAGATCTTCAAATGGCCCAATGGAAGAGTCAGCATGGTGAGAAACAGTGCCCTCCTGCCAGCTGTGACCCCTTCATCCTACTCAAGCTTCCAAGTGGCTGCAGCTCTGGCTGAAGTGTTAATTGCAAATTTCTGAGAGACTCCTAAGCTACAGCCCCCAACTAAGCCAGTTTTAAACTTGCTGCTACAGAAATTATATGTGGTAATAAATATTTATTGCTTTATTTGTTCATTAGTTTATTTTTGAGACCAGGTCTCACTATCTATGTAGTCTAGGCTTGCCCTGAACTTGCAGTCCTTCTGTCTCAACCTCCCAAGTGCTGGGATTACAGACATGGGCCACTGTGCCCAATTTATTGTTGTTTTTCAAGTTGCTAAGTTTTGGAGCAATTTGTTATGCAGTAATAAATAATTATACTGGAAATGAATAATTAATATCTCCAAAATTTAACATCACAAAATTACTTTACAAAATAGTTGTATACATTTAGCTCTAATCAGCAGTCAAAAGATAGGTGACTTGCCATCTTAATACCAAATATAAGCCATTACTATTTAAAACTTTTAGTCTTTTAAAGATTATTTAATAATTTTACTTTTATAAGCTAAAAATATATTTTCGTATGGTTTTCAATTTTTGTTGTTCTTAGCAAGATATATGTTCTTCATACTTTTAATAGATATTTTTATTTTCTCTGCTGTAAATTTTCTTGCAAGTTCACCCTGGAGATTTTCTTTTTCCGTTTAGTTTCCCTCACTCCTTTCACCCTTTCCTTTCCACTGACTGCTAAAGGACAGAGAATATCAGAGACTCACTTGAAATGCAGTGTCTGTATGAAAGGAATTGCTTGCTCTTCCCTAACTTATCCTTTCTTCTCCCTCAAGAAGTATCTCTTTGCAGTGGTTATTGTAAACTTGGGCCACCTTGAGAATTCCTATAATACAGGTGTCCCCAGTCCCCGGGCCATGGGCCAGTCTGGTCTTGTGGCCTGTTAGAATGGGCTGCACATCAGAAGGAGAGCAGTGGGCAAGGGAACAAAGCGCCATCTGAATTTGTAGTGATTCAGAATCACTGGAATTGCCACCAAAGCTCCACCTCCAATCAGGTCAGCTGTGGCATTAGATTCTCCTAGAAGCACAAAGTCTACTGTGAACTGTTCATTTGAGGGATCTAGGTCCTTATTTACACTTTAAGTTTTTCACACTAGAGAAACTATTCGGTATTTACACATGTGTGTCCTATTTATTTCACTTATGATTATTGCCTCAGTGTGCATCCATTTAGCTATAAGTGTCTCTAATTTGTCATTCTTTATGACTGAGTAGAACTCCATTTTATAAAAATAACACATTTTCTTCAGTCTGAAGTTGAAGGGCAACTGGGCTGTTTCCAAGGTTTAGCTATTACAAACTGTGCTGCTATGAACATGGGTGCACATGTATCACCATGGTATGATTCTTTTAATTCTTTGGGGAAGATACCCAGCAGGGGAATAGCTGGGTCAAATAGAACCTCCAATCCTAGCTCTTTGAAGTGTCTCCATATTGATTTCCACAGTGGTTGTACCAGCCTACACTCCCACCAACAGTGGAGAAGGGTTCCTTTTTCCCCACAGCCCCACCA